>CM041781.1:292657915-293010920 GCA_023374045.1 Limonium bicolor
ATGTAATCCAAACTCAAGGTTCCTTTATCTGTGTGATTTACCATTTTAATAGATTAAAGTATTGTTCCTTATTTATTTTATAAATCTTGTGATTTGGCCAATTACTTGATTTTATCAGTTTATCTGCTTATAAGTGAGAACTGCGGTAGATAATAGACAACAGGAACGGTACCGGTTAATTTAGAGATGGTAATTCCTCTAGGATATTAACTGATCAATAAAGTGGATTTCTCTTAAAGCTGTTAGCAATTAGTAAATTTGTAACGAGAGTTAAAATTTATTAGCTGTTAATTAGATTCCACCGAGCGGGAGACCGAACGTGGAATATTTCTGATCTAGGATTTTAGTCTTGATTTTTGGTAAACACACTGAGAGAGGAACCAAAGAAATTGGAGGATTAGTAAACCGGAATTTTCCCTTTTTATTAAATCAAAAAATATCATTATTTTGCCCACTGTCTTGCATTTATTACCTTTGCTCGTATTTACATTCTTGTTTCGTACTTTAGTAATTCAACAAACAAAACCCCCCTGTTACTGGAATGAACCGATTCATTAGTTTGTTCTTATATATCAATTAAACTAAAACGCTGCCTCTCTTGGATTCGATAACCTGGAGGGACACTTCTAGGAAAACTTGCTATAATCGACCGGTATACTTGCCGTTAGGTTTTTACCCAACAGTTAACCACGGTTAACCGTTCTGAAAAATTCAATACCATTACCGAAACCGGAACCGGTCAGTTTACACGGTTCGGTTAACCATACCGCAAGAACCAGTACGGTTAACCTGTAAATAGGTACGGTTCACTTCGGTTTCAGTCGGATACCACGGTTTCGGAATTTTTTGGGCAGCCCTAGGTTTAACGATGATTTTAAATGGTTAACACTCCTTGGATATTGAATGTCTGTATCGATCACTGCCCAACCCGGACCTCTTAAAACCCTTCCTCCATACTCTGTAGTTGAAGTTACATGGTTCAGATGGACCTAGACATGTATCATTGTCCTAAACAGAGCAAATATGAAGTAGAGATTAGTTCGTGGGCTGTGGGGGTGTAGTCAATGATGAATAGTTACAGTCAATACAGTAGTCTCAACAATCTATAAAGAAATATTAAATAATGTTGACAATAAGGCACTAAGAGATATCGTTGTACTAGCCATTGCCATAAACAGTATCTAAGGGGCTATGGGTTCCTCAACTTATTAATCCACATTTTGTAATCTAAAACTCTTTCAACTTACTCACTTAAGAATTTTAGCTTCTAACTCTGAGCTACAAAATTCCTAAACACATGGCTCCTAAAAAGAAGTCCCAATGCAAGCATCAAAGACAAACAAGGGCAAACAAGTGTGTACCACACCAAAAACTTCCACATCCAAATGCCCAATCCAAAAACTCTTGCATCAAAACCAATATATGGGATACAACAACTAGATATCCCCGCACCACCCAACATGAAAGAAAAGCTTTGATGTTTGATGTAGAATCAGGAACGAGGAGCAATATCCCTGAGATTATCCTCATCAGTAGTGATTCTTCAGCGGCTAAAATTTCTAAGGGTACACACGCTCTTACCGACTTTGTGGTTGACTCCGATGTGTTTGTAGAAGCAGCGCCTGATGACCCAATCGCCAATGAAGAATCATCATCCGAGTCATACTCAAGGACTTATTCAAATGATACAAGCGACACTACCAAGCTCATAAGGCGCGTAGAAGAAAAATGGCTCGAGGGTTCTAGCGACTACACTCGCAATTGCTTTTACTAAATATTGTTTTTTATAAATATTAGTTTATGTATTATGTAGCTCCTGCAATGTCAGGTCGTGCCTTAAATAAGCACCCCAAAAATGTTTACTTTTGTTTTCAAGTAAATTTCAATTTGTTTGATTAAGAGTGTTATCTTGTTATATTTTCATTAATTGCTAATTTTGGCAGGAGTTAAGGATAATATAAATATTGATGTTTAACTATGCTTAATATTTTTATCAATAACGAGCAAGGAATATAGTGTTCGGTAAAACGTACAACCAAAACTAAGACTTGAATACAAAATAATTAATGTCCATCATGGATCGCCACCACCAGCTCTTCTCCCTCGTCCAGCTCTGTTTCCCCTTCTACCTGTTCTGCCCTGCTCATACTCACTTAGAGTGTATCTCTGTGGTGGGTTCATTGAATCAGGCCCCCTGAGGGTCATGTCCCATGAGCTTGAAGGAGGTGGAGGGGTGGATGTGGTGGATTGCCCCCACAGGCCTAACTGCCTCCTCGTATCGTCGTTTGAATCATCATCTTCAACGTTTAGGTTGGCAAAGGTGGTGTTCATCTGCGCTGATCGCTCAGCCTGTGTGGTCGGCACCTTTCTACTGCTAGACCGCGAGGACCCTTTCCCCTGTAGGGATAAGAATTTGGCCATAACCAGCTGACAAATGACCGTATGGATCTGAGTGTGTGGATGTATATGGAGGCTGATCCCAGCTGGCATTTGTCTATTGCATACCTCATGCATTAGTACTAGGAACGCTGATGTATGGGTTTTCCCAAGGGTTAATCGTAGTTTGTGGGTCAGCCATTGTCTGGTAAGTGTAAGTGCTAGCATCCTCCAACCCAATGGTATCATACTGGCCTGTTTGTCCATGTCATTCTGCTTGTTGGGCCGTTTGCCCCCCATTGTGTAGCCTGGGTCATCTGACCACCGTACTGTGAAGATCCCCATGTGCTGGGGTCAGAGCTGTACGGGCGTTCCCACACACTTTCAGCTGCACTCGGGTCAAATGGGAATGACGGTTGTGTGGGATACGTCCAGCTTGACCGTTGAAAAACTTCCGGTACAGGATTTTCTACTGGAGCATGTGGGGTCTGACGCACTTCACTCATTGGTCTTCTTCGTGTTGCCCTTCTACTTGGATTATCGTTGCATGAAAAGGGAGGCTGGTAAATGACCACATGAGGTGGGGCACGATGATCAACAGGAGTTTAGTAGTGACTGTAGCACTGATGAGACGATACACCTGTTTATTGTGACAAGAAACCTGCGTAGTCACTTACAGTAGGGTCATAGTGTCGGATCTACTCTAAGCCATCATCCTACGAACATAATCATAGTATTCGTAAAATCAGTTCAACCTTGTAACTATAGTTGAAATAATAAGTGCTAAAAATAACCAATTAATATGCTTACAGTATGGCCTGTCTTCATGCCTCGCTTGTGTACCACCTTACACTGTGTCTATAATACCATTGCATGTACTCGGAGTGCACTGTCAAGGGAACTGCGAACATGGTAATCTTCGAGCCTTATACTTCTGTAAATTCTGTCATTCCATAGCTCAATGTACCTGGCGTTCACATTGCCCCAGTCCACCTCCACCCGGTCGGTTCACTTTTGATTGTGCAGCTTATCACAATCCAGTGGCAATGCTGGTATCAGCTTATCACGTCCAAATTGTCTCATCACCCTATCCGGTTGATGCCCCTCGACTATGTTGTTAAGAATTAATGGTACAACTACAACGACTGTTTCTAGTGGGGCAACACCTTATGGTTGCCAGACCCACTGAAAAATTAAATAACAATAAATATTTAAGGCGCATAAATAACAGGAATTAAGAAATTGTTGATAGGTTTGTAATACAATAATACTTACGTGATCATCAGTGGGTGGAATTAGGATATAATCAATGACAACACGAGCGTCCTACAACTTACTTGTTTTCACCCTTGGATTATCCCAACTACAAGTGAACACATAAAAAGCTTATTGAAACATAACAATAAGAAGTGTAGTGTAGTGTAGTTATTAACTTAAATGTAATATATTATTTCAAGCACTTACGTGTAACCGATCACGGTTTCTATTTTAAGACCCACTCTTGGAACTCGAAAAAAGGCAGGGAATCTGGCATACACCCACAATGTAATCAACTTGGTGGATGCAGTGATACATGTAGAGTCAATCTGGGTGGCATTGCACAACCCACGGTAGGTGTGCGCTAACAGTGCGGACCCTAAACTGTACTTACGGCACTCATAAAAATCTCTCAACAACTTCATATAGCCACAATCAATGGTGTGACTGTCATAACTGGGCATCAACATTCCACCGATCAACCGCATGATCCATGCTCTTGCGTAGCGCTGATGGACCACATCTGGCCAATTGTTGAATGCATTCTCATCATCGCTGCTGATCTCGAATGTCCTCTATAACCACAACAGCGAAACCTTGTAACCTCTTATTGAATCAGGTCCCGGTCTTTGACCCAACAATTCTTTACACAAATCTACAACAGGCTGATTCATCCGAACCACGATGGCATCTCCTTCCACCTTCATCCCAAATAAATGATGTACATCTTCCAGAGTAATGGTAGCCTCTCCAAAAGGCAGCATGAAAGTGTGAGTCTCTGGTCTCCATCTTTCAACAAGTGCGCTGACGATGACATTGTTTGCCTTGATTCTAAAAAATCCAGGTCCCAGAAAACTAGCTTCCCTGATGTAATCATGATGGGCATAGTGTGGAAGCTCAACTTCCAGATTTCGGGAACGTAGCTTCCTCTCGATGTACTTTGGATTTTGTAGTACCTACATGCTAGTGTTAGACAATTTAAAGTTATGATCCAAAATAAATATTGAATACAATGTACTAAAGTTTAACGCCTTATCAACGTACCGGATCATCTGAAAAAAGAGTTACTGATATGTGAGTGGACTGGTATGTGAAGAGTTCATTGTCCTCGGGTCCCACCTCTACCGGTTGGCGCTGGAATTGCTGGGCCATCTACATAAATAATAACACATAAACAATTAAGAGAGATAATAAGTAGTAAATTGTAATACATATGTTTTAGGAATTCATAACAAGAACGACTGGGCTGTTCATTATTTTTGAAACAAGTAAGAGAAATAAACCTTCACTGGCTTATACAGATTAGGACACAATAAAAAACCTGTATTTTAATAAATTACGAATTTAAATGTTGTTAGTGAGCAATATAAATCTAAAAAAAGTTCATAACATTATAATAACATTAACATAATTAATTAAGGCATAAAACCGCCAAAATTAGTGATTTTGCAACTCATAAAATAAATGGTCAATTTAATTATGAATTTAAATGTTGTTAGTGAGCATTATAAATGTAAAAATAATTGCATAACATTATAATAACATTAACATAATTAATTAAGGCATAAAACCACCAAAATTGGTGATTTTGTAACTCATAAAATAAATGGACAATTTAATTACGAATTTAAATGTTGTTAGTGAGCATTATAAATGTAAAAAAAATCATAACATTATAATAACATTAACATAAACAATTAAGACATAAAACCACCAAAATTGGTGATTTTGCAACTCATAAAATAAATAGACAAACTAATTACAAATTTAAATGTTGTTAGTGAGCATTATAAATGTAAAAAAAATTGAATAACATTATAATAACATTAACATAATTAATTAAGGTATAAAACCACCAAAACTAGTGATTTTGCAACTCATAACTTAAATGGACAAATTAATTACGAATTTAAATGTTGTTAGTGAGCATTATAAATGTAAAATAAATTGCATAACATTATAATAACATTAACATATGTTGGGAAGAATAATTATAAGAGGGTTGCTATTCGCAGTACAAAATTACTAATCATCGCAGTACAAAATTTTTTTAATTCATATTGACGTTGTACACATGTATGCTTGGTGTACCAATCTAGGTAGAGTGAGTCGCAAGCATGCAACCGCGCATTTGTGGGCGTATACCCTGGAACCAGCAATTTAGGAGTGTTTTCCCACAAACTATACATGGGGGGTATACACAGGTGTAGGGTGGGGTTTTCCCTCTTAAATTTTTGGGAAAATTACATACCTCACCCATGACGTTTGGTGAAATTACACACTCCACCCACGTGTTTTCAAAAATTACTTTCCCCACCCATGTGGTTTCCATCGTTTTACATTTAGCAACTTTTCTAATTTTTGGTTGATTTAAAAGATGCTTAAACGTTGTCCGAAATTGGTGAAATTTTATTAGAAGATACTAAAATGCTATATTTTAGTTCAGTGAGAAATCTAAAGTTTTTTAATCTTAAATGTGACATGTGGGACCCAATGAATGTCATATGTTTCATTGGGTCCCAAGGGTCACACTTAAGCTTAAAAAACTTCAAATTTGACATAAGATCAAAATATATCACTTTAGCATCATCCATGTAAAGTTTCATCAATTTCGGACAACGTTTAAGCATCTTTTGAATTGAACAAAAATTAGAAAAGTTGTTGGATGTAAATTGAGGGAAACCACATGGGTGGGGAAAGTAATTTTTAAAACCACATGGGTGAAACGTGTAATTTAACGAACGTCATGGGTGGGGTATGTAATTTTTCCTAATTTGTTTTTAATTTATAGCTATCAGATTACTTTTACTCTAGAAAACATGTGACATATGTTGACAGTGTTATTTTTTTATCACTCCAAACATAATTCTGGGTCGAGAGTTAGATAAATTTCCTTGATAAGTTGTTCCTTACGTTCAAAATCTTACAACAAAAATGAAAGATCACTCGAGAGTTGAGACGAGAAGGATGACTAATTTGAAGTATGAGATCACAGTCTTCACCCAGGAAAAGAGTAGATTTATGATAAAGGTACTCCATGTGTCTCAGTACTATTGGTTGAGAATATTAGAAAGACCCACTAAAATTTAACTTGAATATAATTGTTAGTTTACTATTAGTTAACCATACTTGAATAAAATAACCAGATTCACCTTTATTACACCTTTATCATAAATACAACTTTAGCTGCTTTTGTCGAACTGCAAGAATGAAACAAACTAACAAAATAATTATTTCAACTAGCAATACGAGGAAAATTTTCGTAAAAATACTGATCTCATTAAAAAATTACTTCCGATGGTCTTTTTTGCAAAAAATTACGGGGATGTGTCAAAGCAGCTTGGGGCAGCTTGCCAGAAACCGCCCCGAGAGCAAACTGCTTCTACATTTTTCTGCTTGAAACCACCCTAGGGCTGGGGCGGCTTCTTTGCAAATCTCTATCTTATCCGGAAAATCTCGACAGCCAATCAGAGCTGTCGATCGAGATTTTCTTCGGATTTCCGACGGATAGCATTATCCGGAATATGCCACTGAAGCCACACTGGCCTTGGGGCGGTTTCTAGCAAGCGAAATTCTCTATATAAACACCCCCCCCAATTTCCCCCATTTTCCACACAATTCTGTAACTCTCAATTCTCCTAACTCTACTTTCTTCTAACCTTCGAATTTCATTAAGTAAGTTGCAGTACTTAATCTTTTTTTGTTTTTGTATTGTTTATTTACGCTTAATTATTATGTTTATTATAGTACTTATTTTTTGTGTTTTTTATTTGTTTGTCAACTTCTAATTACTTCTTCTATCTTCAATTAGTTCTTCTAATTACTGCTTCCATCTTCAATTAGTTCTTCTATTTTTTTAGCTGGGTTGCTATTCGCAGTACAAAATTACTAATCACCGCAGTACAAAATTTTTTTAACTCATATTTACGTTGTACACATGTAATAATGTCGTGTTGTAACTCTTGTTTTTTTAAAAATAATTTCTTGAGCGTAAACAGTAAAAACACTCTGATTGTTACAAAACATTATAAACCTGTATAAAAGACGTTAAACCCTTTTAATCGCATTTAAAGGTTATAATTGCGACTCCACATAAGTTAATGACATTTTATGTTGTGTTTGACTAAATTACAAACATTGTTTAACTGTTTGGTTAGAGTGCCTACCCTAGGTGGGTAGGTTTTCTGTGAAGTTGCCACTCCGTAGGTTCCTGACTGGGGGTTCCCAGTAGTTTGGTTCCCTTTCCCTTGATAGGACCCCTGTCCTTTCTGATAGGGTTTGTTTTTTGTTGGAGTTCCCCTGCTTGGCATCTTCGCCACCAGGTCCGTCCTTCCTCTTTTGGGAGCTCAAAGCATCCCTTCTCTTACAAGTGATCTCCACTACGGAAGCAGCATGGTAGCATTCCTGAAATCTCAAGATATAAATCTCCAAATCTCCCATGATGGGGTATAGTATGTAATAAGATTTCCAACTGATTTATGTCTTCCTGTTTTTACCTGCAAACTGGTAGGGATGATTGGTCCCATAAACTGAAGTCGAGGGCTCAGTCCCCGTAGAACCGGTCGACCAACACCTGGTCCGAGTATCCTATATCGGGTAATAGTCGGAGTAGTGAAGTGAACTTCGCATAGTACTCATCAACGGTCATCTTTCCCGTCTGCTCTAGGGCGTCAAACTCCCTGGTCTTCACCATCCTGGTGTGGGCCGGGTAGTATTTGCCCCTAAGTAGTGCAGTGTAGTGTCCCCAAGTAAAAGCTGGGTCATCCAGGTGGTCGGCTTTCACCATGTTCCACCAATCTCTAGCTGCATCGCTCAGATAAAAGGCAGCAAGTCTTACTTCTCCTAGCTGGGACTGCAAGCGTCTCGAACGCTGTCTCCATCCATGATGTAGGTCTCTAAGTGAGCAGGGTCAGTCTGCCCCTTGAATGCAGTTGCCTCAGATCAGCCAAACTCTTCACCCAGTCTCTCTCCTGGGTGGTGGTGGTGGAGGTAGCTGCTGCTGTGCAACCCCCGCCTGTGCAAATGCCTGAGCAATTAAGGTAGCATGTCTGCCAGCTGATGTTTGGCTCCTCATCAGCCCACGGCGTCTCCTCTTCCTGACATCTGCGGATGTTAGGTATTTTAGGCACTGTGGTCAAGATCTTGGTCTTGGATAGTAGTCTAAGTAAACTAACTTAAACTCCTTTCATACTATCACTCAACCCTAAGTAAAGTCTTAGATATCCTAATCTCGGTATCCTTGTATCCAGAGCGTAACTACGCTCTGATACCATTTTTGTAATACCCCAACCCGAAATCCAATAAACTGAACGGCGATCACTCCCAAAATAAAAACAACTGCAGCGGAATAAATACAACAACCGGGCGGTATTACACGCCGTTGGCCACCCTGTGACCAACAAGGCTAAGTCCCAATTCAATCCTCAACTGTCACGGTCTGGATACGATACAACCCGAGATACTAGGATCAAACTCTAATGTAAATACTTAGTAAATAAATGTCTAGAACGAGACCCATAGTGAATTACCCCACCTACACTCGGTGGGTATCTTAACTTCAGGTACCTGAAAAATGGGGGTGCCCCCAAAGGGGGCTCAGCAAACAATGCTGGTATGGAAAACGTGCAGCCCATCGTCTACCGGGCCACACCAACTACTTTGTCGAACACATGCAGTTCATTTTTATAAAGCTGTAAACAAGCATAGTCTGATAATAACAAGTATCCATACAAGGACAATAATGTCACATAGAACAAGACACAGAAGGTCGAGTTAGCTGAACTGAAATTCTTTACTGATAGTCAGTCCACACAATGGGACTGACCGTTATAACTGAATATCTGAAATAGTGGAGGTATAGTGACCTCCTTATAAAGAAAGGTTGGGTATAAAACCCCAGGAGATAACGTAGTTAAACCCTGAACTGAATGGCGTGGGAAATAAGAACCCACTAGAGGAATAAAGTCTTCCTCGAACTGAAGGGCATTTGAAACCCGGAAGGAATAGAGTCTTCCTCCCAACTGAATGTTCCGTCGCGACGTAGATAGGAGACGACCTGAGACAGGTACAGCTCCTGTAGCATGCATGGCCAGATCCAACTGGGCTCCTCATTCTCGTAGTATAGAGTTGTTAAGTGTCATATAAAGACGTTAAACAAGAACACAATGTGTATTGTCAATTATCACGTTTAGGATAATGACGTTTGTTATAAACTGAAGTTAGTGAGAGACTTGAGTACAAGTCCTCGGTATACTGAAACGCAGGTATTTAATCCACTGGTATAGTAGTGTTTGTATGCGTGGGACATACACGATGTAGTCAGCAACATTCACGCACATAAAATAATACCACAGTGTGCAAGAGTAAAACAACAGTTTACATTAATTATCTTGGTCATTATTTCAAACAACAGATAGCACACAAGCCGGTGTAATCCGTTAGAAAACAGGTTGCAAGAATCCCATACCGTTCACCGTAGACTGTACTTGTAAATTCCCGGTCAACGTCTGGTCAAACAAAGTCCTAGAATAGGATTAACTGAGAGGGTTAATTTTTGTTACCCTTATATAATAATTCTATTGGAACTTTTAACAAATCTCGTATTTGTTATTTCATGTGAGGTTTATTTCTTCTAATTACTCATGATTTAATGTATAACTTAATTGTTATTCTTTTTGATTTATTTATAAACCCTTTATTGTACATATATGTATTTATATTCATGTACTATATTTGTTGTTTATTTCAATTGTCTAGGTGACATAACAACTTGTAATTTCTTGACTATTTTTTATATGTCACATGGACATTAAAATTCTTATAGTTTCTATTATTCTCCTCTTAACCATAAATAATATTTATTGGTTACCTTTAGATTCCTTATAACTATATAAGCCATGGTTCTAATTCCATAATTCCTTTAATCAAAATTCTTTCTTCTAAATCCTCCAAATATCCATATAGGACCTATATTTATTTAAATCTAAATTCTTAAGCTTATATTTCGGTTATTTACAAAACAACCACATCAATTCATAAACTTTACATTTAAATTCTAATCTCTTTTTATAACATAATTTTAATTCCTTATTCTATTAAATTACAAAACTACCCCTAATATTTTTGGACATAACTTATAAATATTATAACTTTCGGAAATTACATCTTAGCCCCCTCAAAATCTCGGCATGTATATATACACTTCTTATATTTGCAATCTATCCACAAAATCTTATAATCTTTACATAAAGTCTTATAAACTATAGTTTTAATTTTAATTCTCCATAAATGCTGAATATAAATATATAAATTCTTAAATTACCAAACTAACCCCAAAACAATTCGGCTTTGTCATTGAACTTTCCATTAATTACATTTTCACCCCAAACTTAATAATAGATATTTAATAACTTACAAACTATAGTTTAAGTATTTAATTCTTCTAAAATTCAAAAGCGAACCTAATAATTTCCTTAATTATGAATTCGCCCCATTTTATATTCTAAACTTTCATAACAACTTTTATAAATTACATAATAGCCCAAAACTTATAAAAAGTTATTTTAAAGCTTGTTTAAATTATCTAAAATTCTTAAACTTAATTCCTAACCTTATATATATTATAATTACACCAAACAGTCCCTTAGCTCACGGTTTTTATAATAAGCATACCAAACTTTGTAAAAATTACATTTAATCCACATAACATAATTAATTAGTCATTTAGACACTAATAGAATATTTTTAACTCACCAAACTTTATGATAAAATTTTATACCTAAGTAGCTCATTAAAACTTATTTATCACGTAGAACATTCGGCCATAATTTAAATGAGACCTTATGTTATATAAAAGTGGATTTATATGTCTAAGTAATTATAAATAAATTCATAGGAGTCATATAACTCATGTATAAATTATTGTAATGTCTTATAAATTCTTAGCTCAAAATGAAGTACTTTTGCTCTTGAACTTTCGGCCTAAATTTATATGTAACATAAATAAACTTTGTGACACAAAAATGTGTCTTAAGGTAATTATTTTCTATATATGTTATAGGTTATATTTTTGGCATATAATACCATGTAGTTTCGGTTTCATATAACCTAGGAGGTGTACATAATTTTGTATAATTTTTAGAAGCTTAACAAAGCTTATAACATAAGAATTTATATAGTAAACTTACTTCTTAACAAAGGTGGTTAAGTGCTTGGACTTCTTCTTGAATCTCCAAGCTTTCTCCTAGGTAAACTTGATGCTCCTCTTCGGTTTATGCAAGAGGTAAAGGTGTTTAGGAGTTAGATCTTCAATAAAGATCTTAAGTAGATTTGTAGTAGTTTTACAAGACTTTACCTTAGACTTTTCCCCTTATGAATTCGGCACTCCTAAGGTAGGTGAAGAACAAGTTTTCCTTCATCAAAATGAAGAAGAAAGAGACTTAGAAGAGGTAGAACTTGGTTACACATAAAAATGTGCTTTAAGGATTTTCAAGCTTTAAAACCTACCTTGAGATGTCCCTTGGTTTAATGTTGGTTTGGACAATCTCCTTGGAGAACTAAATGAAGCCGAACACACCTTGTTATGCTAGGAAGAGATTGCTTCAAGCTTGCCAGAAATGCTAGGAATTTACCTTAAAGATGAAGATAGAAGTTAAACCTCCATTAATGAACTTAAGAGCTTCAAAGGAAAGATGAAGCTAGAAGAGAGAGAGGAGAAGCTTACCAAGCCGTGCAAGAATAGGGCAAGGAAGCAAATGAGGCTTGGCTCACGTAAATGAAAGAGGCAATTGGAATTTGATTTTCTTTTGTCAAATTTTTAATGTCATTTGACAATTCTTTTCCTTTTAATTCATGGTTGATTGGCTCAATAAATGACTCCTTTCCAGCAATAAAAACCGGCCATGTTATAGGGCATGTGAGGTGTGACAAGGCAAGGGTTGGAAAGGGAATAATTGTGAGCTAGAAGACAAGGAAATTTAGGTAAGTTGTACTTTTGATTTTTCTAAGTTAAAGCCTTGTCTTCTTCCTCATTATGGTGCACGATTTCAAGGATAAAAGAGGGGTCTCAATTCGTTGATGAAGAGCAAGGAAGAAGCTTGGAAGGTCTCTTGAATTTTAAGAAATGAAAGGTGGAATCTAGATCCACTTTTGCCTTTTTACATTTTGTCTTCTTCCTAGCTCACATGGCCTTGTTTCTCTTCATAATTTCGACAGCCACATGGTCAAATGAGACCTACTTACTTTGACATTAAGTAATATAACACATGGGAAGGTGAGTCACCATGGTTTAAGCCTTTTACAAACTTTTAGAGCAAATTTTATACTAGTTTTGCTCTCAAAATCGGCCCATATAGAGAGCCTTGTTGACTAGTCACACCAACTGATTTAGAAGGTCATTTTAACCCTTTTTAAGATTACCAATTCGTGGCATGTCAAAAACTACAAGGCAATGCGTAAAACGCATTTTCGTGACACCCGAAGGTGTGTTTTTTGCTCTAAGGAAATTTTGGGAAACAAATTGTTTTTATGAGTTCCAAGTGTTTGTAAACACTTATTATAGTAAATAAACATATAATAAGATGTTACATTGAGTTATATGGGGTTATATCACCCGTGACATAATTTACGGGCCATCGGGACACTCCCGGGCCAAAAAGGACGCTAAGAAATCCTCCTGTGGTTTTTGCTGAATTTGATGAAACCACTTCGTGGTTATCTTTAGAATGGTAAATAATATAGGAACTCTAGGAATTATTTTATAGGAGTTCGTGCCACCTCGGCACTCCTCCGAGCTTTTCTTGCTTTAAGGGGCGCGCGTGAGCACTCCCGAGCGTTTCGCGTATTTGACTGAATATAGCTTAGGGAATATATTTATATATCATATAATGATTGTATGACCATTTAGTTTGAATATTAAGGGTCATACAAGGTCATGTTTGACCATATGCTTCTAAGGCGTTTTAGCGTTTGGTGAAACGACTGTTTTTTACGTAACGTTTTCATGCATGGGTTTGCATGCGTACGTGAAATGATTTATTTGGATTATATTCCAATAAATAATGATTAAATAATATATTTAGATTTGGGGTATTTCATACAACGTTTTGTAAGTGTTTGAATATTGGTCATTATATAGGATCGTGGGGTTTTGAGTTTCAAATCCCGTAGGTGATCTTACATGCTGGGCCAAAAGATCAAGTTACCTGCAAAAGAGCAAGGAACTTGCTTAGTTATTCTGGTATAGAGCACCTACAGATATTACGATGCCGTATAACAATATGTCCCTCATCAGTGCTTTTGTGGAGAGGTGGCAGCCTGATACAAACTCATTCCATATGCCGTTCGGTGAGATGACAATTACCCTGCATGATGTGTGGATGATACTGCAAATCTCCATCGTCGGTCGTCCATTGATAGGGGAGATGTCAAAGGAGGTAATTGCTGATTGTCTTGATTTGGAGGAGATGTTGAGACTATGACAGAGACACTGTGGAATACCGGTGCTGTATCGATTGCGAGCTTGTTGCAGCACTGTAGGGATGAACCTGAAGACCCAATGAAGCAGGCATGTGTGGTTGTATCATTTGATCGGTACCACCATATTAGCTGGAAAATCAAAATGGTCGTCTGAGTCCACAACTGTTCTCGTTAGTAGCTCCCATGAAGAAAGCTACCAAGCTTCGTAAATATGCATGGGGAGCTGGTACTCTTGCATGGTTATATCCCAGCTTGGGGGATAGCCTCGCGTCCGGCTCCAGTGGGATAGCTGGTTCTATGACATTACTTGAGGTATGTGTCCTAATGTACATCTAGTATATGATAAACTCACTGAGTATTAATAATTGGTACTGCTTAATCATTCTAGAGTTTTATATGCACAGTGCTGGATTTATGCGTACTTTCCTACATTAAGACCAGCGATTAGCCGACTGGCACTCTAATGATGATAGACCTTGGGCTCTAAGAGGGTGAGATCTACCTCTCAAGTGCAGGATCATCGTTCACTGCAAGGCTATCGTGAGCATCTAGATGCTCTGACTGCTCTAAATGTAAGTGTTTGTAGTTGCTAACACATTGAACCATTATTATTTTTGTCTTTCGTTGTTGGTTACATCTTACTATTTATGTTAATTGTAGATTGATTGGTTGCCCTACGGTCGGGATAATGTTAAGTTCATGGAGGGCGCACATGGTATAGAGGTAACATACAGTTATGAGTTGAATGAGCCATATGTCTGGGCGTTGTCTGCGCCAATTTGGTTACATGCGGGTATCCCTGAACCTCCTATTAGACCCAACCCAGGGTCTGAAAAAAAGAGGGAAAACCCACCCTACACCTGTGTATACCCCCCCCCCCCCAGTATAGTTTGTGGGAAAACACTCCTAAATTGCTGGTTCCAGGGTATACGCCACAAATGCGCGGTTTGCATGCTTGCGACCCACTCTACCTAGATTGGTACACCAAGCATACATGTGTACAACGTCATATGAATTAAAAAATTTGTACTGCGGTGATTAGTAATTTGTACTGCGAATAACAACCCCTAATTGATAAAGTTGTTTGTAACATCCCCAGTCTTAACCCACATGTGAGATATTGTCCCGCTTTGGGCCGCAGCCCGCACGGATTTGTTCTCGGGGTACCATCCCCAAAACGCGTCTCACAAGGGGAGAGTATCCCCACACCTATAAGGCATGGTTCGTGCTCTCTCCCGATCGATGGGAGGTGACCCCTACACTGGGTATCACACTCTACCCCCTTGGGAGCCCAGCGTCCCCGCTGGCACACCGACCTGGGCCTGACTCTGATACCAACTGTAACATCCCCAGTCTTAACCCACATGTGAGATTGTCCGCTTGGGCCGCAGCCCGCACGGATTGTTCTCGAGGTACCATCCCCAAACGCGTCTCACAAGGGGAGAGTATCCCCACCTATAAGGCATGGTTGGTGCTCTCTCCCGATCGATGTGGGAGGTGACCCTACACTGGGTATCACGTTTCAACTTAAATAAAGAAGAAAATTATGAAAACTAAATTGATCATATGTCTTAGCTTTCTAATATTTTTTGTTACCTTAATTATTTTGTCATTTGTGTAACCATTTTAACGGGTTTTTTTCCTATCTTAATATTTAGTAATTTTCATCTAGTTTTGATAACCAATATTCTCCCTTCCCTCCTCCTTAATTCTTTTCATATTTCTATTTTTCACTCTTATATTTTTATTTTGTATGTTATTATTTTGTCTAACTTCTTATAATTCGCTGACTCCACATGTTTAAGAATACAGTTTGAATTAGGTTATTGTATATTTAAATGATATTAAGATATTAATTAAAGCTAGTATCTAATTTTATTTTATTATAATGGTTAAATTTTAAATATTAAAAGTTACTCCTTTTGAAATAAATGTATACTTATGTTTGAGTAATAATAAAATCTAGTCCACATGACATTGGGTTGGTGAGGAAGGAGTAGGAAATCAATTGGTCCCAAGTTCAAATCCTTCATCATCACTTTCTCATCGTACCCTGTTATACAAGGCCTTGTGTGATTTACCCGGTCGATGTGGTTTGTAAACGCTTGGGTCGCACGTAGGTTTACATAAAGCATACTCTAAGAATAGTGGTTGTGGGTTCCATGTATAAAAGCAAGGTATAAATGATAAAAACAAAATATGAAAATATATATATCTTATTAACCAAATTTTAAAATTTTAGGGGGACAATGCCCCCTCTTGGTCTCCCCGTGGTTGACGGTAGAGCTACTATGTCATCTTATTTTTTAGGAGTCCCAAAGTTAGAGTCAAATAGCTTGCCATCTCTCTTTTTTGAAGAGTTGCAAAGTTATAAAAAGGTGTTCAAATAGGAAAATCTTTCAATGTGGATGTTACTCTATTGACTGATGGTTAGGCCAAAATCTTTCAAAATTGATGTAGTGAAATTCTTCTTAGTTATAGGATCTAGATCAACAATTTTAGGACATTAAGTTGAAAGGACCATGCACCTAAAAAGAGAATATATATTCTAGGTAACGACATAATAAATGAAAATAGTTTAAGAAAACAAAAAGGTAGCAAATGTGCCACTTCCAAAAACAACATTAAAAAGCTTGTCATACTCTTTAAAGTGATTTGTTTTCCAAAAATGGTTTTTATAAAAGTATAGTGTATTGGTGAAAAGTGTATAATCAATCTCTGTAACAAATTTTATAGTTATTTTATCCTCGGGAATATAATCGTGGTAGTCGAGTAAAAGGTTAAGCAACACATCCACAATGGTGTGGATTCCACTCATGGGGTAAAAAAGAAAAAGAAAATGATGAGGTGAAGGGGAAAATATCTGAGAGTTGATAATTAAGACTTGGAGAGAGAAGGTTCTTGTTGACACATGTGTGAGCAAATGTGAGAGAAGATGATTAATAATATTTTTAAGTGGGTGGAATCCACTTTCCTTATTGGTGGATGCCCTTAAGATACATGCCTCCTCCGATAGCATCCCTTGGGATCTTTTGATTATTGTGATGTGAAATATTGGATTTAGATTCATTCTAAGTTCAGTTTCATGATGAGATAGTTTGATCAACCCAAATAAGATCCACTTGTTGTGGATATTAGACATTCAAATTATGATCGTTTATTTTGTAGGATTAAATATAAACTCTCATTGTAAATTAATTCATCTCCTTCTCTTAATTTTTTGAGTTCTTACCATAGTTGGTGTAAATTGACCAAAATAATCAAAAGCAATTAGAGATATGAATTTTGTCATCCTAATATTAGAGAAAGTCAGTTACTCCTCGTACTTAATTTACAATGCCTAACATAGTAATAAGGAAATTAAATTAATTAATGTAAATAATGATCCACATCTCCTAAGCTAAAAAACCATATTAGTCAAAGCGCGTAGGCGATATGAGATCTGATGTGTTGAAGTTGTTGTATAGCCTTGAATGTAGTCTAAGGACAGTTTTTGACCTATTCATCTATGTTTTAATTGTTGTTTTTGTTTATGATCGTTTGAATGTTATTAACATTGAACTACATTAGTTTTCGTTTGACCGGTATTGACAAACCTACCGGTCTTGACTAACTTGAAACTTAGTTTAACTAACTTTTACGGTAAATAGCATATGATAGGTAAGGGCTAGGGTAAGTTCTTTTGCTATTTGTTTGGGGGTAGGGGTAGCGGCTCGTCTGAGCGTGGTGACTGGTGAGAGCTCATCACAGACCCCTATGACCCTGTTGGCTCGGTAACTACAGAGGGGAGGCATACTTAGTACCCCAACGCCTCGGCTAGGAGGCGTAAGGCCGAGGACCGTGTGTGGAAGATGAAGGAGCATAGGCGCTTGAGAGTGGAGCGGAAGCAGCAGCGAGAGATACAAATGATGATGAGACCCCAGGTGGATGCCGACTCGGTGGTTGGCACTGGGACGCTGGTCGTGCACCGATAGTCTTTCTTAGCCTGCACTCGCACAGAGCAGGATGGCAGACACATCATATCGGTATTCGGGCCTAGATGAGTTAAGCTCTGAGGATGAGGGTCGACGTCCGTCCCCTTGACGTAGGTCCCCTTCGAAGGATGTGGCACAGATGCCAGCGCTAGAGGCTTGGTTGCTTGGCCGAACTCCTGTGCTTGGAGGCCCGCAAATTACAAGTTTGATCCCCAACTTCGGTGGTCACGTCGCGCTCAACGTGTGGCGGGGAGTGATATGTTTCCCGTTTTATAATTTATTTGATAACCTAGTGTGATTAGGAAATGTCATATAATTGTGACATTTGTTTAAATATTCAACAGGAGAAGGGGTGTCTTAGTGTCAAGTCTAAGGTGAAGATGTTGGATCTGAGGACTCCGTCGATGCTGAGGCACCAAGAGTCACAAGACACGGTCGACATGAGTGGACTTTGACATCTGTCCGAGACAGCGCATGGTTGCTTTGGCCTCACGCTCCTTTCTGCGTTCGTGGAAAGATGGCAGCCGGACACAAACTCCTTTCACATGCCATTCAGAATAATGACTATTACTCCCCACGACGTCTACCACATTCGGGAGATTCCCATCACTAAGACGGCGGTTTCGTACCTGCAAGAGGCTGCCGGCTCAAACGTAGGTGATGAGTCCCCACCGTTGCATGTCCTTATCCCTCACCTTACATAACTTTTCGGGGTGAGGTCAAAAAAGGACTTACTAGATTGTAAGTGCTTGGACAAGAACCAGGTACCCTACAGATCCCTCCGTGACACTTGTGAGGGTGAGTATTGCGACGCTAAGCAGGAGACGAAGGCCTACCTGTGGTACTTGGTGGGTTACACGATCCTGGTCGACAAGGGCAACGATCGTGTGATGCCCTACTCCTTCTGGCCCCTCCGTGACCCTACCTGAGTGGAGTTATATGCATGGGGAGCGGTCACTACCTTACCTCTACCGCCAGCTCGGGATCGCTTATAGGGCGGAGAGACATCAACTTGCTGGTTGTCTGACGTTGTTTCATGTAAGAACTTTAAAACGATTGTGGAGTTCTTAATTTGAAGTGATTTTCTAGGTTTGTCATTTAATGGTTATATATGATTACTGCAGAACTGGATATACGAGTACTTCCCCATGTTCAGGCCGAAGCAACTTATAGATTGGGATGACACCGCACCGGCGACGATGAAGTGGCCTTGTGCACAGAGGAATGTCACAGACGATGAGCGGCTGCATTACATCAGGGGCGGCTGGACACAATGTTCTCCACTGAGGTAAGACGTAATGAGTTGATGCAGCCCTAAAAAGTAGTGTTGTTGTGTGTCGTGTTGTTAAACATAACTTAAAATTTAATTGTTTTTTTTTGTTTTGAACAACATAGGTTGATTGGATGCCATTTGGCCTCATGGGCGGGATTACATCGACGTAATTGTACAAACATCTTCTAATCCAAGTGTGTGATCATTATCGCAGTTGCCGTTTCTCAACTCTGCCTGAAGTAATACCATGCATTTGAGGCTCACCTGACCAATCAGAAACACAAAGGGGACTTGCTGGTCTTCCAAAACTCTTATGTCAAGGGAAAACTCGATGTCTTGTTTTATGTGAAAGTGTTGGCCTTTAATGAATCTGTGTACACTGTCGAAGGTCGTGTCCAACAATCCAGTGGATGTGTGAAGCCAGCACTTTAAAGTATAGTGCGCACTCTCCACCCTACACATGAGTAAGTCATTAGTTATAAGGAAATGGAACAGTTGCAAAGTTAAACACAAAAGGTATTAACAATTTAACTTAAAGAAACCTGTTGGTAGATGTGTTGCTGAAATGCTTGACTTTCTTGACCCACGATTCATAAAATTTCTGGCGCTGACTTAGACATGTGGTATCTAAATACACCACGAAAGGATGTTTGGTGTTCCGTACGACTTCACCAATCGTCTGTATAGTTCTTCGAACTGTGCGATGGCACTACTGCTTCGGCTGCGGTTGTGTCAACCTTCAAGATCTTGATCGCTTTTGCAGCCACGTTCCTAGAGATGTGCCACCGACATAGAAGATGTGGGATAAAAGGAAATACCACTAAAATGATTTCACTAACGCCTTTTCATTGTCAGTGACAAAACACAGAAAGACAAGTCAACAACTTCATCAGTTGGAAAAACATCCAAGTGTATGCAGACTCGTCCTCGCTGACTGCAAAACAAAATGCTATACCGAAGTTCTTGCTGCATGATGTCACTTCGACGAACTTCACAAGCGGCATCTTATACTGGTTCGTCTTGTAAGTGCTATCAATGAGCACTACATACCAGAACATCTGAGTTAACATAAGTGAAAAAGGGTGCGCGAACAAGAAAAGGTCCAACCTAGAATTATCCCCTGTAAAAATTACATTAGTGAATACAAATCATCCATGACATGAACAACCAAATAAATAAGCATTATATACTTATTGTACGAATACTTACTTGTGTCTTTCTCGGACCACCAACTGTATTTATAGTCATCCAACGAGTGCATGAGGGATGCTACATCAGTACGCCCGCCACAATCCTTTCTCCTGATTTTTGCAACCAGATTATGAATCGATATTTTGTCGGTCATGCTGTCGGGTTCGTGTCATGTAGATGGACCCACATCTACCTTGGCGCAACTCCACTCCTATGCAAACTTCTCACACTTGCTCTTTCATCCACGCTAAAGCAAGAACACACAAAGTGTGAATGATGATTACAAGCCAACTCATGGTTGTGCATCAACTGTATTACCAAGACATACCACCCTGCAATCCCCCCACCGCGGATGCTTAGGCGGAACGAGCAATTGCATTTCTTCGTAGTGCACCGCCACTTTTGACTAGATGAGGACGATTCACCTTAGCTATTATGCGGCCTACTCTTGTCATACCTCTCACACGTCAATACTAATTCACCATTATCCCTAATAGTTTATCTGATTAAAAAGATGTTATTCTTGGCAGTACGTATCACATGGTTAGCAGCCTCCTCTCTATCCGTAAATATTGACTTGTACTAAACAAATGACTTGTGTCTACGTTCACTGATTCGTCATCAAATTCACCATCATTCTCACCATAAGTAGAAACAATTAATACTTACGCTCACTTAACTAATACTACTCGTTAATAGTAAAACTACATACTTAAGAAGAAATAACACATATATCAACCAAATTATCAGCAAAGTAGATTGAAACGAAGTAGACGAAAAGACAAATGTGTCGACGCAAATGGATCGACAATCAGGGCTATGAACGAAGAAGATAGCTATTTTAAAATCGGACTCTGACGGTGACGCCAACTGTGAAAGGTCGACGGTGACACCGGGTTGTAAGGGCAAACGCCCAGACCGGCAGAGAGAAGTCGGCGACGACGCCGGCCATGAAACGGCAGTAGAGACGCCAGGTGGTGTAGGCGAGCGATGCGTCAAGTTGTATCTAACGATGTCACCGTTTGCTACTCGGGTATCTTTTTTTGCTTTTCAAACAGTTTTTTTTTACCAAATTATGTTCAATATTAGCACCTAAATTGATAAAAACCCATAAAAAGTACCTCAAAATAAACCTCTTGTAAGTTCTTTTCGGTGTTAACATCATCTACGTAGTCCTCAAAGATCTACAGATCGCCACCTTCATTATTTTTTTTCTTACCAAAATTTTTTTTAAACCTTTCAAAACCATTTTCTCGCTTCCTCTCTCTAACTAGAAACAGTATTCACCCTCCTTATATAATGACATTTGGATGCCTCTTGTAAATATTGTGAATATTGAAATTTTTTAAAGCAGAGACAAAATAATCATTTTTTTTACCGAATCTGAAATAGTGACCCTCTAAAACAACCATCCTGTGTAAGATTGAGTGCCATGAAAAAGTTAATGCCGACTTGGCCTTGTTCGGAAGTCACACATCGCTCTCTCACGCACCAACCACAATCAGCCAAAAAACAATATTTCCTCTTACGGTTAAACACTTCCCCCACCAGCCAACCCACACGGCTCATAAATGATTCAGAACCCAGACGAAGCCAGTCTCAAACCAGATAACTGCCACAATTTTGTCACACTAAAAAGCAGTGACATACCTCGATAAATGCACGAGTAAACTACATACTAGTAATTACACATTTGAGTTGATGTTCCGTATATTCTAATAGCATACGTATATTCGATTTATGTCACCTTAGTCTTCTAGTGAATGCTTGCGTGCTCCAAGGTTAAGTTGTAGGCTTTCAGGTCGAGGGGGTGTCCTTCCTCTTCGAAATAGAACAGCTAAGGCTCTTGTTTTCCGGCAAAGATCAAACACCTGAGAAAAAACGAGATTCAACATACTCAAGGAACGTATGAAAAGTCTAGGAAAACAGACGAGGGAAACTAACTAACTATCCACACTCCTCTCACCGATGATGCTTCAATCTCTGCAACACCTTCGCAGCTTTGACCTCCGCCTTGTAATAAGTCACAGTACTTCACGGCTTCATTCTGGTCTTCAAACACCTGTATGGCAGAATCGAGGACTCGGTCAAGGCTGTTCTGTTCCGATTTCCACAGGATACATTTTACATTAAGCAGCTAAAGAATCATTTTGGGTTTGGAAGGAAAAGTGAGAGGTCATAATATCTCCAATTTAGGAACACTTACAAGGATCCCTTCTCTCACATCCTCCACAAACATTTGGAACTTCATCCCACGTCGTGATTGCCTATTCGGTTCATCAGAGAACTCAGAATCCCTTGCTTTCCCTCTTGAGAACAGCATACCAAGCTCCTTTTCAACTTCCCTGTAACAGCACAACATTTATACATAAGCAAGTCACTAGCAAATAGCAATGTCATCAAGTTATCAGAAGTAAAAAAAGCTAACCCTCGGTTTCTTCGTGTTCTCATGGTGCAAACTTGATTTTCTTTATGGGTAAGAACATAAACTGGTTTTGAAGTTTCTTTCCATGGATTGGCTTCCAGCACTGTACAACAAGAATCAAAACATCATGCAATATACTCTCACCCTCATAGACATCTTCATGCAAAAAATAATTGAAAATTTGTACTCCGTTCAACAATATCTGTCATTTTAGAAACTTCCACACTTATTAAGGAGAGTAGAACAATGACGCATGTACCCCTACTTTTTACTTTTCCATCTATATAATAATTATTTTTATGTTGAATAGTAGGGTTAAAAGTGGAAAAAAGTGTGTCAAAAAGCTAGAATGACACATATTTTTGAACAAGAGTCACAACCTAAAACGACAATTATTAATTAATGGAGAGAGTATTAATTATGCACACTAGTCAACAATCTGACATAATCATCACAAAGCACTGATTATTCATAGGATAGTACAATTCAGATAGATCTTTTCATTCCATAGAAAAAGCCCTGTTCATGGCGCAACTGCTAAAACATTTCTGGGTAACTGAACCTGTCAGATCTTCAGACCACCCTGAAGTGAGACATGTAAGGGCATCCACAGCAACTTTCAATTTCTTAACGCATCCCAACATGCCATATCAGCAAAATAATATATTTTATTTATTAAGATATTTGTTTCACTACAGCAGTCTAATTACTAACTTCTCTCCTCTGTAAGAGAGAGAGACTATATACGGTTGACAGAGTGTATGTGTGTGGAGGAGCCATTGGGCAGCTTTTACAATGCCATCCACCAATAACATTTCTGCAAGTACAGGTTCTTAAATAAGAACTGAGGAGAGAGAATTGCAGTTGATTCCACTCTGCTGTTGACTTATTTTTATTTTTCTTACTGACAGACAAGGTGGAATCCACCCTGCTGCAGTTGCTCTAAAAGTAATGGCAAAAACAAAAAGGATCTAGATGTTACTTTACAGATTTGGTAGATGCATGTTCCCCATGACAATTCAACTGAAAAATCTAGTCTTAGAAAGTGTTTTAAAACATCAACAGACTTTTTGGGCTCAACACAATACACTGCCTCAAGATAACACAAGAGAAAAGTAGTATAACAGGGCTCAAATCTTCTGATGATTGATGACTACGAGAAAAAGAACCTTCATAAAATAGATATGGACAACACTAGCGTTTATTCTTATAGCAAAAGGTATAAGCTTGATTTACTTCTAGAAGCAGAAGTCAGGGCCTATTCCTATAAAGACCTGACAACCAACATGATCCGTTGCATTTCATTTGGTATAGTGCTTGCAACAAGCAGAAATATAGGGGGTAAGGGTAATAAGGCATTTCATGAGTACAACATAAAAAAGTTTTCTAAAGTATAAATAGCTTTGTATTTTCCTTCCTAATCAGCTAATGTGAAATACGCAGTTCTTATCTCGTCTCTCTCTTATCAACCCTTGCTCTCTCAGCCTCATCTCTCTTCCTAGTATGAGGTCACCTAACCCTTGCCACCTTCATCGCCAATCTTACCTTCACTTCCTTTAATCTCACAAGTAATCCAGTAGCAGGATACATCCTGTTACAGTGGTACAGAAGTAAATCTTCACCTTTCCTGCTTGCTGTCCAATAAAACTAGGGTATCTTATGCTAGAAGAATGTTATCATCAATCAGCACCAAGATGACGAAGTTGATACGACAATAAATCAACGAACGGACAGAAGGAATCTATTACTGCTCTTAATCACATATATCGATATACATCGACTCATCAATGGCCGGTGTGACTATCAAAACTTTAACTTAACACTGTATAGAGTATACACTGCCATAGGAAGATATTAGGTAAAAACAATTGCAGATATAGAGTTATAGAGAACAAGTTGAATTCGCTACAAAACCATCCACCGTTTGCCTGCTAACGCATGAAACTTGAAACGGTCCATGCCTTTTCCTCAAATATCTGGATAACTGTCTAAACTTCTTATTTCAGAGCTTTTCTCATACAGAAAAAAAAAAGGACTTCTTATTCCAGAAACAGGCAAACTTTTCAAACTGCATCCTATCTCATCATCCCTAAAGGCAGCCATCAGCATGATCTTAAAAAGCATTGGATCAAGAGCAAATAGTGATCCATAATGATTCTCCAGTTGAACTCAATCAGCCGAGAAAAGGGAGACATAAGAAGCATAAGACTTCCTCCAAATATATTAATAACCAAATTATCAACAAAGACACCAACCCGATCACCAACACTTTAGAAGAAAGTGTAGCGAGTTCAAAGACCATATTAGAAGTTAATTCTAACAAACTGAAGACTGAAGAGCATCCCTCACCATCATAGCTGCTTGAATCGATAGACTGGTGGAGGTTCCTGCGCATATCGTAAGCACGCGACGAAACTTGCTCGACAAACTCTTTAGAACTCCCTGGAATCGAACCGTCCAGTCGTAGCGCTCTCTCAACCTCATCGTCCGTCTGTCCATCTCCTTCCCCTCGCCGTTCTACATTGGAATCGCCAAAATCACTAGTCTTGCAGCCCAATTTTAGCTTTTTGAATCGTCCTACAGCATTGGGGCCGTACGAAGGAGTAGAGCGTACCGAAAACTGGAAGTTCATAAAGCTCGATTGGGTGGGGATACGCCAAAAACGATGGCAGAAGCTGCGGGGGTCAGCAGGATTACTCGTAGGAAGCAGTGCAGCTGTGGAGACGAAAGAAAGCGAATCCATGGAACCTTGAACAGAGAGATGGTGTCTTGTCTTGTGCAATGCGATCGGCAGTTAATTGTTCGTCTGAATTTTTCTCGTGCGAGCTGATATATGGAACTCCCACATAAATGAATGGCGTGTGAATTTCGGTTCCTCATAGGGGCGGGCGGTGTCCCGCACGAATTCATCTCTACAAACACGTGCCACGTAATAAGGGTATTATAGTCCTTTCGGATGAAGGCAAATTCGTGTGTACGGGACCGCCGTGCATAACAGCGTGTGAACTGCGTGATATGACAGTCCAGTCAACAGTTGATTGGACTGTTTTTGTTGACTGGGTTGTCTTTTTATCATATTAACTTTAAATTGTTGTAATTTTTAATATATATAAGTCCAAAATGAAAAAAAATTATATCACTGTTCACCTAAATTCAAGCTCTTGTCATTGATATGTTTTGACAAGTTAAAAAAAACTATTTTACATGAGTATGATGATACACTAAAATCATAATGATCATTAGCTTTGATATTATGATTCATTAAAATTGATTATGATTCATTAAATAATAAATGGTGAATTAGATTATAAATTTTGGAACCGATAAAAAATCATTATTGTTTTGTAATTATTATTATTGTTGTATAGTGTATTTTAAACCTTATATGATGAATCATGTATTTTTCATACATACCAATATTGTTTTATATTTTTTTATATGTTGTGATGATACACTAAAAAAGATATGATTCATTAATTTTGATATTATGATTTATTAAAATTGATATTATGATTCTACTAATAAGTGGTGAATTAGATAATAATTTTCGGAACCGATAAAAATTATTATTGTTTTGTAGTGTATTATTATTGTTGTATGGTGTATTTTTAAATCTCATATGGCAAATCACATATTTTCAACATATCAAATATTATTTTGTGTTGTATTATTGTGTAAATTTTTTATTCTTATAGGTTTGCGATGATACACTAAAATGAAGATATGATTCATTAATTTTGATATTATGGTTCATAAAAGTGGTATTATGATACATTAAATGATGTTATGAATCATAAGTCTCATGATATATATAGATATATACATGTAATTAATATAAATTTTTAAAGTTCTCAAAACATATCCATGTTTGGTCTTATTTTGAAGAACTTGAATTAGATGAATAATAGTATAATTTTTTTACATTTTGGACTTATTTTAAAAAATACAATAATTTAAAACTAATATAATAAAACAACCAGTCAACAACTGACTAGACTGCTAACTGGGTGCCAACTCATCCAGCCGCACTCAAATTCTACGCGGACCATCCCCACCATCGCACGTCGGTCGGATGAAAGTTTAGAAAAGCCATTACACTGTTTCAGTTGCTTCCTTCACGCGCAGTAACTGCACCCCCAAAATTCACTCCTGTAAAGCGATTTTACTTTCTTCTTGCTCAATCTCCGTCCTGCTTAAGCTCATTCAGTGATTATCCTTCTTGTCTTGCTCTATCGTGCGTCGGTTGCTTCGATTTCTAGCTTTCACTTTGCTCTAATGGCAAATCCAGAGTCGGACGAGGATGACTACGAGCCTACTGCTTCGAATGAGGACTCGGAAATACACACAGAAGCTCTCAACGGAGTCGTTTTCAGGTATACGAAAGTTGAAGTTTCCATTTTTTTTTTTTTTTGAAAAAACACTATTCGTTGAGATCCGAATTACACAAGTGAAAGCCAAATTTCAAAAAAAAAAAAAAAAAGTTTTCGGTTATTTGGATTATAACCAAGTTAATTGAAATTCGGTAATAATCAAGTTAATCAAAATTCAGTACAATAACCAAATTCACGGAAACCAAATTAATTGAAAATAAAAAAAAAATCTACTTAATAACCGAAACCGAACCAAAACTAAATTAGTTGCGATTAATCTTAACAAATTCAGTTAACTGAAATTTTAAAAGAAAACTTACAATTTTCATTAATATTTATATATTTAAATTTAATTTTGAAAAATAACCTAACATAAAATTCTCTTCAATAATCAAAAACAGACCGAAATAAAATTCGGTTAACCAAAACCCAAAATTAAAAAAAAAAGTTATAAAAAAAATTCAGTTTTTGGTTATAACCGAATAGTATGAATAGCCTTACACTTATTCATATAGATTTTCCAATTTATGGTCTATATTTAAGCAGTTTATGGTATGTTACTGACTAGCATTTTGACAGTTTGATTGAGCACTCTATTTAGCAACATTTTCCAGTATGATTGAATACATTAAATACTTCATCTACTCCAGTGGGAGTCAACCTATGCATGAGTCAGTGGCATCCAGAAGCAAGCTGAATTGTGATCTCCAAATCCAAGCAACGAGTTCACAACCAACTGCAGACGGGTCTGCTTTTTCTAAAGTAGGAGCAGCAACACCAACTGCAACACAAATGTCGTCAAAAGGTGTTGGCATATATGTGGGGAAGAAAAGAAAAGCGATGTTCTAGGTAAGATGTGTGGGAGCATTTCCAAAAGGTAACATATTAATTAATGCTTGTGTATGTACTGTAAAAAGCTACTTGCACATGGAAATAGTAAACATAGAACTAGTACATTGAGAGCTCATACCAGTTCATGTCAGAGTCGTAAAGTAGTAGATTCACTTCAATCTGAGCTAATATTTAATGTTGATTTTAGAAAAGTTGGTTTATCTTTATGGAAAATTGGCGAAGCTATTGTTAGAAGAGCATTGGCTTTTATGACTGTTGTAGATGAGTTGTCTTTTAGATTTGTTGACAAATAAGGTTTAGATACTTTCTTTCACTTGTTTGTCCTAGATTTAAGATTCCATTTAGACAAACAATTGCTAGAAACATATTTCAAACGTTTGACGATCAAAAGTTAGCTTTGAAAGATTGGTTTAGAATTTATGAGCAAAGGGTTTGTCTTACCACCAATACCTAGACATTTGTGCAGAATATAAGTTATGTGTCATTAACTGCTCAGTATATAGACAGAGAGTGGAAATTGCACAAGAAGATACTTAACTTTTGTCCAATCACAAGCCCACAGAAGAGGCCATTGGAAAGGAGGTTGAGGGTTGTCTCCTATAATGGAGTATTGATAGAATTTTTACAGATATAGTATATAATGCTTCAGCAAATGATAAAGTCATTGGGTACCTGAAGAAAAAAAAATGAAAAATTAGGGAACTATTATACTTGGGTGCAAGTACATGCACATGAGATGTATTGCACATATAGTCAACCTTGTTGTTTTCTATGGTTTGAAGCATGTTGAGGGGTTTGTAAAAAAGTCAAGTGGCTGTTAGATATGTGAGAAAATCTTCATTGAGGTTAAAAAGGTTCAAAGAATGCGTTGAGAGGGCAAAGATAGAGAGTAAGACTCTCTTGAACCTAGCTATGCCCACTAGTTGGAATTCGACTTTACTGATGTTGAATGCAGCCCAAAAGTTTGAAAAGGCATTTGAGATTTATGTAGAGGGTGATCCATTTTTTAATAATAAGTTGAATGAAGAAGCTGGTGGAACTCTTGATGATGATTGGGTGATTATTAGAAGTTTGAGCAATGTTCTTCAATATTTCTATGGCTTGACTAATAGAATCTCAGGTTCTTTGTATGTCACGTCTAATACTTTTTTTTGATGAAATCACTCTAATCACTTATTGGCCAAATAAATGGTGTAAAAGTGAGAATTATTTGTTTTTCTCAATGGCTGAGAGGATGAAGGCCAAGTATGTGAAGTATTGGGGTAACTTTGAGAAGTTGAATGTGCTGGTATACATTGCTTGCATTTTAGACCCAAGGTATAAGTTGAGGTATGTGCAGTTTACTGTTAGGGATATGCGGCAGGGGGCTGTTATTTGTAAGCAGATAGAGGATGCTTTGAAAGAGTTATTTCGATGTTATGAAACTAACCATAAAGGGGGTGATAAGTCAAGTGCAAGTGGTGAAGTGACTTCTGTCGCAGCACATGTAAGTGTTTCTTCCAATTCTAAAACACTTTTAGAGAAATTGTTGAGAGATAGACATGAAATTTGCTTCTGAGCAAAGGAAATTGTGAATCTATGTTAATTTTTGTGAAATACTTGAATGAGGCATTGAGTCAATCGATCAAACCTTTGATGTTTTAAAATGGTGGAGAGCTAATAGTGTCTGGTTCCCAATCCTTAGTGATATATCATGTGATGTATTAGTTCTACATGTTTTTACAGTGGCTTTGAAATCAGCATTTAGTGCTGAAGGACGAGTTCTTGATGAATTCAGAAGTTCTCTAAGTTCTTATATGGTTCAATCCCTCATATGTTCCCAAAATTGGTCAAGGAAGCAATCATCCATCACTAAGGATGAAGATGAAGAATAAAGGTATCGAATTTCGTAATGTTTTTCAATTTGTATTATAGATATTTCATACATTCTTTTGACGTAACTTTTTTTTTCCAGAATTGGCCAAGTATTCAATGAGATTAACATTCTTGGGTGATAGCATTTAGAAAGGTATAATATGTAAAGACCAAATATTTCAATTTCATTAAGTGAACAGAGTTATACCTTTCTAAATGCTACTTCACCCAAGATTGTTAATCTCATTGAATATTTGGTCAATTATGGAAAAAAATTACAATGTATGAAATAAATATAATACAAATAGACAAACATTACACAATTCGATACTTTTCTCATATTCTTTAACATCTTCTTCATCTTCATCCTTATTGATGAATGTTTGTTTCCTTAACCAATTTTGGGAATATATGAGGGATTGAACCGTATAAGGACTTAGAGAACTTCTGAATTCATCAAGAACTCATCCTTCAGCACTAAATGTGATTCTGAAGCCACAGTTGAATCAGGTACAACTACATCACGTGCCATATCACTAATGATTGGGAATCAGACACTATTAGCTCTCCACCATATTAATACATCAAAGGTTTGATCGATTGACTCACATGCATCATTCAAGTATTTCACTAAATCTACATAGATTCACAATTTACTTGCTCTGAATCAAATTTCATGTGTCTATCTCTCAACAATTTCTCTAAGAGTGTTTCAAAATTGGAAGAAACACTTACATCTGCTACTACAGAAGTCACTTCACTTCTTGACTTATCACCCCTTTATGGTTAGTTTCATACCACTGAAACAACTCTTTCAAAACATCCTTTATCTGCTTACAAATAACAGCTCCTGCCGTATATCTCTAACTGTAAACTGCACATACCTCAACTTATACCTTGGGTCTAAAATGCAAGCAATGTATACAAGCACATTCAGCTTTTCAAAGTTACCCCAATGTTTTGCATACTTAGCCTTCATCCTCTAGCCATTGAGAAAAACAAATAATCCTCACTTTTACACCATTCATTTAGCCAATAAGTGATTAGAGTGATTTAAAAAAAAAGACTAGATGTGACATACAAAGAACCTGAGATTCTATTAGTCAAGTCATAGAAATATTAAAGAGCCTTGCTCAAACTTCTAACAGTCACTCAATCATCATCATCTAGAGTACCACCAGCTTCTTCATTCAACTCCTTATTAAAATATGGATCATCCTCTACACAAATCTCAAATGACTTTTCAAACTTTTGGGCTGCATTTAACATCAGAAAAGTCGAATTCCATCTGGTGGGCGCATCTAGGGTCAAGAGGGCCTCACTCTCTATATTTGTCCTCTCAACACATTCTTTGAACTTTTTTAACCTCAATAAAGATTTTCTTACATATCTAACAGCCACTCTGACTTTCTTTACAGACCCCTCGATATGCTTCAAACCATAAAAAACAACAAAGTTAACTATATGTGCAATACATCTCATGAGCATGTACTTGTACCCAAGTATACCAGTTCCCCAATTTTTCCATTTTTTTCCTCAATGGCTTTGTCATTTGCAGAAGCATTATCTATTGTAACTGTAAAATCCTATTAATACCTCATTCTAGGAGACAACCCTCAACCGCCTTTCCAATGGCCTATCCCGTGTGACTTGTGATTGGACAAAAATTAAGTATCTTCTTGTATAATTTTCACTCTCTATCTATATAATGAGCAGTTAATGACAAGTAACTTATATTCTACACAAATGTCCATGTATCCGTGGTAAGACAAACCCTTTGCTCACAAATTCTAAACCAATCTTTCAAAGCTAACTTTTGATACTCAAATGTTTGAAATATGTCTCTAGCAATTGTTTATCCAAATAGAATCTTAAATCTAGGACAAACAACTTAAATAAAGTATTTAAACCCTTCTTTCTCAACAAACCTAAAAGACAGATCATCTACACCAATCATAAAAGCCAATGATGTTCTTCTAATAACAACTTCATCAAATTTCCATAAAGATAAGCCAACTTTTCTCACATCATAATCAACATTAAATATAAGCTCATATTGAAGTGAATATATTGTTTTACGTCTCTGACATGAACTGGTATGAGCTCTCAATGCTAGTTCCATGTTTACTATTACCATGTGCAAGTAGCTTTTTACAGTACACACATATAACCTTAATTTATATGTTACCTTTTGGAAGTACTCCCACACATCTGACCTAGAACATCATTTTTTCTCTTCTTCCCCACATGTATGTCAACACCTTTTGTCGACATTTTTGTTGCTGCTCCTACTTCAGAAGAAGCAGACCCATCTTCAGTTGGTTTGTGAACTCGTTGTTTGGATTTGGAGATCACAATTCGGCTTGCTTCTGGATGCCACTGACTCATGCATTTGTTGACTCCCACTAAAAGCCATCTACCGTAGATGATATTTTAAATGTATTCAATCATATTGGAAAATGTTGCTAAATAAAGTGCTCAATTAAACTGTCAAAATGCTAGCTAGTAACAAACCATAAACTGTCAAATCTTTATGAATAAGTATAAGTTAATTATGAGAGGGTGACTTTAATGCGATTTAACTAAAGTGGGCAAATCAAAGATGATGAAAACATATGATTGATTGAACCTCAACTAGCTAGTTTGTGCCTAAATTTATATTTGCCAATGCATTGAACAAAGAGGGTCACATACACGTATATATATTCAGTATCAAACAATCCTTGAATAGGTATATACTTTTTATGGCTTTAGAAAGAAAGCGTTGCCATGAATATTAAAAAAGTTGCTTTTAATTTTTCAAATTATGAGTCATTTGGGTTTCTACTTCAACTTTTGTTCTCATCTATATTATTATCAACAAAAAAGAGTTTATTTTGTTTGTAACACTAGGTATATTACAGTTAGCTAAACACACATACATGAAAGACATACTGTATAAATTAAATGATACCTCGGAACTAGAAGCGTTTTGATCAGACGCAAAATTTGAGACCATGATTATGCTAGGGGAAAACTTTTGTTAGGAATAAATCAGATGCATATATAAGTGTTAGTAGATGAGAAAGACAAAGGGGAAATAAATTAGGAGAGCAGGTATATAATAAAAAAACTACACATTATTAGAATAATACTATTAATCTTGTAGGAAAACAAAAAGGTGATAGGATTGAACAAATGTTGGCTTAGCTTTTAGGAACAGAGCATATAATTAATGTTTGAAGAGTTAAATTAAACTTCTGAATCGATGGTTTGTTGATATTATTATATCCGATGGATTTTCACCTAAACCTAGATCAGCATACTGAATCAAATTGAAAAAATATGTACACGTTACACGTAACAAAATCAAATTGAAAAAATATGTACACGTAACAAAATCAAATTGAAAAAATATGTTATGTACAACAATCAACCGACTCGTGAACTTGGAGCCAGTAGCAACAGACGAAGGAGAGTGATTAAATAATTAAATGGATAAGAAAGTAAGATATAATTTACCTTTGAATAGCGACTAACTCAACAAAAGCTTCTTAGTAAATCGAAAGAATTAGAGTAGCAATTTGACGTTCCAGCAAACCCTAGATGAAAAATCAAAGATAAAATCCAGATTTGTTTAGCACTTTAACTGACACAAGAGAGAAAGAAATATGAAATGATGGACAATCCCTAACCAAACGGTTCAGCTTGGTAACGTACCAAATTAGAGTTTATTCGAGTAGTGTGGTGGTTGGTGGTGATGTCTGCTTCATTTGATAAGATGAAGGCGAGCGAGAGCGACAGTGAGATTTTTGAACTCAGTGAATTGAACTATTGAAGCGACTAGCGAGAGAAGAAGATTCAATTTGAGTCAGGGAATCAGGAGAGACTGCGAGAGGCAGAGTGTGATTTACACTTTGTTCGGTATGATTTGTTTTGTACCCGTTTTGGTCTGGTTGTTTTGACTAGTTGTTTTACAGCATTTTGCTGGTTGTTTTGTACTGGCATATATGTGATTATTTTTAAAACTGCTGTTTGGTAGTGTGGTTGTTTCGTCCGGTATTTTTGAATAAGTTAGTTACGTGCAATGCGTTAACAATTTCTGTGCTATGATTGTAGATTATATTACATTTTAAAATAATGTATTGTTAAGTTGTAAATAAAGAAACTACTAACAAATATAAAGATTAATATACACATAATTCATTAACTAGGAAGACAATAAATTTGTATTACAATCAATTTTGTTAACATTTATATTAAGGTCTATACAAATAACTTTACTATATTATCAACCACAATTCTATCAGTGGATAACAACAATATAACTATACATGGTTTTAACACACCTACTTGTTCACATTTGAATAAAAATAAAATATTAATTAGTGAACTTTGTTAATATTTACATCATACAAAAAAATAAACAACTTAGTTGTTAAAAAAATGGCCTATATATTACTATATGTACATATAATTAAATATTCAGGTTTTTGTACCTTATTTTTAATAAAATAAAATACTACCATTACAAGCCTGTTTTGAAATTTTTAAGGCCGGGCTAGGTCCGGACTTATTTAATCTTTGCCATTGCCGGCCCGTCCGGCCGGGTTTTATAATTTTTTTATAATATTGTTTGTTTTTTTGAAAAAATATGGACTATATATATATTAAATATAATATGAATATATGTTGTATGTAATATTAATAGATATTATATATAATTTAAATATAATATCAGGTATTATATAAATTAATTTAATATATATTTCCTCCCATTTTCAGTACTTTTTTTCTAACTTTATGCATAAGAATTAAAGAGGAAAAATTTAGACTATTTTACCCTTATTTTTTGCATTGAGAATCGAAATAATTTGAAAATTAGAGTTGTAAAATAAAAGATGGGAGGGTAGAATTGGAAAGCAAATCACAAAAAAGGCTAGAACAAAACTAGTGAAATAATCAAACAAATTATATACTAAAAACAAGGGGAGCTTATATTATATTTATAAATATATATATATAATAATTATAAACCTGGCCGGACCGGGCTTAGTTGCGGGCCTAAAATTTTGCCGAAGCCCGGCCCGTTTTTCATTCGGGCTTGATTTGTTGTCCAAACCCGCCCAAATTTTTTTTTGGATGGACTTTTTGGGCTTTATTTCCGGGCCGGGCTGGGTTGGGCGTCGGGCCAGGTCAGTGTTGATAAGCTCTAATAATTTATAAAAACTACAACTCACTGACATTTTTATAAAAACAAATAATAAGTGAGTTTTTTAAAAATTAGTTAATTTATTCATTTCAATCGCTACAATTTCGTGACCCTAACTTGTAAACAATAATATGTACGATATTTATTCTCTTCATTACGGTAATTTTATAAATTTACGGTATTCATTCTCTTTGCAGCATAAATTGCTGGTAGTTTTATGTTGGTATATTTGTGACTGTTTTGAAAACTGTTGTTTGACAATGTGGCTGTTTAAAATACCAACTCAGGACATGCCACGTATATGCCACAATACTACCATGTCCGAATGAAGCCTTGGGGTTAGTATGTGTGACTGTGACTCTGTGTGGCTCCGTGGTGCTGAGTTAAAAAAAAGGACATTCGCGAGAGGGAAGGTAAAGGGTCGAGGAGCCGGAACGACCGACTTAAGTAAAATCCACGTGTTTTATATTTTGGTTTTCGGTTAACCAAACTTTTCCACACACATAACTGAAACCGAACTGAAAAAAAAATCGGTTTAACCAAAAATCTAATTACAAAATTGGATAAAAATTTTGGTTTAAAAATAACATATATAATTTCGGTTTTGGGTTTAACCAAATTAACAAAACCTAATCGACAGTCTCGCCTAAACAGTGATTTTTCACACGGATACATTTCATAAGATACTATTTCCTTTAAATAATAACAGGAGTAGGCTAGTCATTTTCCAGATATTAACGGAGCAGTTAATGAAATATGAGACAAAATTATATTTGGTGAAATAAGTAAAAACTCAGTGTTATTCTATGTAATTTTTAAAACACAGTGGTATATCGTGAATCAAACAAAAACTCAGTGATACATATGTATATAAACTAGTATTAACTAATTAACTTTAGCTAACAAATAACAGACCCCTGAAAAATGAAAAACATATTAATATACATACATGTTGAATTCTGATCATACAATAGTTATGATGTGTTAACTTTTGTCGTACCAAGTTTATCAAGCTTTGAGTGTTGACGAACCTTTGATAACAACCAACTACTTATATTATTATAACACTGTTACATGTTATTTTATTTAATTTCATTGAAATAGAATTTTAAACGATAATTTAATATTAATAATTGTACTCTTCAAAAAATATTAATAATTGCACTCTTCAAAAAATATTAATAATTTCACTCTTCAAAAAATATTAATAATTGTAGTATATAAAAACGGTAAATGCCTGCACATAACTAACTTCACTAACTTGTGCTACAATATAGTCACACTGCCAAACAAAGTTTTCAAAACACCTACTAATATGTTAGCACAAAACAACCAACAAATATGCTTTAAATATGTTAGCGCAAACATTACCCAAATATGCTGTAAATATGCTACAAAACAACCATGTCGAACAGCGTTAAACACTTTTCGTGTGTTTTGTGTTGTTTCCGGTCAATTCCCTCTTGTAGGGATTTTGTATAACTTGTTGTGCAGTAGTGGAAATGCCTTTCAGCATAGTTGGCAAGTGTGCTACATCTCTTTTTGGCTTGTACAATAAGCTATTTCTCTCATGGTATCCCAAGCGATTCAAAAACTGTAATCTCGAGGACTCTGGCCTTGTACCATAAGTTATTTCTGTTGCGGATATCACTTTCTGGAAGGCAGTAAAGATAATATCACCCAAGGGTTGTCAATTTCATTCAGTTTACGTCGAGTTGACCTCACCCGAACCCAAGCTGCTCATATTTCACCTCAACTCGAAACCGACCCGAACCTGTAGCGGGGGTTATGATTGTCAACCCGAAAGCAACCCGAACCCGTAGCAGTTGATTATATATAACTTGTTAGGAGAACATTTCTTTCGTATCTCCTACTCTCTTTATTTTCCCTTGCTAGTCGTATTTTTTCTTAGTTGTTCCAACTTTCAATAGTTTGTTTATGAAGAACAATGAGTGAGTGTGAAGCAGTTAGGGGTGACAACCCATGGGTATCCGATCCACCTTCCATCTAATCCATAAAAGGGTTAAAAAACCAAAAGACGTAAAGGTAAAAAGATGACGGGTGAAAGGATGGGGTTCGGGCGTTGGATGCGGGTGAGAATTTGTTCACCCATCACTCGTTTACAGTTTAACCACAATATTTTTCAAAATATGATACAACCCCTGAAATTTACTAAGAATACAAGTCAAGCTCACAATATTCTTATATAAATTACACTTTGATCTAAAAGTTACTATAAAATTTACAATCAACCCCTATGTTTTTCTAAAAATTACAAAAACATAGAACAAAAACTCACTCACTCAACCCCTACCCGTCCCCATGGGTGGGGTTCGGGTTCGGGTTCAAGTGATCCTTAACAGATGACTGGTCGAGATTGGGTGAAGCGGATAGAAAGAGATGACGGATGCAGGTGAAACTTCCCGATTCAAACGTTCCCATTGACAACCTAGGAGAAGTATGATCTACAAGCCACACATATTTCAGCGGCTTATGCCTCAAATGATGGGGATAGTACAACTGAATCATTTTTCTATTACGGTTGAAGTAAATATTATCGGTACATTATTATTATATTAAATGATGTAGGAATGTGTTTAGCGATAAGTAATTTGATATTTCAATGTGTACAATTGAAATTAGGAATGACAACTATATATCGACTAGCAGTTGGTAGACGTCGCGGGACGCCCACACCCAAGAGTGTACAGTTGTCTATTTGGCAGTCCAGTCAGCAGGTGACTAGATTGTTTTGTTGATTGGGCTGTCTTTTATTCTATTAACTTTAATTGGTTGTAACTTTTAAAATATAAGTTCAAAATAAAAAAATATATCATTATTCATCTAAATTCAAGCTCTTCAAAACAAGACCAGACATGGATATGTTTTGACAACTTTTAAATTTTATATTATTTACATGCATATATATATATCAATGAGACTTATGATTCATAACATCATCTTAGTGTATCATAATATCACTTTTAATGAATCATAATATCAAAATTAATGAATCATATCTTCATTTCAGTGTATCATCGCAAACATATAATAATAAAAACAATTACACAATAATACAACACAAAATAATATTTGATATTTACGAAAAATACGTGATTCACCATATAAGGTTTAAAATACATCATACAACAATAATAATACACTACAAAACAATAATGATTTTTATCGGTTCCGAAGTTTATTATCTAATTCACCATTTATTAGTTAATGAATCATAATATCAATTTTAATGAGTCATAATATTAAAATTAGTGAATCAATATCTTCATTTTATTGTATCATAGTAAACATAAAAATTTAAACAAAATATAATAAAACAATATATGGTATGTATAAAAAATACATGATTCATCATATAAGGTTTAAAATACACCATACAACAATAATAATACACTAAAAATATAATGATTTTTTATCGGTTCCAGAGTTTGTTATCTAATTCACCACTTATTAGTTATTGAATCATGATACCAATTTCAATGAATCGTAATATCAAGTTTAATGAATCATAACATCATTTTAGGGAATCATCGATCACATATAAAAAGAATTTTTCTAAAATAATAAACACAAAAAAAAAAATTGATACACAAAAAAATTACATGATTCACCATATAAGGTTTAAAATACACCATACAACAATAATAATACACTACAAAACAATAATGAGTTTTATTGGGATTCGAAATTTGTAATCTTATTCACTACTTATTGGTTAATGAATCATATATCAAAACTAATGAATCATATATGATTTTAGTGTATCATCATACACATGTAAAAATAAGTTTTTTTCAAAGTTGTCAAAACATATACTGTGGTCTTGTTTTGAAGAGCTTGAATTTAGATGAACAATGATATAATTTTTATTTATTTTGGACTTATTATTAAAAGTTACAAGCATTTAAAGTTAAGATAATAAAAAAAGCATCCCAGTCAGCAAAACAGCCCAGTCAGCTGCTGACTGGGATTGCCATATCACATGGTTCGCAGGGTATAAGCACGGCTGCTCCGTACATACGAATTTGCGATCGACTAGATATCGCTGTGTAACTAGAAATTATATTAATTTATATTTAAGATTAGTGTTTAATCAGATATGAGATATAATATTTGTTAGTGTGCTTAATTTTATATGATTTTGTATGATAATTAATTCCATTAATGTAATTAATTTAAGATTTATATTTTAAAATTTTTCTAAATATGTCTCTGAGATTATTATTGTGGTGTATATATAAAATTAGGATAAAATATATAATATATTGTAATAAAATTAAAACTATTGTGATGTAGATCATAAACAAAGTATTTAGAAATGAACATGAAACTTTATAGGCATTTTATAAATTGATTGAAATTTCCCAAAAATTAATTAAAAACAAAAAAGAAGAATGGAAAACGAAAATTTACTCCGTGCCCGGTCCGGGGGCACTCTCTCGCGACACTTTTGAGTCTGTCCCATATGCCCAAACTAACTTGACGACTAGGCCTATTCGCTCTCCGACTCCCCTGAATCCCTTTTTCCGATCTGACTCCTCTTGATTCATAGTTTCTTCAGAGGGTCAGATCGCTGACGCTAGATCGGTTCTTTGAGAGAAGATGAGTGAAGTCTTCGAAGGCTACGAAAGACAGTACTGCGAGCTCTCCGCAAATCTGTCGAGAAGATGTTCCTCCGCCGGGCTCATAGCAGACACAGGTTACACTTTGCCCCCAAAATTTACATTGTATTCGCTCTTTTATTGTTGCTCTCGATTTTGGCGATCAATACTAGTGGATTCGGTTCTCGACGTCGTTCGAGGTTACGAACTGGGCATATATTCGATGCCGAGTCTTATTGCGTGCCAAGCTGGGTGGTTAAATTTCGATTATGATTTTACGGGAAGATCCGTGTAGCAGGCATCGTGTATCGCAATTTCTTTATTGTTCTTCCCTGATCTGGTAACATATATAAAAAAATATGGATCCGCATGCCCTAAATGTGGGTTAAAGAGTATTGCCTTTGCCCGTGGTTAACTTATGCTGTACTCCGCTTTGTGACACTACGCAGTGGACTTGCAAATCAAGTTTGTGTAATTTTTTTAAACTATCTTGTTTTTCAGCAAATATAATATTCTGCTCGGATATTTCCATATTTTCAACCTGGTTAATTGATTGTATATCTGATTGCTTAAACTGCGGCTGTAAATTCATTACTCAAAGTGTTGTCAGATAGATAGGAACCCCAGAATTTTCTCATTTGTCCAATGTTTAGTCACATTAGATTTTTCATCTCATCTTGTCCTTCATGGTCCCGTTTATGTATCACCGAAAGTTTGATCATCTTAGCCTTTTGGCGTTCCAGTTTCTTCTAAGCAGTAGCCAGTAAGAGAAATGAAATGAAGGGGAAATTGGAGTTGCTTGATGGGTTAACTCGAGGCATAGTGATCTAGGTTGCTGCTTTTTTGTCTTCCCCCCTCTGTTGTTCTATTAGAGTAAAATTATATAAGATCAGTTGTTCATTATGGCCATGAAATCGTGGAGCCCAAATATAGTTAGATAATGTTGTTTTGCATATATTGAAGATGCCACCTTGACTGAAATTAGTGGTCTGCAAAGCGAGGGTCGATTTGGATGATTTGTGCTTGTTCATCTTCACTCTTCTGCATTTTTTGCATGGATTATGTATTTGGTGGTTAAACTTCCTTGAAAATAGAGACCGATTGTTTGGCTCCCTTTTTTATGCTCGTCACATTTCTCCTTGTTCATCTAAAGGGAAATCTGATTACACAGCCAGCACCAGGTCTTATGTGCTCCCTGCATTCGCCGTTGTACTTAAGCCCCCTATATTGGACCTTTCGTGATTCAGCATCTTTCTTAGGCCATGTAAACAGGAAGAGGGATTCGAAGAATTGCTAGTTGTTAGCCTGTTTAGTTTCTTCATGTCATTTATAGGCCCCCTTCTCCTAATTAGCAGTAGCTTGTTTAGAAAGATATAGGAAGTAAAAGGATTGAGAAAAAGTGATAAGCTAATTACTCTAACTGATGTGTGACATACAAAGAGAATAAGCGTAACTCGATTAGCTTGTTCTCAAATAGAACTGAGTCAAAACTGTTATCTCTCTCTTGCTCTGCGCAGTGCCCATGCTTTCTCTACTCTGTCACTGAAATTATTAATCGCTCATTTTATCCTATACTTTTGCCATTTGCATTTTTCCTCGAAGTATGGATTTATTTTATATTCTAGTTTCTTGAATACAGAAGAAAGGCTGCAAAAGATGACTGAAGTTAACACTGGATTGGACGAGGCTGATATACTGGTAAAACTTGTATATCCGTGTGCCTTGTGTTTCAAAATCCTATGGTGATACATCTTTCCATAAAACATTTGGATGTTTTCAGATTCGCAAAATGGACCTTGAGGCAAGGAGCCTGCAACCAAGCTTGAAGGCTTCACTTCTAGCCAAGTTAAGGGAATACAAATCTGATCTGAATAAATTGAAAAGAGAAGTCAAAAGACTCAGTTCGCCAAACCATGATTCAGTCATACGTGAAGGTCTAGAGGCTGGAATTTCTGATACACATAAGGTGCGATCTTATTATGTATGCTTAGCTGATGCTAATGAGATCAATAGTTTCATTATCTCACCTAATTTTATTCCTGAAATCTGTGAATTGCAGTTTGCAACTTTTAGGTGCATGTACTTTTAGCGTGTTTAATGCTGCTGCCTAATAAAAATAGAATGGAGCACTGGTTGTGGGATTGAAACAATGGATTAGTCACAGGATGTCCTTGGTGTTATGAAAGAAGTATAATGATCAAAATAAAAATAGAATGGAGCACTGGTTTTGAAGTAGGGACAGAGCTGGGTGAGGAACACTTGGCTTTTGTTCGCGAATCTTTGCTCTTCTTTGCTTTGGTTCCTGGATAAAATCGATTAAATGGACCACTGTGCTGGAGAAATGTATAGATCATTAATTGTCATGGTGGATGATGTTATGGTCATTCATCCGTTATCTCTGGTAAGTTTGCCTGGAAAAGTTTCTTCATAAGTTGAAGCTGCTGCTGGAATTTTCTTACTGGGCTTATATCCCTCAACCTTGAAACGTTCGAGTGGAAATAATTTTGGCATTCACACCATAGCATCATGTAAAGGGGTGGGAGGTGAGAGCCTCTTGTGAAATCACTAAAATATGTGGATCCAATAATCGTGTATTGTGATTCCTTGCTTCAGATTTAAAATTTCATATGTCAATGCCAATACAAATTTGTACCATTGCGTCTAATCTATAGTGCTTCACAAAGTTATCTATTTGCATTGGGAATAAGCTTAAGTTCCTATAAGTGAATTCTTTACATCAAATTGTATGGCTTAATCTGGGTCGATGCCAACTAACATATCTTTGGATGATATATCGGATGTTGGATGCTAGTGGACAACATATGATTGAGTTCTATCTACACATGCATGCATTATTTTTGATGAGTGCTGACCTTGATGTGAGTTTGGATAGCCAAACGAGAATAAACATGAAAGGTGAGTTTGGGCATCTTAGAATTTCCATTTAACAAGGTAGCCAATGCCTCAAGTATTAATGTATATTTCTAGTGGGGAATCTAAAAATTATTAGACATGATGAGCTGCTGATGTAAACTTATCCTATATATGGGAGAATGGTATCCAAGAACTGTCAATTACAATTTCTACGCCTGGGGTGGCTTTTTCATGAAAGTAATCAATTGCGAAAAGCTGGCTGTAAAAAAAATGTTTTAGCTGCAGTTGAAGGTCATTCATGCTGGTTGCATATCTGGATGGTTTCCATGATCTTGCGGAAGTGCTACAACTGTGGAACTGCAGAGGGGAACCCTCTTAGCTCACTGTAGTATTTATGTCTTTATCCGTGCTGGATAAAAGTTGGGGAGATCTATCAATCGGCTCCATTCTACTACTAACTAGAACGCAATTGAGAGACTATTTTTTGTTATTGTTCATAGTTTTCGGGAGATGGTATACTATTCGCACTGTGAAAGCCAGTGGGACAGCAAAATCATTCTTCAAGGAGGTTGTTGTTAGAGTAAGAAATCGGGAGGAGAGGGACGAGGGAAAGAACCAACAAAACCAAGCTATTATTGTAAAAGTAACTCCCTAAAAGGGGCCCTCTCTGCCGAGAGATGTAACTAATCTGCCTAAAAGGCAAGTTACCTAAGCAATTCAGTCAATGATGTTGATCCTCTCCCAATACCCCCTAATCCCTTCTATTTATAATATCCTAATGTATTTGCCCTTTCCAAATATACCCGACAAACTCTTTACTAATATCAATAATACTACTAACAGTTGTTGTATATAGCCCCCGATAGAGCTGTCAAAATTTGACCCAACCTGAAAACCCGTCCGTTTTATCCGAACCTGAAACCCGATCAAAACCCGAAAATATTTAAATATAATAAACCCGAAACCCGATTGGGTATAACCCGAACCCGAAATGACCCGAAAATTTATAACCTGAAACTGACCCGAACCCGAAATGACCCGAAATAATAGTAATTAAAAATTAGCCAAACTCGAATAACATGAAATAATAATGATCATAAATTGTCCCAAACCTGAATGACCCAAATATATATGACAATAAACACGATTCAAACTTAGTATATCCGAATAAAATTCAGAATAGGCATTGTATTGAAAGTTCTGTAATCTATATCTAGTATATTCTTATAGAAAATTTGGTATATATTTATATTATAATTTTTTCAAAAAATATTAACTATGACCCGAAATAACCAAAACCCGATTCTATCTGACACTATTACAACCCGAACCCGAAATGACCCGAACCCGAATGACCCGAACCCGAAATGACCCGAAAGTTTAATGCCCCGAACGGGTATTGACCCGAAAAGATATGACCCAAAACCCGAACGGATAACCCGTTTGACAGGCCTAGCCCCCGAAACTATCTCAACTTTATGGTACTTTTTTTATGAATTTATGTGAAAAATGTTTTGATCTTTCATTGACTAGTCAGAGCAGAACTGCCCATGTTCCAAATTTAGGCAGAGCTCTGGTTAATTGTGCTTCCACACAAACCCAAACTTTCATGCTCTTTTCATCTAAGTTGTACTTGTCCCTACAAATTATCAGAATGATGGCGTAAAGCTTAACAATCACAAAGTATTCATGCGCGGGTCTAGCAAGCACAAAACACATAGCTGAGCCCTAAATGTTGGTGTTCATTGCCTACACCATATTGATGCATGGGACTAGAAATGGGTAAACAACAATGCTTATATGGTGGGTGACTGAGCTCACCAGGATAGGGAACTTCTATGCTTTAAATCTTCTAAATCATCTTCCATATGAACTAGCTAAATAAGCATGTATCTTGTACTCCTAGTCAACTCAGCATGTTTTTTCCGAGCTGTTGGATAGAATTTGACAGTCCTGGCTACTTGTTATTTATACGAATTATATTGACTTTTTCAAGCCCTATATATTTAGCTTAGTTTTTAGGTGAAGAATTCAGAACACACACAGCTAAATACTCTCTCCTGTTCTCATAGATAATGTTTTGGGTGTTGTCATTTTTTCCATATATAAGATGTTTTGAACTTTTTGACCACTCTTTTTCTATATTTACCCTCTACTTTTCAACTCTCATTCCTAATCACAAAAGTAAGGGTAAAGTAGTCCAAAAATTGTCTCCTTAATTTCTGTATTTTTGTGCTAGAAAATCATCTATTGAGAAGAGGAGGAAGTACTTAATTGATGTACTTCCCATACAAGCCTATTTTTTATCGCTTTGATTAGAGCTTTTTAATTTTGCCGTACTTTCTCCTAGCCTTTAAGGCATTATGGTCTATCAACGTTTAGATTTTGTGGGTTTTCTGGTTTGGGAGCTCGTCATTGATCTCATTTCACATTCTGGTGATTTGTTGTTTTCCAGCCATGGCGACTAGCAAGATGAACTAGATGGTTATTTGTACTTTGTTAGTTTCACCAATGCCAAACTGTGAAGATATAATGATTGCAACAATTACAGACTGGCAGATATATTGTATAGAACTATTGATCCTTATAGTAGAAAGGTTTTATGTAATTTCTAATGAGTTCGTGATTGTGCTTGCATGGTCGGTGTATAATTAGGTAGATTCGATGTTCCGGTTCCTTTTACTGTTAATACTGAGAGGTAGAAGTGTTCTTTTGCAGGCTTCTTCAGACCAGAGAGGAAGATTGATGTCAACAACTGAGAGACTTGATCAATCAAGTGACAGGATAAGGGAGAGTAGAAGAACTGTTCTGGAGACTGAACAACTGGGTGTCTCTATTTTGGAAGATTTGCATCAGCAAAGAGAAACGCTACTACATTCACATACTAAGGTATTATTCTAACTTCAGCTTGTAGTAAGCCTATATGAAACCGCGCACACACACATTGCTTACTGGTGGTTGAATATTTGTTCATTGTATTTGGTAAAAATCACTACTACTGAAGTTGTGTTGATTTAAGTTGCAATTATGGTTGTGTTTCTATGTCATAAATCTTGCATAAATCTACTGTTTATTTCCTCCCTGCAGCTTCATGAGGTGGATAATGCCATTGACAAAAGTAAGAGAATTCTAACAGCCATGTCTAGAAGGATAACTAAGAACAAGTGGATCGCTGGCTCAGTTATTGCTGGACTTGTTCTTGCCATTATCTTGATCATGTACTTCAAGTTCAGGCATCACTGAATCCCGCCTAATGTGCTTGAACGGGATGCTGCTCTGATGCGTGATGTGTAAATTTCTTATTTGTACAATTCTCATTCTGGAAAAAGGTTGGTTGTTATAATGTAATTTTTGTAACTCTGCTGTCATGAAGCAGTGATGTTTGTAAATATTGGCGTCATGCTTATGAAGCCATGTGAACTGTTACAATGGTTAATTCTGCGACGATTTCAATTCTAAAGAAACAGTAATTCTGAGACGATTTTCTTAAAAAACAAAAAGGTAATTAGTGCTTCCTTTCTTGGGTTGGAGTGTGCTTCATTTCTTTTGTGGGTGTGTGTGTGCCGTATTGTTTGGACTTTGAGTCACATTACTACAATTATTCTGTTAAAAGTACTCCGGAACATGTGCAGAACTTGAGACTTGACAAATGTTTACTAGCAAATCAAGTTTGGCTATCTCGCTTCTCTAATAAAAGGAGAAAAGTTTGGCTGGTTTGTTCTTTTAAAAAAGAGAAACGTTGGGATACTCGGAGCAATGTATGGGAAGATAGGTTGATTTTTTTATTTTTGGGTTGCTTCACTGCATGTTCATATTTAAGGTGCACAAATTCTGTAGGTTTTTTTCTTTAGAAGTGAACTTAATCTACTAACGAATGTAATGTTTGGCTATAAACCTATATGGTGTTGTTTCTTTGTTTAACCTTCTTGATAAAGCCTTACATAATCCTAATATGTGTAAATACCCGCACCATCATCGTGAAGACTAAATGTAATCCTCCAACTAGCTCTCAATTGTAAATGTAATGTTACTAAACCATCATCCTACTACCTCCACTGTCACTAATACTAGTTGGGGAACCTTATTATATAGAAACATTCAATGCAATAGACTAAGGATTAGAAAATTCCTGGAGACTCTAATTGCACCTAAATCTTATAGCCTCCACTTTTTATTTGGTGCATGTGGCAAACTAAAACACTATCTTTAGTCGCAAACACTTGAGAATCATCGCTTAAATTCATATAGTATCTCTTCAAATCAAACTTTAAGCAGCCAACTACCAAGGAAGTAGTTAAATAGCGAGCTTCAAATGAAACAAAGCTCTACATCATGTTTCTTCAATAATCCTTTTCAAATAGCATGGAGAGATATATAAATTCTCAAGCGAAATTGGGGATCTGGAGGTGGAGGAAGATGTAGTGGAGAGATCTACCAATACCATGCGAGAGGATTTTGAACACAAATTGTCTGATGGAGGACCTGCGCTTCCTATGATGCTGATATTATGCTGGTTGCAATTCTATCAAGAGGTTTTCATTTAAACAAACCCGTTGGAAGTAACCGTAGGATGACTATGCTTGTATGTTAGTCAGTTTCCTCATGTAAACATGCTAGGGTATTCTTTTCTCTCCTTAGGCCTTTTCCCAATGAGTTTTATTTAAGAAGGGTTTTAATGAGGCTCACAACACCAACACATTTTGAATCATAATTATAAGTATAATGAGAATAGCGAAAGCCCAAATTATAAAAAAAAAAAACACAACCAAAGCATATGGAGACATTCTTATCTACAATTTAGGGAATTGAACGTCTCCCTTCCTATTTTATGATGAATGAAACTTACATTTTTTTATCTTTTTCATGGAACATGCTAGATAATCACTATTTATCCCTTTTTCATGATTTCTGCCATTGCCAAATGGTTTTTATTTTTCTTTGTTAACAATAGTGTCGTGATCAACTAGCTGAATACACCTAAATAGTAAATTAATGTAAGTAATCATAAACCGGATGTAAAGTTAGTAAATGACTCAAATAGTCCAAGTAATAAAAGTTCAAAACAAATGTAAACCATTTCACAATGCTACCTAAAATCGCATAGGATGTAAATTAGCAATTTCACTCAATGATATAGTAAATGGTTTAACCAATAAATAAAAGTTCAAAACAAAAATAAGCAATTTCACAATACAAAGGGGCGGAACCAGAAATTAATTATTAGGGGGCCAAAAATATGTTAACAAACATTATTTTTAGCTATATATATTAATGGTATGTAATGTTGAACTATTTAAATATACATTTTGTTTTATATGTAAACTATGTAAATTGTCTAAGATATTCAGTATTATAGAAGGAATAGTATATTAAGAAATAAAAAATCACTATTATATAACATAAATGTCAAAGAACAATGAAGTAAACCATTAAATGATGGTACTAATAACTTAGCAAGTCTTCAAAACATATACACTAATCCAAGAAAAATACTTCATCTTGTTTAAATATAGATTTTTTTTAGCTTTTGACAATTTCGCTCTTACTTTTTTGCATTATAAGTTGAAATATATTAAAAGATAGAATGTGATAGAAAAGACAAGGGGTAGAGATGGAAATTATAGGATTTAAACATGTTTATCATTTATAAAATAATGAATAGACCTATCTATTGAGATTAGAATGGAGTAATAAACACCCTAAAGAGTATAGCATATACTAAAAATGGCTCTCTAATTAAATGATAAGAAATTCAGTATATTTTTCAAATTAGTAAACAAACATTTATGGTAATGATCAAATTATTAAGCAGTCAAGTGGAAACAATGAAAATAAGTTACTAATATACTGTAAAAATTTGTATTTAAAAAATCAGAAATACAATCATTAAGGAGTTAGCCCAAAAAGAATTTTGTAAATAAAATCAACCATTGATATGAAAGTCCTTAAACAATATACTCGGATAGGTAATTGGAATAAACCAAAAATTAAGGATTTGTATTTACAGTAGGGTGGCATTTGATTGGAAGTGATTAGATTAGAAACAACATAAAATATGATTGAGCATTTACCATTAATGACGGATAATTGACACCTAATATATTTACTTTACATGATACTTTTTTTACTATCTAAAATGTCATTATTTAATGTCATTTATATAAGTAATCTAACATATACTCCCTCCGTCCTGAATTGACCGTCTTGTTCACTATTTAGACATGTTGTTTGACTTCAATATTTAACATATAAGATAAAGTAATTTTTGAAATTTGAGTTTTGCAAATGATTCTTTACATGATAAACTATGTATTACAAATTTTAATTTTATGAAAATATTTTATCTTATATGTTAAATATTAAAGTGGAAAAACGTGACATAAAGCAAACAAGACAGTCAATTCAAGACGGAGGGAGTATATACTTTCAATTTTTTTTGTCAAAAAGGTTGGGAGGCCAAGCCCCTAATGCTACCCGCCACTGGTAAGTGTACCCATAAGTTACCAACAACTACATTTCATATTTGGGCAGCACATAGAGAATCCGACATATATTCTTTCCTTTTTGGTCGACATATGAGATATTTCTTCACTGTCGGACTCAAGTTGGGGTTTCAATTGTAGTCACCAATCAATCACCATCGGTCAATCGACCAACGAAGTGGTCACACCTGCAAGGAGAAAGGGCGAGGAAATGAAAATGGAGTTCGGGACGAGGTGAAGTCTATTAGACGGAAACCCCACATAATTAAGGCATTTTCCCCAACCTACCGGTAATTGTTCAGTTGCTGTGTTGCTTCTTCCTCTTGGGACTATTGGCGTACAGCAGCACTAACAGCTTCATCCTATTTTATTCTAATTATCAGCAGGATGCACAGTTAAGGAATCACGTCGACGAAATCTCTCATTTGACTAGCCGTTGAGAATATTTACCTACCCTTCTTCGATTGAATAAGCACCGGGAAATGCTCACAAATACATATGATGGCGCAAAAGAAAGAGACCAGCATTGTTATTACCAAATCCAGCATCTCTATTGCTGAGTCCGGATATCCTGCCACACTGCCCCAATAGTCAGATCGAAAGTTCATACCACCAGTAAACTCCTGCAAGAAAATTTTGCACGAACTAGTCCGAGCTTGACTTAAACCGAAAGAGGAAGCTCGGCTGCTCAGCCTATGTAAACACCTCGGCGACTGACAGACGAAGTACAGGTAGATCAAACCGCAGCTCCCTCCATCTATGTCTGCAGCGTCAGCTCAGCGGTCTGTTCACTCTTCATCATCAATATCTTGGCAACTCCCTTCTCTACCTCCCTATTCTTTACAAATCTGCCTTGATTTCACTATGTCTCTATTCTTCTTCTTCTTCTGATGATGATTATTATTATTAGAATAGAAGTCTTCAATTCCTAATTGATTTCAGTAGGGTTCCAAATCAAGATTTTGTTTCACTTCCTTCCCCTCACAGTTATTGATGAGCTCTGATAAAGTGTCTCCTTGTGCTTATTGTGGTAGAGCTATATTGGTACAAATCCGCTAGACATAAGCCGTAGTGATACGACAGAATGCTGCATGTTGTGATTTTGGGCTGCTGTGGAGTACCGCAGATCGTATGTGGAATCTCTTTGTGGCTAGTTCCGTTTGAAAATGAGTAATCCGATGGGCTTTCCGCTGAATACATGTAATTTGTTCGAGGCTTGGAATTCCTACAATTGGAGCTAATCGGGATTGAAAGTTTTTGGTTGTTCGTGTTGCTTGATGCTTTGTCTTGTCGACTAACAGACCATGAATTCTTATTCAGATCCATCATCTATCTACCCTTCTTTACTTATAACGTGTTATAGGAGAAAATTACTGTTTTTTTAGCTGTTTTTATTTTGGGGTGTTTATTTTTCCTTGGAAATTAGTAAGTCGAGTTTAGTTTTCTATGGCACCACTGGTTCTTACGTTAGAATGTTGTCCTCGTTACCTTTATGCAGGTGAGTTCTTGGGCATGGTATGGTGATTTCACCGATTACAAGGAAGGGCTTTGAGATTTACAAGACGACATGATTGTCTCTGCTCTTATCACGTCGGTCGGAATAAACTCTGGCCTGTGTGTACTGTTCTTTACTTTGTACTCCATTTTGAGGAGGCAACCCGCAAACTTTGATGTCTATGCACCCCGGCTAAAGGCTGATAAAGAAATCAATGACAGTGGTGTCTTTTACTTGGAGCGGCTACTGCCTAACCCAGGTTGGGTAAGAAGAGCATGGAAACTTTCAGAAGATGATTTACTTGCTCTTTCTGGGTTAGATGCTGTAGTTTTCATGAGAGTCATCATTTTCTGGTAATTAGCTTCTGTTCAGATCAATGTCTGTACTCTATGTCTTTTTCATTTTCCCATTTTTTTATTGAGGGTAAAAGGGAAAAGAATTGCTCAAGAGATGTAGTTTCTAGTGATTGATCATTATAGACGCTATGAGTGAATTGCTTTGAATACAAAATTTTTAAACATGACTGCAGGTCGAAATAGGATTTTCCCATATGATCACCAATGAGAAATCTTAGTGTGAATAATAGCGGCTTACTCTGTAAATGACATAACTACGGAATAGCCAGGGGGGAGGACTAGATGATATTCAGAGTATTGACTCACCAGGATATTATTACTCTAGACTTTATGAATTTATCTCTGTCCTGTTTTTATATATATAATATAAACTTCTTGATTTTAGAAGAAAAAGAACCTGAACATTTTGAAAAGAAGGAAGCATAATAAAACCAACTGGTCCATCTACTCCAAAGTATTTACTATCTATGAGTACTAACTCAATGAGGGAATGTGTTTGATTTTTCGTGGGCCCTTAGTTAAAAGGTCTTAAGCCCTGTCTTCATTGAGGTTATATCGTAATCTTGATCTGAAGTCTGGTAAATTCCTAACGATGTGTTAACCGAAAATGGTGAAGGAGACATTTTACGGGGAATAAAGAATGAGGCGCGACACCTTGAGCATGTGCACTCTGCTGTCATAGCTTATCTATTGGCAAACTTCCTTCCTTCTCTCTATTTGCCCATCTTCTTTGATTCTAGTTAACGTTTTATAGATCCTTTTCTTACTAGCCACCCGCAGTCCTTTTACTATCCAGAACCTTCAAACGTACCACTTTGTTTAACACCATTTTAATACTGTGGATTCTGACATTGTTTGATATGCAGCTTGCGGCTGTTTACTTTTGCTGGAATTATAGGGGTGTTTGTTCTTCTTCCAATAAATTGCTCAGGAGACCAGCTTGAGGAGTTCAACATTGCTAATATTTCAAGTGATTCACTGGACATATTCACTATCTCTAATGTAAATAGTGGTTCGAAGAGGTGATTTTGCTTCTCTTTAGGCATTCTTCTATTCCCATGTCAAGTAGCGTAAGTGTGATATTAGTTAAATTGATGATAATGTATTTGCTGGATTTGTTTTTCTGCTTTAGTAAGAACCTGATTAACTTCCCCGCTTGTATAGAATGTTACTGACATTAACTTATTAGACTGACCATGTTGTCATTTGTTCAATTTTGACAGGTTGTGGGTTCACTTTTCGGCTGTTTATTTGGTCACTGCGTTTACTTGTTTTCTGCTCTTTTACGTAAGTGAGTTCTTCCAATAACATTGATTTTAAGATCAATCACATTTTGATGACACTTGGTCTACGTTCTTTGCTTTATGACTTTTGATTTATAATATATAAGGAGAAAACATATGCAGTTTGAAAAGGGTTAGTGTGACGGACAGGTCATCCCCTGATACTGAGTAACTGAAGCATATAGCGAAATTTTAAACAAGCTAGAAAGTGGCTTAGTACATTGAGAGATACTGGTTGCTGAAATTCTATTTCAAGACTATATCTATAGATGCACTATCTCTTGAGTTGTGGATTATTAAATAGGTAAGAGCCATGATTTGATGTTGCTGACGTGTGAAATATAAGTACTAGATAGCTGATGGTACTGTTCTTGTGGTTCGGCTTCTTATAATTGTGCTATGAGGGTTATGTATCTACTGTGTTGGATCTTGATTTCGCATATTATTCCATACTATAATAGTTTGAGCAATCTCTTCATACTTATTCGCGTGTGAGAAATTCAGTATGGATTTATGCTTGAGATAAAAAATTTGTTTCATGACAGATAAATAAGGAGTCCGAGGGTAAAAGTTGGGGCATGGGCCTGTTGCTTGCTAGAGTTTTCTGTGGAGTGGTCATTCATCATTATGTCATGTAAATTTGTTTGCCACTTTTTTACTATACTTGGACCTTGTTTGTCATTCAAAAGCGACGGTTTTTTACTAATCTGTTGGATGCTTGCTTGAGAGTATGCTCCTTGTTTTTCTTAATCTTTTTCTGTTATCTTGTATTCAAGTGATATAAATGACAACAACTTTTCGATGCTTTTTTACTTGGAACTTCTGGCTAAATAATAGGTGAGTAAATCTGCAGGAATACAACTATGTTTCTAATAGAAGGGTCCAATACTTCTATTCATCCAAACCTCAGCCACACCAATTTACTATTTTAGTTCGTGGGATTCCTATAGCTCCTGGGGGCACCACAAGTGAAAGTGTTGACAGTTTCTTCACTGAGTATCACCCTTTACTACTTATCTCATACAGTGGTTCATCGCACAAGTAAATTACGAGGCCTTGTTGTAAGTTTCTCTTACATCCATCGCATTTGTGCTGAGACTCTTTATATTGGTTTTCATTGTTCTCTACTCTGCATTCTTTCTTTGCTAACCCATTCTCCTCACATTATGTAATTTGATGGAACGTAACACATGCTTAAATCTGTGAAGTGCTATTTTAAGCTCTTTGGGAGGAGAAAGGGAGAATAAAGGAGGTGATTGGGCACCTCCCAGCTTTGCTTTCTTTGGGAGTGAACATAATTGAGAATGGAAAGTGCAATGCGGCCAAGTTGTTTGGTTATCTGAGGGTGACGTAAATGGGAATACAGTTCATTTTTGGTGTATAGGAGATTCGAAATGGGAATACAATTATGAGTGCTTTGAGACAGAGATGAGAATATAAATATGTTTTTGATAAGTGGTGCTTGCCCAGCAGGGGTAAAATCATTAGTAACTTACAAAAAGTATCCATCTCTTGCAGAGTCACGCTTCAGATGAGAATTTGAATATGCTCCAATTGTTTTGAGTATACAAATAATATTGTTGAAAAACTAATATGAATAATGTTCTTAAAACTTCCTTGAGAATTTGATATTTATATTTATCAGTAATAAGTGTCTAATGTTAAACCATAATTTTTTTATTTTAATTATTATTATATGATTAGAAATAGTAATATGTTTGATCTGTCGAGCTAATTTGACAACCTATTAATATTATTGTTTTTTGTTACTTTTAATGTTAGGAAGATAATAGTACACATTAATACTAGTAATAGTGCTTCCAAAATTATCACCTTAATAAACCAGAAAGAGAATTGCCATGTAGGAGGAAATAGTACGTCTAGGTGGGAGTATGGGTGAGAGGTGGGAGATGGGAGGTGATTCTTCCTCCATGAACAGGTCATTTCATGTGAGCAATGAGGAAAGGGTACATATTCCCCTAGAGGAGTATATGAGAATGGAAAGAAGGAAGCACTCGGGAACAAAGGAAACTTAATTCCTTTCTCATTCTGCTTCTTGCTTCAATCAAGTGGCGAGAAGGAACCGAGTTGCTCTTTCCTTTCCCTTACTGTGTTGTTCCCTTGAAACTTGATCCATTTAACTAATTTTGTAAAAGTATGTATTTTTGTTGGAGGAAATGTAAAAAGTATATATATCCAAACCCGCTGATTCCATGGCGGCTAGTGCCAAATTTGCTATTTTGTTTAAAAAAATTAGGGCATAGTAGTATGTGTTTATTGATAACATTTTGAAATGCTGACTCATGTCTGATATATTTCTTTTTTGAAGAATGAAGCCAACAAATTGTACAAAAGGTTGACAAACTTGCAAGAGGATGACACACAACCAAGGGCACAGAACTCTGGTCTGTTTGGAATGTTTCGCGGCAAAGGTGATATTAAAGATCAGTATGAAAAGAAGCTGGGGGATATTGAGAACCTTAGATCACAGAGACAAGCTTCCCATTCTCTGGCTGCAGATGTAATTTCTGTGATTGGCCTTATTATTACTCTCTTCTGCTATGTTCTGCTCCTTTAGTCGCACCCTGTATATTTTCTTTTTGCTTTTTACAGATTATGTGACCGTTTGATCTTTTCTGTCTTTTATGTATGTTTCTATTATTACAGGAAGTACAGGCCGCCTTTGTTTTCTTCAAGAGCCGATATGGGGCTGCAGTTGCATGTAATTTACAGCAGTCAACAAATCCTACCAAGTGGGTGACTGAACGTGTCCCTGAGCCGCATGATGTTCATTGGCCCTTTTTCCATACGTCCTTCTTGAGAAGATGGATCTCTAAAGTTGTTGTTTTGGTTGCTTGTATTTCCGTAACTATTCTGTTCCTTATTCCTGTGGTGATTGTCCAAAGTCTTACCAATCTCGACCAGCTGGAGACTCTATTCCCATTCCTTACTGAAATTCTTGATTTGTAAGTTTGATCAACATAAAATTGCAAGTTAGTTGTCTGTTTTTTAGCAACACTATTCTTCAGAATCTATTTAATTCTTCTTGCCGCCAAGCTAATAGTTATGGAAGTTTTATTTATGATGAAACAGTTTATTCTTTTGAAAGTTACTCGCTAAAGCTCCTAAATCTTGCACTGACGGTTTGAGATAAAACATTTTATTGTGCAGATCAGTTGTGAGCGAGATAGTAACAGGTTATCTTCCCAGTCTTATACTCATGCTGTTCTTGAAGCTGGTGCCACCTGTGATGTTGTTTCTTTCATCAATTCAAGGGTATATCTCTTTCAGTGAGATACAGAAAAGTGCCTGTAACAAATTTCTGTGGTTCTACGTATGGAATATCTTCTTTGCTAATGTGCTATCAGGATCTGTTTTAAATGAGCTAACTGTCTTACTTGATCTCAAGAATATCCCTGCGAAGTTGGCTGTTTCTGTTCCAGCACAGGTGCGCATCTTTACTAGTACGGTTGGTCAAGGCATAGATACTAGTAATTGCTTTCTAATACTTCACCATTTTATGAGTTGCATCTTCTTCTTCTTTTTTCTATTGAATAGTCACGTAGGATTTTTCTGCTATATAACCCACACCTTATATTTTTCTCACCTAAAGAATCAGAGAAGGTAATATAGTGGATGAAATTATACTCCCTTCATTCTAAAAGAGATCTAGACTAACTGAAACCGACTAATATTTCAGAATGGAGGGAGCTATCTAAAATGCACTAAGCTTAAATGATCATCCATAGGGAAATAACCAAATTGAGATGGAATTTCAAAACAAAAATAAGGAAAGAACCTTCATGACAACTTGCTTTCTTTTTGTTTTTTGCAGGCTTCATTCTTTATTGCCTATGTAGTGACTTCAGGATGGACAAGTGCATCATCGGAACTGTTCCGCATAATCCCTTTTCTTGGGAACCTTTTACAGAAATGCTGTTGCTGCTGTTGTAAAAAAAGTAATAATGATGCCGAGGAGGAGTTTGAAGCTCCTGGCATCCCGTATCATGTGGATATTCCCAGACTTTTATTCTTTGCACTTCTGGGGATCACATACTTCTTCCTGGCTCCCCTCATCCTTCCTTTCCTCCTCATCTACTTCTGTCTTGCTTACATCATCTTTCGAAACCAGGTTAGTTATGTTCTTACCATAATTTGTCAATACAAAAGTTCATGTGGGCATTGTTGGATCTTTTTATTAGCTTCTGCCTTCCTCTACTTTTATTTGTTTACCTGGTCAGTAAAGCATTTAGTGACACAAATCGATTCTATGCATTAGATGCGATGAATCATGTTCTTTTGTTGATCTCTTATGCTTCGGCTTGTTAACCTTTTCAGTTCATAAATGTATACGCATCCAAGTTTGAAACGGCTGGGAGATTCTGGCCGATAGTTCATAACTCGATGATCTTCTCTCTAGTGCTTATGCAAGCAATTGCAGTGGGCATCTTCACCCTTAAGAAGGTCCCTTGGGCTTCTACATTGATCTTCCCTCTTCCGGTCTTGACGCTGTTGTTCAATGAATATTGCCGAAAAAGATTTCTCCCTAATTTCATTGGATATTCTGCGGAGGTACATTCCTTTTGTTTGTTTCTCAATCTATTCCCATCATCATCTGATGGTTTATTGTGAATGATTCACGCCTATGGTAGATTAAAGCATGCAATTGATGGCAATGGTTGTCTTGTATGAATTTCAGAGTCTTATTAAGAAGGATAGAGAAGACAGCAATGACCCTGAGATGAATGAGTTCTATAACAAACTGGTCAAAGCTTATGAGGACCCAGCAATGGCTCCGCTTCATTTGTCTGAATCCGATAATCGAACTGCTCCGCTGCTGGCTCACCAAGACTCCTCCTGATTGCAAAGACTTGTACCGTAGGCCTCTGTGTGTGTTTGAGAGTTATGGTCTTGGTTTCTTCTTGAGGACCAAGATCAGATAGGTTAAAGAAGACTTGTTTCCCCAAAAAAGAAGAGTTGTTTCCTTTGTTTTGTCTGGATGTAGGTGTGATAAGGTAATAAATAATGTGCGTGGCTTTACAGTTTTCTGAGATAGGTGAATCTAGTATGCTCAATTACACCCTTCTTTACCTCTCAACTGTCTTTATTGCTGTTTACAGGAAAGCTGTTTATATGTCATATGCTACCCTCAGAAACGTCGCTCTCTTTTAGTATCTCTAACCATCTATGTCAATTGTCAACATCGTTTCCAAAAATAGGTGAGTGAGACTCCAATTGCCCTCCAACCTTTTTGCTAGCGATTCGGAATGATGACGAATTCGATTTTCCACGTATCGAAACTATAGACAGATTCGTACCCCAACTCCTACGTTCCACTATGGCCAGGCATTTGTGTCTGCAGCTTCTGAAAAGTTTCGGATACGTGAAACAAGAGAATATAAGAAAGGGAAACGTTTCTGAAAAAGAGACATCCCCAGGTGCTCTCGAAAACATTTCTTTTATATCTCCACCAAAACTGTCGTTTCCAGATCAAAACGAACTGCCAATCCTAGATTGTGCTGTAGGAGCAAAGAGGAAAGATCTGGGGATGGAAAGACTAGTAAAGACTTGCGGTGACAAGTAGCACAATTAGTTTGTTAAGGGAGTAAACTGACCATTGGGAGAAGAGATTCTGAATTTTTTTCTCCATCGAATGATTCGACAAACCACATACTATCGAAATTCTTTGACATAAGTGGTTCTGTATTAGTTTGCTCCTTATTACTTTAGAGACAGTTTGGGTGACGCGCACAAGTACATTTGGGGCCATATGACATTTGTGATGGTGGTTATAAGTATTGGGGCATAATATAACCTCCATAGATACTTCACACTTGGTCCACCAAGTATATGAATCAGTGGAGGAACTTGTCATGGTAGTGATCAAATCTACCCTGACTCAACTTATGGTTGGCATTGGTTTTCTGATGTAATAAATAGTTGACTTATTGGTCGATTGAGGGTACTTGTCCTGATGCCAGCGCATTGAAGCTGCGAGACGCCCGCGTACAGCATGGTGCAGCCTAGTCCACTTGTCAGTCCAGTCAGTTGCTGTTTTGCTGATTGGACTATATTTTTACAATATTAACTTCAATTAGTTGTAACTATATAAGTCCAAAAAAAATTATACCATTATTTATCTAAATTCAAGTTTTTCAAAATAAGACCAGCCATGAATAGTTTTGAGAAATTTAAAAATTTATAATAATTACATGTATATACATATATATAGACTTATGATTATAACATCATTTTAGTGTATCATTGTAAGCGCATAAATCATTTTAGTGATCATTATATCAATTTAATGAATCATAATATCAAATAATGAATCATAATATCAAAATTAATGAATCATATCGTCACTTAGTGTATCATCACAAACACATAAGAATAAATTTTTTAACAATAATACACCACAAAATAATATTGGTAGTATGAAACATACACGATTCACTATATAAGGTTTAAAATACACCATGCAACAATAATAAATACACTACAAAACAATAATGATTTTTATCGGTTCCGAAGTTTGTTATCTAATTCACCACTTATTAGTTAAGGAATCATAATATCAATTTTAATGAATCATGATATCAAAATTAATGAATCATATCGTCATTTTAGTGTATCATTGTAAACACATAAGCATTAATTTTTTTACACAATAATACACCACAAAATAATATTTGATATGTATGAAAAATACATGATTCACCATATAAGTTTTAAAATACACCATATAACAATAATAATACACTACAAAAAATAATAATTTTTATCAGGTCCGAAGTTTGTGATCTAATTCACCACTTATTAGTTAATGAATCATAAACAATTTTAATGGATCATAATATCAAAACTAATGAATCAAAATATCTTTTTAATGTATCATCATAACATGTAAAAATAATATTTTTCAAAGTTGTCAAAATATATTCATGACTTGTCTTGTTTTGAAGAGCTTGGATTTAGATGAACACTGATATAATTTTTTTAATTTTGGACTTATATTTTAAAAGTTACAATCATTTAAAGTTTTATCATCACTTATATGACACATAAGCAATCCAGTCAGCATTGGCTGGGACTGCCACATAATACACCGCACCATACTAGGTACGGTTGCGCCGCAACCTCTAATTATGGCCCATTTGGTGTTTTGCTTCCCCACAAAAAGTTATGGATAAAGTTTAATATTACAATTGTGGTATCAGATTCTGCTCGATAATTTACTTGATGCTAACGATGAGTGGCTCGTCAACATCTAATGCTTGTTGGCCTAGTCGACTGTAAGGATTGCTCGCTAATTTCTTCCGAATGTTCTAATTGGGATGATGGCTTAAGTGAAACTTTGCTTATGGTTGTTGAACCATGCCCTTGGTTGTCCAGACTTTGTCCAACTTGTAAAAGAATTGTAATGGACTTAGTTAGAAAAGATCCTTGTTGGAAAGACTTACATGTCTATTGTCTAACTCAGCAAGGATTCATGTATGGCTATAATAGAATAGACCTTACACATGTAGTTTGATTTATTTACGCATGAAAAAATCTTTCCTAAAGGTTAACTCATCTTGGTTGGACTTGGGAAAATCAGTGTTAAGGTCATTTATTAAGCTTATGTGTTGCTCAAACACCACGTTAGTGGTCGATTGATGTCAAGTATGGGCAAGTTACGTTGGATATCAAGTGATTTTGAACACGCGATGGTCAAAGACTTATCATGGGTTGTATGACCCTCCTTGTTGAAATACCAGTCTCGTGCAAAATGTAGGTTTTGTGTGCCCTATAAACCCGCACACTTTCTACTTTGTAAACCTTTATGGGATTACTTGTGTGTTTCGTGCTTGCTATTGCTAAAGAGGTGCTTACATTGATAGTACGATATGAGGATGTTTGCTACACATTACTTGAAATAACTTGTTGGGGCTGACACCAAATCTTGGTTTCAATTTCTTGCTTATTCCCGTTTTCGCTTGTTTGTCGCTTGAGCTAATGTATGTGTCGAGACAATGCCTTTAGAGAGTTAGCTACTTGGGAGACACGAAACCTGTGGGGACTATTTTCCTTGGCTGAACCTAAGTTTGGCCTTGAGTAATATTGACTTTCAGGATGTTAGAGAACTTCAAGATCAGCTTTGGCCTAGTGGTTGGATGACTTAGAGACTGAGGCTTGGGGTAAACTCTTGCTGCCACAAGGGCATTTAGCTCAAACTTTCAATTGTGAGGTAGTTGCTTGGGGAAACCCTTTTATACCGCAAGAGCATTGTTGCTTAATTTGCAACTTGGTGGGGGTCCGATGTTCAAATGTCTTTGTTGGTTGATTGATGATGGAGATTGAGTGGAAACTTACATCCTAAGGAACACTTAGAACCTTGCCTAGATTTACTTGACAAACCCTTAAACATGTCGGTAATTGTTGTATGTTATAGTATGTTCATTGTATTAGGTTGATGAAGTTTGGTTTTATATGAACTAGGATGTAACAATAACAAATAACAATAAACGCACCAAGGTTTACGTGGTTCAGTCTTTAATGGCCTAGTCAAATTGTTGAAATAGAGGTTTTTGCTAAGATAACGTGTAACAACATAACACATTAGGTTTCCAATGCTAAAAAAATCATGTCCCTCTCGTTGATATATTTGCCTTCTATAGAAGTCCTCAAATTGTTTCCTTTTGAAGATGTGGTCGGTTGAATAACCGTCGATCACTCTCTTGGTGCCATGTGAAGCAGTTTAAATTTTCGCAAATGTTTTCCTCTAATAGCCTAGTCAAATAGTGTCAAAAATATTTATTATTTTATAGTACATGTACATTCATAAAAAACGACAGGTCTTGGCTACAACTGGGTGTAGCCATCCCTGGCTACATCCCAGCGCGCGCATGCCTTCTTCTTTTTTTCACACATCATCGTTTTTGTTTTTGTTTTTAATTTTTTTCTTTTTTATTATAAAAACATTAAATTATTGTAACTTTTAATATATGAGTCCAAAATAAAAAAAATTATATCATTGTTCATCTAAATTCAAGCTCTTCAAAACAAGATCAGTCATGGATATGTTTTGACAACTTTTTTAAAAAATTATTTTTACATGTATACTGTACAGAACATAAAAGAAAACTTGTACAGTTGGTCAAGAAAACTTGTACAATTGGTCATACAAACTTGTACAAATGTTCATTAAAACATGTACATCCACACATAAAAACATGTACATCATTACATTAAAAACATACAGATGGTCACATAAATCTGTACGAATTATTAAATATGTACATCCTTATATTAAAATATGTACATATAAGGGAGAAAACTTGTACATATGATCATACAAACATGTACATATGACTATACAAACATGTACAGATGTTCATTAAGGAACATGTACATTCTCACATTTAAACATGTACATCGTCACATTAAAACATGTATATTCTCACATTAAAATATGTACATACATCCGCACATTAAAATATCATGGTATACATGTAAAAATAATTTTTTAAGAAAGTTGTCAAAACATATTCATGACTGGTCTTATTTTGAAGTACTCGAATTTAGATGTTAAAAGTTATAACAATTTAAAGTTTTTATGATTAAGTAAAAAAAAGAAAAAATTAAAAAAAAAAACACTGCTGCACAAAGTAAAAAAAAAAAAAGAGCATATCCACGCGCCACACTACTTTGCACGCTGCTCCCCCCTCTCTGATGTAACTACCTAGCTACAGTTACATGTAGCCAAGTAAACTCTAACCTCACAATAATAGCTCTCTTCACTTTTTTATATTTGGAGTTATTTTATGTATTGTATGTCGTTAATAGTGCATAATGCAAGACTTATATATAATCCAAATGAATTGGACAAATACCATCTTAATATATTATAAATATATCATCAAATATACCCTAAACATACCAATATGAATAGAGCTAGTAAAATTTTGTCCACCCTATAACACTAGGAATCAATTTCAAGTGATATTGCTATAAAGTCTTACTTATAGTTCTCTTAATAATTGATTCGTATGTGATCGCTTAATGTCCACCAATCAAAATTAGTGTGACATTATATCACATTAAATATTAAATAATAGAAAAATCAACTAATTATATTAAAAAATTTAAGTTATTAATTAACAAAAGTATAATAATATTAAAAGTGATATTAGCTATCCTACAAATCGATTTTAATTAATTGATACATTTTCAAAAAGAATATTGTAAAACATTTTAGTCTATTTTTATAAAAACTTTTTAAGCTTTTAAGAAAAATGTAATTTTGTTATAGTACCTGCCTAAAGGTGTAGAAGTGCTTTAATAAAAACAAAATTTTGAGTGACACATATGAAAAAAGCATTATGTGTAATTTTGTTATAGGAAATATGTGGGAAGTATAGTTTTTTATAGTGTGCTCAAAGTGGGATTATACATGGTTGACCACGGTTAATATTTAAATTTGTTATGGTTGATTATAAAATAAAAAATGTTAAGCTGGATTGAAGTTTATCAATTCACATTACATTCATCCATGTCTTTTAATCTCGCCCAAATCAATGTCTTTTAACCTAACTCCATTATCCCCAATCCAAACACACCAATCTTCACCAAAACAATTCGTCTGAACTCGTTTTCTACAAGAGGCCAGAATTTAGAATTTGCTTAGGTCGGTCCGCTGTTTGGCCTTAGCGTTAGGCCTTGTAAGAACTCTGGCTGTAATTGCCGAAGGATTGAGGCAGCTGTTAGACCGAGTGCATATCTACGACAAGCCTCCAATGCTTCGAAGTTGGATAGATCCTGCTACTTTACACTCGTTGTTTGTCGTTCGAGCATGCATGCCCCTTCTCAATTGCGCGCTTTCGGCCTCTAGTAGGTAGCGGTAGGAGAGATCCATTATGGTGGGATGGCAATTGAATTCTCGAATTCCGGCTGGCATTTTCTGTCCATCGGTGGGTTGCTGTTGATAGTGCGCTCGTACGTATATTGGATGGTGGAAGCGTTTGACGCGAATTCTATTAAGCTTTTTCTGTCTAGTTTACTGCGCTACATCAACAGGAAGTTCAGGCAAATAGACAATCAGAGCTCCATTAGTGTGGTTACTTTCAAAGGTTTGCACTTGGGGATTATTTTGTGATGGAGGTAGGAAATCAAGACTTCCATTTGGCACCTTCGATCTCTATGCCAGGAGATGATGCTGAAGGTGAAATTTCTACAAGTTATTTTGTGAGCTTAATACACTTGTTATAAGCTGTCATTTAGATGTTCTGCCTCTGAAGAGTTTGTTTGGACAGGGGTCGTCCCTGATTGTATCAAACTTTTATGTAAAAGTTAATGTATGATATAATTGTTGTTCAAAAAAAAAAAATGTTCAGCCTCCGCTTGTCATTCTGTAAAAGTTTTTGCTTGTCATGGTTGTTATATTTGTGTGTACATGGCATTCTGCATTCGTTGTACATCTGTTAAGCCTTTGGATTGTGTACATGTTTGATATTCGCCTGGTGAAGAAATCCTTGCGTTGGAGTGCATTGTAATGTTTAATGTTTTTATATAACATGGGAGGGTGGAGGTGGAGAGTACCAAACCACTTTAGTCACCACCAGATGACATGTGGAAAAGAATAATTCTAGATATTAACATGAGGAATTGCAAACGGCTCACTTATCAGTCTCCCACCACATTCACTAGCGCCTAGATAATTGGGAACACAATTCATCATATACGATTACCAATTCATTCTGTGAAAGAGCATTTGTTTTATTTTATTATCAATCTACTTTTCTTTTCTTATTATTACTCATTTGATATTACAAAACTAACTTTTTTATATGTCAAACATATTACTTCATATGGAGTCTGTTTATTACCCTTGAGTAGTATGAACGTGGAAGCTAAATGGCAGTGATCTATTGTCTGTTTATCCATGATAGAACTGGCAATGATGATTTGGGCCTCAGCCTTCTTATTGTGATCTCTTCTCTTGGTCTATGGAGATTATAAGCGTGGCTTCCTTGCATCGGACAACTTCCTCCACAGTCTTCCCTCTCCTTATATCTTATTGATTTCATGGAAATCTGATGGATTTGAAGTGTCCTTCTTGAACATTGGTGAAACATCTTAACTGTTTGCTGAAATTAGATCTGTTCTAAGATCTGATCTGACTTGTAAGAAGTCACTTTCAATGTTCACATTGGTTTTTTCTTCCACCTCTGATTTCACACACGCTCTGCTTTCTAAGTTTGTTCTCTCTGTAGATTTTTGCTGTGTAATATTCTTTTTAATTTCTGAATTTGGGTGCACCCCAATCACGAATCAACAGCTAGTTTCTGTTTCAGTTTTTGATGAGTCTATCCCCGTGAAAGAAGTTGTACCTTTGCTCTTGTATTATGGTATTTCATATTGTGCTGATTCTAGGTGTTTGTGGTCCAAGCAGCTGAACTGCATGACGAGGTCAAAGCACGGTGTTGGGATCAAAGAGAAGCCCTTCCTGGAGAGCCCTGCTGTATCATATGTGGTCGCTATGGAGAGTACATTTGTGATGAAACTGACGATGATGTCTGTAGTCTAGAGTGTAAATCCACCCTTCTAAAAAGGGTGAAATCCAAACAAAACACCTCCTTCAATCACCCCGCGCCTAAGCGGTTACCAGCTGCTGATGAATGTGTTTATGTTCGAGATGGTTCCAGTGCTGGTGGCTCCAAATACCAACCTTTGACAGATGAAAAAGCCGAGCTACTTAGACAAAGACTTGATATACGTGTGAAAGGAGATGGTGTCCCGGTACCAATCTTGTCCTTTTCATGTTGCAGTCTTCTTCCTCACAAACTTCTCATAAATATAGAATCTGCTGGTTTTGAACTTCCTACCCCTGTCCAAATGCAAGCTATCCCAGCTGCTGCAGCTGGAAAAAGCCTTCTTGTTTCGGCAGACACAGGATCAGGAAAAACTGCATCTTACTTGATTCCTATTGTCTCTCACTGTAGTTCAAAACGTTCTTCCATTGAAAGCAACTTGGACCAGAAGAAGAAACCATTAGCCATAGTTCTTACAAACGAGAGAGCTTTGCATTCAAGTCGAAGAAGTTGCCAAGTTGCTTGGGAGAGGATTACCATTTAAAACTGCTCATGTTATTGGTGGTGATGCCATGGCTTGCCAGTTGTACCGTATCCAACAAGGTGTTGAACTCATTATAGCTACACCAGGGAGGCTTGTTGATCTTCTGACGAAGCATGATGTTGACCTGGGTGATGTCTCCATATTTGTCATCGATGAGGTAGACTGCATGCTTGAAAGTGGTTTCCGAGACCAGGTATTGCAGATTTTCAGTGCACTTTCACAGCCACAGGTGTTGATGTATTCCGCCACGGTCTCACGAGATGTCGAGAAAATGACCAAGAGCACAGTCGAGAAAAACTTGATATCAATATCAGTCGGACAGGCTAACAAGCCAAGCGATGCCATCAAGCAATTGCCTATTTGGGTCGAGTCAAAGCGAAAGAAGCAGAAGCTTTTTGATATATTAACCAGCAAGCAACACTTTAAGCCCCCAGTCCTAGTATTTGTGAGCTCAAGGCTTGGGGCTGATTTATTATCTGAAGCAGTCACTTCTGTGACTGGAATCAAAGCCTTATCCATTCATGGAGAGAAACCCATGAGTCAGAGAAGGGAAACTATCCGTTCCTTCCTGGTGGGAGAGGTGTCTGTGCTTGTGGCCACTGGTTTGCTGGGACGTGGTATTGACCTGCTAAATGTGAGACAAGTGATAGTGTTTGATTTTCCTGGGTCCATTAAGGATTATGTTCATTTGATTGGGAGGGCGTCAAGACTGGGACAGGAGGGAAATGCTATTGTTTTCATCAATGAGGATGAGAAAGTGTTTCCTGAGCTGGTCAAGATGCTCAGGTTGTCTGGGGCTCCAGTTCCAAAGGAGCTTGCTAATTCAAGATATACGGTCTGTTCTTTTTCCGCAAGCAGGCCTCATAAGAAGAGGAAATATGGTAGGTGAAGTGTGTTAGGACAAGGAGTTGTGGACGTTGTTGTAAAGGCAATCTGGCATTCTGATTAATGAAAATAGGCTTTGATTGAGGATGAAATAGGAGTTATCCCTAGTCCTATCATGGTGAAGGAAATCTATGCTTTCTTTCTTTGTCTAAAGGTTCTCCTGATCGGACAAAGATACCTACGTCTTTCATCGTTGGTGCAGATCTCCGTGCATTCAGAATTCTAACACGTGGATGTGCTTTGCCGTAGTCCCAAGCTCATGCATTCTGGGTTGATTGTACGCATTAAATTGACAAGAATAGGAAGTGAATTTGAAAATGGAGGATGAAGGCCAACGGAAGCAGGTATGGTTGGATTTTGTACATGTCTGTCGAGAGTAAAAATGTCTTCACTTAGCTGCTTTTTTGTTTAAAGGGCCTCTTCTCTTAGACTTTACTGTACTGTACTGCTACTATGTACAATGAAATAGAGTCACGGGTTACCCTCCAGGATGTAGGATGATGGTGATGTGAGAGATCTTAGACTGTAGTGTCATTTCGTCACCGGCTAGGTTTACAAAAATAATATGATTGATATTAGTCGTAAGGTTGTTTCATTTACCTAGACAAACGGTTCAGTTATTGCAAGGTAGGTTGATCCCTTGTTTCAGCCAATTGGCTTGATCCCTTCCGTGGATCGCCCTTGATCACTACTCATACGTAACCAAATAGATGACAAACACTTGACTCCACTCGGAATGCAGGGAAATATTAGGGGCGTTTGTTTTGGGTAATCAGGAAAGGTCTTGTTTGTTTTGACAGTTTTTCCTATTTTCAGGACTAAAAGGGATGGATTACCTCAAAACCCTCTATCTTGATTTCTCACCCCTATTAGGGAATAGGATTCCCTTTTCCAGTACACTTTGACCGACAAAAAATGACCATGACTGACTGAATGTTGACCAGCATCCGGAAGCTGTTGTCCATTGACAGGCGGCCGTTGACCAGGTATTTATTTCATTTCACCCAGTTAAAACAAACAATTAGCCTAATTCCATTCTGTTTCCCCGCTTGAAACTAACGCCCACTTAGAACATTATTTAGCTTTTTGAGCCGCAAACTAAACAAGTGGAGTTGGACCAACTTTCGCAATGTCTTTAAAGATAATAGTATTACTTACCAGAATAACATATTCGAAGAGCTATATATTGAGAGCGGGAATGGCTTGAACCTAGGTGGTTTGAGAGAAACTTATTTGAGAGCTAGACGAAGGCTTGATAAGGGAGGTTATCATATTTTATACCATGATCACGGTACCACCGATAAGGGAAATTTCATGATATACCCCGAGGTTTGAGTGAATTTTACGAGATACCCTTAAGGTTTCATTTTTACGAGATACCCTGAGGTTTCATTTTTTTATGATATACTGTAACACCCCCATATGAGCAACTATCCAACAACCTAGCTCCCAAGCCATCCGGGCTGTGAAAATAGTCACTTTAGGCCCTCAATCCTCACTTGGGCTGAAAAGTGGAAGGCCTGTGTTGTAGTCAACCCATGTGTTTACATATAAGGAACTCACAATACTACTCAATCCCGATGTGGGATGGGGGTATTACATACTCCCCCACTTAAAGAACGCGACGTCCTCGTCGCAAGCCTAATATCCAAGTCCCATGGACCTCCTCGGTAGGTGTCGGGTTATCCATCCCGACACGGTCCCGAGTCCGCTCTGATACCATTTTGTAACACCCTCATATGAGCAACTATCCAACAACCTAGCTCCCAAGCCATCCGGGCTTGAAAACTAGCCACTTTAGGCCCTCAATCCTCACTTGGGCTGAAAAGTGGAAGGCCTGTTGTTGTAGTCAACCCATGTGTTTACATATAAGGAACTCACAATACTACTCATATCCCGATGTGGGATGGGGTATTACATATACCCCTGAGGTTCATTTTCATTACGATATACCCATGAGGTTTTCAATTTATTACTAGATGCCCCTCAGTTCAAATGCCAATATATTATATTTTTCATATCCTCATTTTACTCTAGCACCATATGCCCCGCATGGATTTATGGTCAATTTTTTTAAAAATAAAATATAAACAAAATGCATAGAAAAATTAAAGATCAATTAAATTCAATTTTAAAAAATATAAATAAAAGTATAAAAATAAATTAAAAAAATTAGAATCATAAAAAGTTTTAAATAAAGGGAAAATTCACGAGATACCCCTGTTTTCTTTGTAATTCACAATAACCCCTGTGATTTTAGTAATTCAACTCTAAACATGCTTAAATGTTGTCCAAAATTGATGAAACTTTACATGGATGATGCTAAAGTGTTATATTTTGGTTCAATATCAAATTTGAAGTTTTTTAAGCTCACATGTGGCCTGTGGGACCCAATGAACAGTCACATATTCATTGGGTCCCACAGGTCACATGTGAGCTTAAAAAGCTTCAAATTTGATATTGGACCAAAATAAACACTTTAACATCGTCCATGTAAAGTTTTATCAAATTTGGATAACATTTAACCATGTTTAAAGTTGAATTACTAAAATCACAGAGGTATATTGTGAATTACGAAAGAAAACAGAGGTATCTCGTGAATTTTCCCTAAAATAAATAGAAATGACCAAACAACAAAAAAATAATCTGATTAAAAAACTTATATTTTTACATAATTTAAAAACTATTATAGCAATTATATTTAAAGAACAAAAAATGATTTTTATAATTTAAAATAATGATTTTTTTATGTACTATATGAAATTGTTGCTTTTAATATTCTTCATATTATTGTTATACTTTTTACAATTTTAATACATATCTAGGTAACTCCTTAACAAGTTATGTTTATTTTTCAAAATAATTTGCTTTTTATTTTTTAGTCTTGTCTATTTATTAATTTTTTTATGTTTATTTAATTATATTCATTTTTTAATATTGATTTCAAATTTTATATGAACTTTAATTTATATGAGCATTTTATTTAAGTTTCTAATTCAAATAAAACGTTGACCATATATCCCTGAGTTTATTGCGGGGCATATGATTTTAAGCCACCGCTATAATAGTTTTTAAATTATGTAGCAATATAAGTTTTTTAAATAGATTATTTTTTGTTGGTTAGTCATTTCTATTTATTTTAAACCTTTCATGATTCTAATTTTTAAATTTGTTTTTATACTTTTATTTATGTTTTTTAAACTGAAATAAAATTTTAATGGGAAAATTCACGAGATACCCTTGTTTTCTTTTGTAATTCACAATATACCCCTGTGATTTTCGTAATTCAACTTTAAACATGCTTAAATGTTGTCTAAAATTGATGAAACTTTACATGGACGATGCTAAAGTGTTATATTTTGGTCCAATATAAAATTTGAAGCTTTTTAAGCTCACATGTGACCTGTGGGACCCAATGAATTTTTTGGACAACATTTAAGCATGTTTAAAGTTGAATTACGAAAATCACAGTGGTATATTGTGAATTATGAAAGAAAATAGGGGTATCTCATGAATTTTCCCAATTTTAATTGATCATTAATTTTTATGTGCATTTTGTTCATATTTTAAATTTTTAAAAATTTGACCATAAACCCGTGTTACGGGGCATATGGTGCGAGGGTAAAATGAGGATATGACATATATAATATATCCGAATCTGAACTAAGGGGCATCTCGTAATAAAATTGAAACCTCGTGGGTATATCGTAATGAAAATGAAACCTCAGGGGTATATCATAAAAAAATGAAACCTCGGGGGTATCTCGTAATGAAAATGAAACCTCGGGGGTATCTCGTAAAATTCGCTCAAACCTCGGGGGTATATCGTGAAATTTCCCTTTTCATAAAATGATGTCACAGTGATAGAGAGCCAATAACATATATAATTTTTTATTATAATTGAAGGCACAAGGCCTGAATAGAGGCATAATAAGCCTAGAGAGCCGCATAAGCGACTAACAACACAAAAAGAAAAAAAAAACACCGCAAACATACCTCTCTGGCCTACCAAGCAATCTGCAAAACAATTCCTCACTATCTCGCTTTGACTTTATTTTTGCTTTTAGTTGCAGCCTTACTAATACGAGAAAACTTACTAAACCCCACTAGGCCCTTCTTAGTCCCCACACCCCTTCTAGCACTACCTCTAAAGATGGAACGTGACCCGCTATCTGCATCGGCCTCAACCTCAACCTTATACTCTTGACTTCGTTGTCGGGAACTAGCTATGTGCTCGCGAATGATCTCTTCAAAATTACTTAAGGCGAGCCCTTCATCACGCACTTGGCACCCAAGCTTCTTAGCCAGCAGCAGAGTCTGCCTAGCTTCCTCTTTGACAAACTCCTCCTCGGGACACCGTGAAGGTTGAGATAACCCTCTACCCGGCTCAAAACTAGGGGGAAACTCTGGGTCTTCGAACAGGCTCCTAAGATCTTTACCACCCCCTCCTTCATCCACCTGCTCAACCTGAGGAGGATCCAACACAAAATCCGGGTGCAAATTTCCTGAACCAACTACTGCAAAACTAGGGTCCAACTCGTTCCCAATCAACTCTTGATTACCACTCCGTTGACTTTCATCTTCCGACCCCGGCCAACCATTTCTTAACATTTCATCCGCAATTGGGTCAGGTGCTAGCCCTTTAGTCACCAATGGCCGACGAATAGAAATAGGCGCCCGGTCATTAACTGCCACAACATCGGTCCGAGGACCACTCATGGGGGCAGGTGGCACGTTCGGCCAACTCTGGCCTTGACCTACCTGCCCGTAGCCAAATGGCATCCCACCCATACCTGTCGCAAAATAATTGGACCACTCTCTTCCCCATCCATACCCATGACCCCAAGTCCCATAGTGGTCCAAATTGTGCACCGGTGCTCCAGCCTAGTACCCATAGAACGAGTAGATCCAACCAAGAACATATATAATAGTTGGACTTATGTATTATGTACACAACAATGTTTGACAACATAATATATTACACACTGAGTTGTTTCATACTTGTCCCATACCTTGAATTTGGTATTCGAATCCTTCTTTATTCCAAAGATGTTATGATGCAGGACTAGTCTCCTGGGAGATGTCATATGAACCTCCCTTCTTAGGATACAACTTCTTAGGCTTTTTTTTATTTTTCTCAATAACAAGTCTAATGGAAGAAAACTTCTTTGATGAACTTATCTATTATAGTACATAAGAAAATAAAGATAAGGAATGAGATTAAAGCTATAATAAGTTAGATGAGTAATTTTGTGCTTCTAATAATCACAGCCAAGATCACAGGTACAAGTGTACGATCTAGAAACCGTGAAGTCAAATTTACGCCCAGTTCAGTGAATATATGAGGCCCAAGCTAGCTAACAGTCAGACTTGAGAATCATTTTTCATCCTCAGAGTCGGAGCCGTCATCGCTGATGCTCTAACCTTCCTCTCCACGCCTATCTATTCAACTACTCCTCGACTGAAAAACTCCAGAAAGATCAAATCAGACCAGACAACATAGCATTTCTCCATCCATTCAGCAGCTAGCCACCATGTCCACAATCCTCCCGCCACCGCTGGCCGACTTCTGCGGCGTAATAGCCGAGTCAAAACGCATCATAAGCGCCCACTCCCGCCATTTCCTAGCCCTCTCCGTCCTCTTCCTCCTCCCTCTTTCCTTCTCAATCGCCGCCTTCCCCACTCTCTACCAATCCCTAACCTCTTCCTCCTCCGACCACAACCGTATCCAGACTCTCCTCCGTCTCTCCTCATCCCCCTCCACTTCCTTCCCCCACCACACACATCAGATCCTCCACCGCTTCTTCCACCTTCACCTTCATTTCTCCGGCCAAACACTCGCTTTCACCCTCGCATACATCACCTTCATCCTCCTCCTCTTCATCTCCGCCACCGGATCCATCACATACTCCGTTTACCACGGCTTCTACGGCCGTCCCGTCAAGCTCTCCTTTGCTCTCTGCTCCTTATCCAGATCCTACTTCCGTATCCTTTCAACCCTACTTGTTTCCTTGTTCTTTGTCGTCTTTCTAGTTTTTGGTAGTTTCACCCTCTTTGAATTACTCGCATACAAGCTAATTCAAGTCCTCGTCCTTAGAGAGAACAATCAACAGTCCCCATTTGATACCCCCTATTTCATCGTCATATCCTCTTTTGCAACCCTAATTCTCATCTCCTCCATAACTAAATTATCCGCCAACTGGGTCCTAATCGGCCCGATTACTGTACTCGAATCTCGATGGGGAATTGATTGCTTAACTCGTAGCAAGAAACTCGTTCGTCGGATGAGATGGACGGCTATCCCGCTCATCTCCTTCTTTGGATTCTCTGCGCTACTTCTATTGTTTATAGTCGCTTCTTCCTCAACTTGTGTCGGTAGTGGTACTGGTACAAGTGCCGCTGGGGATATCATCTCCGGGTGTAACGGTGGTGGAAATTGGAGGAGGTGGGTTTTCGTGGCGCAGATTGTGGTGACTTCCGCGATGTTTACCGTCATTCTTCTACATGGATTGGCGTCCAGTACTGTGCTGTATATGTACTGTAAAGCTGTGCAGGGTGAGTTGGCTGAGGAGATTGCCAAGGAGTTTTCCAGAGAGTATGTCTGTCTTCCCTTTGATGATGATAAGGTGCCTCACCTTGTCTCTGTTGTTGCGAATCAGTAAAATAACTACTAATGTTGGTGGATGATTTGATCGCCATTTAAGAAACTATTAGCAGATTAGCCGCGTCAGATGAATGATTGATGGGTCGAGGGGAATCGTGATGTTTTGGGTAGATTACTGTTGTTAAGTTCAATCTTGTGCTCATGGATGATAGAAAGAAACAGGCTACTATATGTATATTACTTTGGAAGGGCAATGGGAAGAATATTAGCGTTGTCCCGCTATTAAGATGTTAGTTTCTGTAAGTGAAATAAATACAGTGACATGAATGGATCGCTTGTTCAAATGATTAGTCTGGTGGAATGCCTGTCAATAAGGGGCTATGGAATAATTTGTGTTTTGTCATGCGGTATTGAATGCGTTAAATGGATAGCATATGAAATGGTTAGTAGACATCCCTTGCCATGACATTTATGATCCAAGTTGATACTAGTTGGTGGGTTCATCATCAAAGAAGGTTATAACACTGTACTTTGGCTAAAAAGTGTAGCGTCTTGATAATTATACAGGATGTCTGGCGTCATTGGGGTGAAGCTTTAGGCTGTTTGAATGTTTGTCTTGCTCAAGAGGCATCAACAACTTCCGAGTGATAGGAGTTTCAGACTCCATGTAAGAAACTGTGCTATAATCTAGATAAGTTGATGTGTAAATGCATTGATGGTCCATTGCATAGGCCATTCTTTTTCCATAGAATATGGATTCTCATTAAAAGAAGGAAAAACGCTATGGACATCAGGATTTGGCAAGCACAAATATTTGCCCTAGTATCATACAATTATAGAGAGGATAATAGGTTAAAGTTTTTCTCGGAGTGAGACAAAAAGGCAACTTTTTTAAAACAATTGTATAAATGTTGGAGGCTTGGCGCCCTACTGATGGGGCCATAAGAACTTCCTGACCCCAAGCAATTATGCCAATTTGTTACGCAGAAACCACAATACAGATACAGTCTTGGGTTAGTAAACGCACTTAAATTGAAACCTAAGAACATAGGCAATAGTACAACTACCACAAAAAGCATGCAAAAAGCTCATTTGAGTGGACACCCTGTAGGGCCGTAATGGTTTTTAGGGCCCGGTGATTCAATTTAAATAAAAAATCTCTTATAGTAAATTACTCAGAACCCCTTGAGGATTTGGGATATTACAGTTAACCCCCTCGTGTTTATCATAATTATTGGTAACCACCTCAAGGTTAAGGTATCTTTGACTACGAGCCCCCGAACTATAACTCTATGGTCAAAAAGTTAACTATGTGTTGACCTATCACTTAATCACATTAATAATGCCAGACTGGACAACAAAACTGCTTAATCAACATCGTCTAACTCTCTCATCTCACTTTAGATGCATTTTCAAGGAATGGTTGACATTTTAGGAAAATAACAATGCAGATTAAGTAGTGTTTTTTGTCTAGCATCACCTATTAATATGATTAAGCTGATAGGTAACACGTAGTTAACTTCCTGATAACAGAGTTAAAGTTTGGGGGCTTGTAGTCAAAGATACCTCAACCTCAAGGTGGTTACCAGTAATTATGATAAACACAAGGGGGTTAACTGTAATATCCTAAATCCTCAAGGGGGTTCTGAGTAATTTACTCTAAAATTTAATTATGTAAATATCATAAAATTATTAAATTAAGATACACATTTATAGTGCTCATGTTTATAATGTTTGAATGTGTCTTAAACATAAAGTTAAAATATGTTCCACAAAATAAATTTAGACCCTAAAATAATTTTTTAAAACAAAAATCTCAAAAGATTAAATAAAAAATAGGCCCCAAAATATTGGGGGCCTGTACGGTAGGGCTGTTTGCACCGGCTCTTAGCCGGGCCTGCACTCTGTCTGAGCTCTTTAAGGGTAGTCATCCATCTTAGAAACAAACCAAAAGAAGCATAATCAAATAGACCTAGCAAAAGTAACCCGAACCCGAAAAACCGAACCAATCCGATCCAAATCCGAATCTCAACCGAAAACTATAACTTGAAAAATGACCCGAAATCCGAAATAAACCGACCCGGACCAAACCGAACTGTATTATTGTAAAACCGAAAGTAAACCACAATCCACAATCATCGAACCGAAGTCATCCGAACCAAAATCAACCGAACCGAAGTCACCCATAACCCGACGATGACCCGAAAACCGAAGTGACCCGAACCGAAACCAACCGAAAACCAACCGAACCGAACCCGAACCGAAACCAGTGTGACCCAAACTAATATATCCAATGTGACCCGAAAGAATATATTGTATTAATTATAGGAGACAATAAGAATAAAACAGAATGTTTATACCCAATATCTAGTTTAAATACACATCAGTATTTAGCATTTGTATCACAACACTAAACAATGCCCCACAATACTTTTACAATTAATCATTACTTAGTAAGTGGTGTACCTATATAAAAGTATTAATAAACTTATAAACACGAGAAATTATTTTAAATATACCACAAATATTTTGCACTATAAAATTTTAAAGTAATTAATTATCATGCATTTTCATTAATCGCACAACTATGAATGAATTAATGATAATGCGTTACTCATCAATGATAGATTGGTAAGAACCAAAAATATTTGTATATTTAGACTCAAATTTTATCACTAATTCATATCATTATTGTATTAATTATTCATATATTGAAGGTGTTTTTATTAATTAGAATTTTTCAAGCATTTATCCAATCTTGTGAATAATTCTCCCTTATTAGCAATTTAGCATAAATGTTTATATACTGAAGGTTTTTACCTATGTAGCAAAATTCTCATGCTTCTGAATAGTTCTTCATCATTAACAGTTTTTAACTACCGTAAAAAAAGTCATCAAAACTTATTAACTAATTCCATTCGCTAAACTATTAATAGATTGAAAATACAAGTTACTACACTTTGATACAATTTTAATAATCCCAAACATACCTTATTTACTCCCCTCAAAATAATGAAACTATTAAATAATAAAGCTACATCAATAATTATGATAAGTTCAGAGTTAGTTGCTAAAGTATAACATGATGCAAATTATAATTATTTGTTTAAATTAATCTTTTATACATTTATACGTGTTGAGATTGATTGAAGTCAAATTTGCATATCATGATGATTGAGTTGCGGGATTCTGTAATGGCAACCGAATTTAACCGAATAATTGACCTGAATTTGACCCATAACCCGAAAAAACCGAATGAACCAGAGGCTAACCCGAACCGTAAGTTACCCGACCCAAAGTCACCCTAACCGAAAGTCATCCAAACCGACCCGAAATTTCAACAAACCGAACTCAACCCGAACAAGCCGAATTCAACCGACCCGATCCAACCCGAACCAAAAATTGATCGATTTGAAATCAACCCGACCCGAACCGAACCGGACCGAACCCGAACCGATTGACCCAAACTACCACCTATAATCAAACACAACAAGAAGTCACCTGGCAGACATCAACCAAAGTTTAAACTCACGGTTTTGCCCATGAACAACCCAACTTGTGGCAGATCAAGGTTTTGGCAGCCCATTTGAAGTTTTTGAAGTTTTTTCCGTGGTCCAACTCTCGAAGAAGGCATTGAGGAGTAAAAGAAGGAAACATGAGCATGCATTTTTTTCATTAGAGATTGTAATTTTTCATTAGGCATATATCGCTCTTGCTTTTTTTGCAGGAACATTAAATCTCATAAGTGTTTCAATATTGATAAAATAACAAGTAGACTCCAATATATTACATCCTGCTCAATCCATACAAGTCAAAAGAGAGAGAGTAATTGAGAAGTTAGCTACAAACATAGCAAGTTTGACAAGTGTTTCAAGACAATAAGATCGAGCTAAGAGTTTCGAAAATTGAGTCTTCATTGAGCCGCCGTAGGCTGCCCCCATGAGCGGTGAATTCCATCAGTTTTTGCGTCGACATGGTTTTCATGCCTTGTACCGCTTCAATGGTCATGTTGGGCGACTGGTGGTTGAGATCCTTATGGGTTAACTCTATATATATATATGACCCATGAAGAAGCACCCCGTCTCCTTGATTTTTCAGCATGAACTTGACATAATTAAGGTCAAAATACTTGAGAAAAACTTACTACCGCCAATTCAACACTTTATCTATCATAACTGCACACACACTAGCGCTGAAACAAAGGGGATAGCCACGAACTTACCAATAATCCTTGAATATATTTTAAAAAATAACTTATATTTTACGGGAGGCCTTTTATTTCCATTAAATGGAACTATAGAAAAACTGCGAAATTGGGTAGTTGGTGAAAAGCAAGGTATGTATTGACATTGGTTAATTATGATGCCTTGTCTCTACCTGTCTTCTTATGCAAGTTCAAGATCATCATGTGGTTGTTTGTCATGAGAAAACCTATAGGATCTATAGAAACTTTGTTTGGAGACATGAGGAGCATGAAAGGAAGTTTTATATATATGATGATGGCTAGAAGTACTTTTTGCAGACCTAATTAAAGACGCAAGTGCTAGGCACGAGGAGCATGATGAATGAAGCTTCTTATGATAACATGTAGATCATTTTGCAGACCTAAAGAACTTTCTAATTAAGTTGGTTTGGAGGCTTCTGAAAAGAGCATAATAAAGAACTTTTGAAGGGCAAATACCATGTTGGGCGTGTTTTTACCACCACACTTCTATTACCAAAAAGAGAATGGAGTGAGATATGCGAATTAGACTACTTTTGTCAAATGGTCCATACAGAGAGATACAGTGACATTCATTTCTCGCACAGTGAAGAAAACAACATATGGCAATTTGAGCAAGGAGATCCACAACTCCATCATACAGAAGAATTTCTTAATGTTCAGATTCCAACCAAAAAGCTTCATCCTAGATACATCCAACAGGTATATCAACTGCAGTGACAACCTAACCGTTTTCTTGCAACAACACCTGAAGCAGTAATTGTAAGTTCTAGCATAAGGGAATCAGTCTCACTGGATATTGACAATCAGATCTTAAATTCAATACACCCACCATTTACACTTTCCAAACTCCAGATACTATATATAGACTGAGCAGAATTGAGATCACCTTCGGATCAATTCATGAACGAAAGAATTCTCATTTTTCATTCGATTCTAGAGAGAATCAAACAAACTGATAACCCAAAACATCAAGTCCAGCCAGAAATCACTCCTAATGCTTTCTCATACCTGCTGATGATGTTTTAACTTTCCCCATGATCCTGGCATCACGGCTACCAGACCCTAACAGGAGACTGTCCCAGTTCACAGGACCTTGCACACCACCACCATTAGTAGCAGCAGAAGAAGGTACTCGATCACTGTCTTCTCCTCCAGAGGCCTCGTACCCATCACTGGTTGATCTCGATCGTGGCAACCCTGTAATTAGGGTGCCTGACGAGGTCCCACCACCACCAACCCCCAAACCTGCCAACCTCCTAGACTCCTCAATCCTGGAAGAAGAGACACCAAACGGGTGTATATCAGGTGAGTCCAAACTGCTCTCAGGAGAAGATCCTACCATCATGTTAGCTGAACTTGACATGGGTGCCTGTAAACTCGATCGGAAAGTGCTTCTTCCTTCAAGTCTGAGAGGCACTAAGCTAGCTGACGAAGCTGTGATGATGCCACTTTTAGCAGGAATACTAGGAGCAATATTACTGTATTTCCGTACGATCTTCCCATAAGCACTCTGGAAGAACCACTACCTGGTCCCAACTTATGGGAACCAATTTCTTGTGGAATCCTAATCACCCGCTTGTTGTGGTTACTGCCACCATTGTTGTTTCTTCTTCTGCTGCTACTACTCCCAAGCTTTGTCATGCCGGTCATTCTCCGTCCACTGCTACCAAGGCTGCTGTCGGTGTCCTGACCAGGAATGGCAAGCTGATGAGGCAAGCGTGCTGAACCTCCCTTATCTCGTCTGGCTATGGGCTGTAGAATTTTGGATTTCTTCCTAGCCTCAGCAGCGGCTTTCGACACCTCTTCTGCATTCAGACGGGCCAGAGCCCAAGGGCTGATCTTTACTGCTGGATTCTTCTTCTTGAATGGCGGTGGTTCTTCTGTCGTCGTTTTCTTACCATATGAGCTCACTGATGCAGTTTCTGGGGGAACAACATCGTACTGAACAGACAGGAAATTAACAACAATAATGTCAAAAGAATCAATGATGATCACCATATCTATATCATGCATGATTTCAATATTATCAAAGGCTATGGTCACTACCTGATCTTCAACAAATAGCCGAGGAGGAGTGCACCAGGCACCTCTATGGAAAGTATTGAAAGAACTGGCACTGCTCATCCCAGTCAAAGAGCTCACTTGAGACATCTGAGGGCTTTGCTGCCCACCACCAACTTGTTGTTCCTGTTCCCTCAGTGCTATAATATAGTCATATGTGCTTATTCCCTGTGAAAGTTATCAGCCAGTTAGCAAGTTATTATATATTAAGCAGAAAATAAAAGTTCTGCGCTGATTAATTTTTTAGTTTACAACTGCAAAGGGTAAAAGAATATTCCGGATTTAGAAAAATGGGGTATCTATCTACCAAGTAAAACTTGCCTTCTTTATAAGGAGAATGTGGAAGAAGAAAAGCTGTGCTATGGGCAGAGTCGCTAACATGGCCAGAATGGTACACACGACCTGTCATATTTACAGACATCATTGGAGTAACGAAGACAGTATTTGATGCCCACAGTCAAATAATAACAAGTGACTGATTGTTATATATGAAAGTGTACAGATAAATGAGCAAAAAGAGGACACTAAATGTTGAAAACTAACCACCACAATGACAAAGGAACAATGGTAAAACTGCTCCCCAATTTGGATACGATATCCACGCTAAACCTCTTACGGTCAAGGAAGCAGCAGATCAGCACGAGAATTCCAGTCAACCATTGGAGAACAAGCTACAATAGCAGAACACACCATGGCAAAAAACCCAAGTTATTTATACATTGTCCAAAACGAAGCAACAGTCAACACAATACTTTTCTGGGTTTAAAGTATTTGGAAGTCTGTAATAAAGTATGTACTGTGTCAAGCATGAGGATCAATGAAACCTTATTCATACCAGCAGCAAAGAAAATATCATGAGGGTGAAGAACCTTCTGTAGTTTGTTTTGCCTATGCAGTTGTTGAGCCACTGCAAAGCATCAATTATGTGAGTAATCAGATTTATTGTAAAACTAAAAAATACAAATTCACACTAGGATCTGAATTAATACCCGGCAATGATGATCAAAGCTGTCTACGCACTTATCACAGACTCTACAGTGTTTGCTGTACTTAAAAACCTACAAAACAAGCATTACCTGAACCTCATAAGTCCCAACTTCAGAATAGTTGTTGTTGTCAAGAGAAATAGCCTTTTAACAATATAAAAGACATCTGGATGGTTTTTGATGCATCAAAACGATTCTATAGTCAAAGTCTCTGTCAAAATTCATGAAACATCAGTCAACATGTCTGGAAATCAACTACTTTTGGATACCCTATGGGGTAGGTACCTCAACTTCACACAAACTGCAATAGAACATTCCATCTTCACTCATATGTCTCTCTGAAGATTCATCCCAAGGACTTCTACATCCACAGAGGAAGGCAAATGGGAGCATCAACAATCCCATGAACCAAGATGTGCAAGGCAATGATGTCTTTGCTGCTTCACTTTCAGGTTCAGAATCTTCAGCATGCCCGTCCTTGCTTTCCTTCCTGATGCATGGACCTCCCTCCCTTTTCTGGAGCACTAGGATCACATAATGAAGAAACTGAGTCCCCACCAACTTTAGATTCCACACTTTGCAATCTTTCCCTTTCCCTGAAGTTTTCAGGTACTTCTTCGACTTGAAGACTCCAGGGTCAGCTGGATCAGCTGCAGCGCACCAGACATACAGGCCAAACACGCATACAATCTGACATGTGAAGCTACTATTTTCAGTTATATGTGGAATATACAAATACATTAGCTAACGCCAATCAGCCAAGCAGGATGAATGCCAATACTTAAGCATGCTTACAAAGTCCAAGAATAGACTGCAATAGTCCCACCAGAGTACAGTGTAGGGATCATATCTTAATCATGAATTTTATTTTGCTCTTAAAGAACTTTATTGCAAGAAGAAATAGAATATGAATTCCGGGATATGCCAGATACATGATAAAGAACTAACTGTAAGGCCTACAGCTTAATTTTCAGTGGTGGAATTAACCCAAACTACTATCTAAGGCCACAGGGTAATGGAAATAGAGTTCATCACTGAAAAATCCCCCTGCAGTAGTAACTTATTCTATCTTGTCACTATAGCCTGCCATTCAATCACTCTGCCAGAAATCTAGTGGCAAATCAATTGTAGTACACAGTACAGGGTAATTTATCCAATTTTACCAGGTAATGAAAGTAAAGGATACAGCCATATATTGATATGTCCGTTTCGTTTATATAGCATATCCTGTCATGATACTGACACATAATTGCATAGCAATGTTTCTTTCTCAAAGTTGGTGAAGGCTCCCAAAGCGAAGAGCAAGGTTTTGTTATATTCCAGGTACCATAACTGGTGAAACATAATAGTACCAAGTAGTCAACCGAGTTATTAACTGCATCAAGAGACAGGCATATAAACAGGGTTGCTTCATTTAAATTTCTATTAAAACCAACCATCATTTAATTGAAAGGAAAAAAAAAAGAAAGGGAGCAAGGCATATTAGCCATTCACATGATACGCAACTGACATTCTTCCCTAGTAGCCTTCGTACACCCATGACACTAAGAGCATAGGAGCAATGTATCAGACAATGCAACGGTTTCAGCTATATATGCCACTGTCGGTTTCAGCAAAAAGATGAAGTTGATGGTAGAAACCATACAGGGTATATAAGCATGAAACTAAGTTATTATCGGTCTTATTTTGGAAAGAATTCGAGTTATTAAACAACAACCAACATGAACCACAAGATCCCTGCATATATATATCAGCACTGAGCAGGCATTTATCAAAAGTACCGGAAGGACGAGGCAAGTTTTACCACCACAATTAGGAAAAATCAGATTTTGGAAGAAATATAACTAACAAAAAAAAAAAAAAAAACTGAGCGGGGAATTCCAAATCAAGTGAGAAAATTGGAGACAGACAACCAGAGGTTTAAGATGAATGGGGTAAAGTGGCAAATGGCAATGGCCCTTAAAAAGCATTTAACAGATGTCATCACGCATTCGTAGCCATAGAACAAAAATACAAAGAGAAGAAAGGAAATATTTGGGATTTGGGAGGATAGAGAAGATAGGTGGGGTAATCAAAAGTTAACAAAGGTAAAGACGCAGATCTAAGATTTTGAAGGTATCCCAAGATAGTAAATGCGAGCATTCAATGAGATGTGAAAGAAGTAATAGGAGAAATCCAGAATTTGAACTCACCAGAGGAGTGTATACCCCCATTGCAATGTACTGATAGAGCTTCTTCCCAACGAAAGGGGCAAAGAAGACATAGAAAGCAAAACCCAGTGCAAGGAACACAGCAACGGCCACAACCTTCAAAAACAACAACAAAAAGCGAAAAGGTGAGCTAGTTTCAGCAGTTGGGTACTAAAAAAAAGGAAGAGGGGATACGAAACTGGGATAATGAAGGTAAATTCGAACAGGGAAATAAGTGAGTGCACCTGAAGTGGGTGATAAGGAAGCTGCCATCCATGCTTTCTCATATTTCCTCACTACCGGATTCAATGGTGGAAGGAAAATTCGCAAAAATAAAACCGGAAAAGGTATGGAAAGAAGAACAACAACAAGCTGGCTGTAGATTGTTAGCTCAAAAAGAAACCTATCACGCGGGTTGAGTATTTACTCTTTTCTTTTTTTAAGTTTCCCTAATATCACGGGAAAGAAAATGCGGGATCACAGCTTCACAGTGGAAGCATCCAAAGATTCTATCAGCAGGTTGCAAATTATCCATCTCTCTGGGTGTGTAGCAAAAGTTGAGCAAGTGAAGTCGAGTCGAAGCTCGCAAGAGAGAGGAAGGGGGGTTGGTTATGGAGAAATGGGACAGAGCAACTTTGTCTGGTGCACTCGATAACTGGTCCAACATCACACATTGAAACGGGCGAGAGAGAGACAGAGAAGAAAAGGGGGATGAGAAGAGTAACTTTTGCCTTTTTTCTTGGGTACAGTGCGTGCGCCTTTTCACTGTGGTTCTGTATTCATTCATAACGCTTTGAACTTTGGTAGTAGAATATGGGACCTGTGTATGAGTATTTTCACCGTTCGGGGTGGGACCCAAGAACAATGAAAATGAATCACAACATGACAGCTGTTCTATTTTTGTATTGATCGCCGTGCAAAAAAAATTCGCAAGCACCGAACGGATCCTTAATACTACTATTCCAATATCCCAAAATTCTATTTCAAAAAAAAAAAAAAAACCCAAAATTCAAAGTGAAGTAGTACCCCGTTTTGTTAAGGGGGCAATCCAGCTTCTCAGTTGGGAGCAAAAGTAATGTACTCCTTCCAGAGATCTGCCACCCCAGCAGCCATTTAATACTACAAAAAGTTGTTTCCTTTTGCATATTAAGCAACCAACAACCACCCACCTATTTCTAAACAGAAATAAATAATACAAATCAGAATAAAGAGCCAGTTTTTGGGGTCCTCTTCAAAACACTTTCAACCAAATGCATCCTCCTACAATTGGCTACAAAATTTCTCACTCTAACATTATAACACTAAAGATGTCAGAAATTAAATTGGATCTCGTCGAGCTAAATTTAAACTAACTATAGTATTTTAGGTTAATTAATTTGGTTTTTAAATGTCACTATATTGTTAACAAAAGATATCAAAATGTTCGCCTTGAGCTCAATTTGAACTGATCAAAAAATTTAAGGTCAAAATGGATAAAATATTTTAGATTAACTCATTTGGCTCTTAAAATTGTCACTCTAATATTATTAACTCTAAAGATGTCAAAATCAGTTGGTTTAAGCTTCAATTAAAATGATTAAATATATGTTAGGTCAATTTAAACCCAAAACAGGATGATCCGAACTTGTTCTAATAATTCTTTTTATTTTATTTTTTATATTAATTTATCCAATAAATAATACTAAACATGATCGTTTCGCTGATGTGTTTAGGTAATGAATGTATAAACATTTTTATGCCTTTAATTTCAGATTACAAAAACCTAAAATGGATGTCATTGATCCACCTGGATCAAAATTTCCAATCCAAACTCAAATTTTTAGGCGTAAGAAGATCCAAAACCCATAATTCCTCATCTTTGTTTAGCTAAAAATTGGTGAGAGCTTGGTAAAAAAACACTCACGAGCGACTTTTATGTCTTTATATTCCCAAACTTTTAATTAGTTTATTGGGTTGCTATTCGCAGTACAAAATTACTAATCATCGTAGTACAAATTTTTTTTAAAATCATATTAACGTTTTAAACATGTAATGATGTTGTGTTGTAACTTTTGTTTTTTTTTTTAAAATCATTGTTTTAGCGTAAACTGCAAAAAACGCTCTAATTGTAACAAAAGATGATAAACTCGTATTTATTGCATTTGTATGTTATAATTGTGACTCCACGTAATTAAAACGACATTTTACATTATGTTTGACTAAATTACAAACATTTGTACATATTCAGAATGTCGTATTGAATTCGTACTTAAAAACGCCAATTTCGGATGAAAACGCTCTAATTGTAATAAAAGACGTTAAACCCTTTTTAATCGCGTTTAAACGTTATAATTGCGACTCCACGTATGGAAATTGGTTTGCCTAATGAGTAGATTACTAAACTATTAACCTTGAGCAACTTTGAGGGCAAAGTTTCTTAAGGGGGGTAGATTGAAATACCCCGTAATTAAAAATAGTGATTAATTAGGCTAATAAATAATTTAGAAGCTTAATTAATTATAAATAATCATGAGGGAACAAATCCCGAAGAAAACGGATCCTTAAAATGGATTAAAACCACTAACGAACCTTAAAGCGCGTTTTTCGAGGTAACCGGGAAAACGTGTCTTTAAGCGGGTCAAATAGACTCGTAACAGTTTTGGTCAACTAAATAATCATTAGTAAATATTAGTGAAGCTTTAGGACCAATAAAATCAATTAAACGGGAAATTAGTAAAAACTGTCAAAAATGGGAAGTTGTGGGGTAGAAATATAAATAACACAAACTTATGTGTCCAATATTGTAAATAAAATTTTAAAACCCACAAGTGGGCTGTGTGTGGTCCGATTTTGAGGCCCCTCACACTCTCCTCTTATTAGCTAAAGACAAAAGCAATTAAAAACACTAAAGTAACTACACTACCTCACTTTTACACTCTCTCCTACCCCATTCTCCTCTCTCACGCATGCAACCCTCCTCCCTCACACTCTTTTCCTTCTTCTTCTACCTCCAGCCGATTTCCATGGAGAAAAGAGAAGCCACACAAAAATACTAACTTCTCTCATCTTGTTACTCCCTCAAAACTCTTCCAAAAATTATAAAAAGTATACCATTGGAATCCTCTCATCAAGAGCTACATTTCCATCTTTCCAAAATTCGAAAACCAACATTTTCGTTTTTATGGGTATGTCCCATTTGGAGCTTCAAGACCACCATTAGAAGGCCCTCCTTCTCCTTGTTCTTTTAAGGTAAAAATATTCCTAAAAACTCCATCTTTTTCTAGCCTCAAGGGCAAAACGAAAATGAAAACTAAAACCCTTGCTTGCTTCTTTATGCTAGCCGATTTTGGCCTTGTTGGTGGAGTTGGAATTTTGTTCTTGAGCCACTCCAAGCTTCATTTACACCCTTGCAAGGTAATGAGAATTCTAAACCCTAAAACCTACTTAAAACCTAATAATAGCTAGGGTTAGTTGTTAGTGTATTGAAATGTGTATGTATGTGGGTTGTAGAGTAGAGAATTAGTGTTTGCTGAACCGGTGGAGGAAGAGAGGAAGGAAGAAGCAAGAAGAGAAAGAAACTAGAAGAAGAAAACAAGGTAATTGAGCTCATCTTTGTATAGCTTTGTAAATGAGTATGTAACAGATTTTTAGAAATGAAAATGTGTATTGTAAAATGGTAATGCATTAGTAGTATAATGTGTAAGGGAATACAAGTGTTTTGAACCTTGGAAAACAATTTAAAAACTGTTACAAACAGATTGGGAATGAGAAGTAGTGTGCAGGAAAATTTAGTAGTGTTTAGTGTTTGGGAATGGTGTATGGAAGCTTGTATATTGATGTCTATTGAAACAGGTGAGATAAGTGTTGAATTGTGAACTAGAATATGTGGTGAGAGTATAAAAATATAGGGGAGGTTATGACAAAATTTACCTAGGAATAGAACACTTAGTGTGTTAGAAACTAGGTGAAAAACTTATGTTGTAACAGATTTTAATTGAGTTAGTTTGGTGGGTAAGTTGAGAGAGATAGATAATGTATTCTAAATGCATTAGGAGTGTTAGAAATGTCAATGGAAGAGGGAGATATAGAAGAGGAGAGTAAATGTCAAAATCTGTAGCAAATTCAACTAGAAGAGAGTTAGTGTAAGTGCTGAAATGAATCTAGAAACAAGAGGGTAAATTGGTATAGGAATGAGTGTTGAATTAAAGAATGAACTAAGGTGTATTAGGAGGTTTATTTAGTGGTAAAACATGTGGGATTAAGTGTAGGAACAATGGGGAAGTAATGGGTAAAAGAGGGGACTGAAAACAGAAATAAAAATGCAAATACTGGGCCGGACCGACCTTGGGACCGGACTTGCAAGGTCGGTCGAGCCCAGATTTACAAAGACGGGAAAGCTTTTGGAATGGACCGAACTTGCGACCGGACTTGCAAGTTCGGTCGGACTAGAAAATTCTCCTGTCTGTAACCTACTGGAATGGACTGACCTTGCGACCGGACTTGCAAGGTCGGTCGACTCAAAAATTTTCCGTCGAGTAAGCTACTGGAATGGACCGACCTTGCGACCGGACTTGCAAGGTCGGTCGGGCTAAAATTCGCCTGTAACGAAACTTACTGGAATGGATCGACCTTGGGACCAGACATGCAAGGTCGGTCGACTCCAGAATTTCGAAACCAAAACTTACTGGAATGGACCGACCTTGGGACCGGACTTGCAAGGTCGGTCGGCCAGAAGAATTTCCGTAATCTGAGCTACTGGAATGGACCGGACTTGCAAGGTCGGTCGCAAGTCCGGTCCAGTGAAAAAAAAACTATTTAAATTAAATAATATATATATATATATATGTATACCTACATACATAGATATATGTACATGTATGTAAGCATGCCAATATTAAGTAAGAAAGTAAAACTTAAAGTAATGGAAAATAAGTAAGTAAAGTGTAAGTGTAAGAAGTATAAGGACATAGTAAGTAGGAGTTAAGTTGATGATAGGTATATTAATCATTCAATTGTATGTATATAATAGGATTTGATTTGTGACACCGAAGGATGTTTGGAATCACGTACAACGGTGAACGGTATGGATTCCTCATGCCCCGTATGCTATCTTGGTTACTCTGATTTGTGTGTTGTGTGCTAATTGATCACCAAATAAGATAAATGCACGAATCGGAGTTAATATGCATACTTGTGAATATGTAGTGTTGTATGTTGCGAATATTTTCTTAAATCTTAGTTTGTATAATTCATGAAATGTATGGATGATAATGAATGTGTGTATGTATGATGTACTGTACTGTGACCGTTTATTATTGTGTTTGGGCTTCTGACTTATTCCTAACAAGCTAACCAATCTAACTTAAATTGGAATGAGTAGAAGTCCGATATAGTTTCGGCCACGCGTGAGGATGCGGAGTCACGAGAGGTTGGCTCCAATTCCTGACTCTTAAACTGGTCCGCGGCCCAAATCCCTTAAGTGGGTAGCATCCCGGATTGGTGAGTCAAGTAAATCCCGGAGGTGGGACGACGTAGTCCCCAGGGCCGGAGGTCCCGACGACTTAACTTGAGTATAAGTAAGTAAGTAAGAATGAGTAAGTAAAGTAAATGAAAGTAAGTAAATGTAAGTAAGAAAAAGTAAGTAATGAGTAAAAGAGTAAAAGCATTCCGATTAACCCGGATGCATAATTTGACTAACCTTGTGAAGGTAAGTATTGTGAGCATTATTGTATTGTTGCCTTGGAATGAATAATGTATTGTGAATGAATGTATGATGTATGCAAGCATGTATGTATGAAATAAATGAACAGCATGTTTAGTGGACGTCAAATAGTCGGCGTGCCCTAGCTAGCACGCGGTATATGCGGAGTTTATACGCAGCGGTTGCTGAGCCCCTTGGGGCACCATTTTTACTACACGCAGGTATTCGCGAAGGATGAAGATGTGAAAACTTAGTTTCATTTCTTTTATCTTCCTTTTGGATTGTAAACACTGGATTATGATTGGTGTACTGAGTAGTACATGGCTGTAGTTTTTGAATAGCCGGTGTACCATGGGGTACACCTTTTTGGATTTTGATAGAATGGGAATTGGTATAGATGAGTAGCTGGTAGAAACTCACTCTTTTGGAGCCTAGAAAGGATGTAATTGAATACACTTAAATACTCGGTGATCCAGGATGTAAGTATTTGGCATATGATATTTTGGTAAGTAACTTAGTAGCTCGGTATATTATGTTCATCAGACCGTGACTGTAAGTAAGGTAAGCCTAGCTAGCCGTATGGGCGGTTAGCGGCGTTGTACCACCCGTCGTAGTAAGTAGTAATATTTCCGCTGTGAACTCGTAAGATTAGCAGGACGATTAGACGGTAAGCATAGGATTAGCGGTTGGGGTGTTACAAAAAGTGGTATCAGAGCGTAGTTACGCTCTGATGTCCATAGTACCGAGCATAGGGGATTACCGAGTTAGGATTTCAACCGTCTTAAGACGGATACTTAGAAACCTAACTAGGAACTACCGTTGTTAACAACGGATACCCTTGACGTTCTTAGGAACGATACCTTGCTTAAATTCCAAGACCTTTGAGTCATATCTTGCGGAGCCTAATGTAACTGTTAAATATTCAGATGTCAGGAAGAGGTCAAGGTCGCCCTAGAGGAGGGGGCAATGACGGACCCGGCGCGCAGACGATAGCTGAGATCGTCGCCGCCACGGTAGCACAGATGCTACCACAAGTTATCCAAGATGTGCAACAAACTCAGCAAAACCAACAAACTCAAGCGGGGCCAATCCCTCCCCCGCCACCCAGAGAAGCGAACTGGGTAAAAGCTGTAGCGGAACTCCGCCCTCCCTGCTTTAGGGGCGAGAGTGATCCGGCTAAGCTCGAAGCCTATATCTCCGAGATGGAGACGGCGTTCGAAACCCTCGAAGCTCCTGCTGGAGTTCGAGTCAGAGTTGCTGCCTATTATCTGAAGGATGCTGCAATGGATTGGTGGAAGCTAATCAAGCATGAGCACGTCAGCGACCCCACATTCGATTGGGAGTCTTTTGCATCACTCCTCCGATCCAAGTACTATCCGGAACATGTAAAGACCAAGAAAAGGCTAGAGCTGGATGCCTTGAAGATGACAGACAAGATGTCTGTGGACGAGTACTACCGCACCTTTACCTCCATCCTCCGTCTCCTCCCTGATCTAGGATACACCGGCCAGGTGTTGGTCGATCGCTTCTATGGCGGTCTGAGCCATCGCCTTCGGTACGGTATGGGCTACACGAGATTTACCTCCCTTCAGGTAAATATCAGTTAACCCTTAGTATCATTTCAATTCCTTGAAATCCCTTGAATCTTTCCGTATTCCTCTTTAAATGAGAATCCCGGCTAATACCTGAGATTTCAGGAGTGTTATCACGCGGCTTCTCGCGTTGAAATCACTTGCCAACTAAGGGATGAAGAGACCGCACTGAAGCGCAAAGCCAACAACAAAAACACCAGTACTGAGGAGCAGAACCAGGGGAAGAGTTGGAAAAAGAAGAAGGGGAATTTCTTCCAGCAATCCCAAAAGAAATCCCCAGGTGAGAGCAGTGCCCATGCTGAGTAGGGCAAACCAGTTGAGCTTCTTCAGCTTGGTTATTCTGCACCGGTGGCAGCAAAGCCACTGAGATCACACACTAAGGGTAAACTTCTATCCCTAAATCGTAATCGTACAAGTAATGTATCTAGTATATCCACGCACACATGTGCTAACCCTCTAACCTCAGGTTATAGCTCAGGTGCCGCCAAAACCTTCTCCGATGGCCGCACCTATGTGTGCAGAAAGTGAAACCTAGACTACCCAGGCAAGGACTGCTATGGGAGAGATATCAAGTGCTACAATTGCCAGAAGCTAGGACACACGACCAACAGATGCCCAGAGAACACCAAGCCAAAGGGGAACTTCCTAAACTACAAACAGAGGGAAGGCAAGGAGGTTGCATCTGGCGATGCACCGACCCAGCAGGCACCACAGGGACAGGGATCCCGGGGACCTCCGCGGGGTGCACCTCAGAGGCAGCCTGTCCTTCATGTGATTGACCGTGATGGGTCCGGTTCTAAGTCCGGCCCAGGTAATAATCTAAACCTTTAATCCTTGAAGTAGCATGTCTAAGTAGTAGAGTAAGTATGAGTGAATGCATGAGTAAAAAAATGAAGTGTGTATTAATCATGAAATGAAGTAGTTGAAACTAGTACTCACGTAGACGAAAAATTTGTACCCATAGGAAGCTTTAGTATCTGTTACCCGATACCGGTAAACTTGAATCAAGAAGAGATCGACATCACCAACCACGACTACACCAACGAACAGTGTCAGGTCATCCGACCAGGTATGATCTTATTAAGGGATACCTGACACCCGAAGCGCAAATCTCAATCATTCGACGATGCAACGAGCTAGGAACGGGTCAAGGTGGATTTTACACACCCGAATTCCCCGGTGGAGCGAAGATGAAGCTGAAATGATGTGCTTGGGAAAGGACTGGAATCCTTATACCAAGACATACCAGGAGACACGAACACAAGATGGAGCGACGCCACCGACAATACCACCAGAGTTTCAGACACTCGTCACACAAGCAGTAGAACTTGCACAACAATGCGAACATGAACCGATCCCCGCACTTGAAGCGGACCTCTGTATCGTCAACTTCTACGAGAAAGAAGGACGACTTGGGTTACACCAAGACAAGGACGAGACAGCGGAATCTCTTGAACAAGGAGTGCCCGTAGTGTCTTGGTCCATTGGTGATGACGCCGTATTCCTGTATAGCGAGCAGAAGCGTGTGGACCTCGCACAGAAACTGGTATTGAGATCAGGAGATGTCCTAATCATGGGTGGAAACTCTAGGATGCTGTATCACGGGATCAACAAGATCAAGTTGAATACGGCACCGCCGGCAATAATCAATGCCACACACATGAAACCAGGACGCCTGAACCTTACCTTTAGAAAGTATTAAATTCATAGTATCATGTAATGTTTTAGTAACGTGTATTAGAGACACGGTATGTATGATGGTTGGTTTATCAATAAAGAGCAGTGTTGATTTAATTCCACTTGTGTCCACCATCAATACTTATCCAATTGTGAATCCAATAGGTTGTGGACTCGGTACCGAAGGTAACCTGAGCATCCTCACCGAAGCACAAGCCGGCAGAAGCGGCACCATCTTAACGGGAACATTCCCAGTAAATGGCATTGATGCCAATGTGTTATTCGACTCCGGCGCCTCTCACACCTTCGTATCACCATCTTTCGTGAAGAGGTTGAAGCTAGATGCGGATGAGCTACCGAACTTCATGGTTACTCTCCCATCGAAGGAGCGAGTAAAGTGCACCAAGTATTATCAATCAGCCACAATCCAAATCAAAGGCGAATCGTTTCCCATTTCCTTCATCGAATTCAATGGATTGGGATTCGACTTAATCATTGGAATGAATTGGTTGGAGCGGCACAAGGGTAGAATCCTCTGCGCCGAGCATCGTTTGCTGCTCAAGAGTCCTTCTGGGGTTACTGTATCACGCCAGAGACCGAGAGAGCCTTCGACCACACTCATATCTGCATGGCTATGTACCGGGAGCTCAGAAAGGGCCAAGAGGTGTATCTTGTTATGTACAAGACCTGGAGAGAGATCCAGAGTTCAGTGACAATGTACCATGTATCTGAATTCCCGATGTATTCCCTAAGGAGCTACCCGGCATGCCACCACCGAGAGCAGTGGAATTTGAAATTGATCTTTGCCAGGTACCGGTCCCATTGCTAGGGCACCGTACCGCATGGCACCTGCTGAAATGACCGAACTGAAAGAACAGTTGCGAGACCTTCTAGACAAAGGGTTTATACGCCCGAGCGTATCACCCTGGGGAGCACCGGTTCTCTTCGTGAAGAAGAAGGACGGTAGTCTCCGACTTTGTATTGACTACCGCGAGCTGAATGCGGTCACAGTCAAAAATAAATACCCACTACCACGTATCGACGACCTATTCGACCAGTTGAAAGGAGCCTCAGTCTTCTCCAAGATCGACCTCCGTTCAGGGTATCATCAGATTGCAATCAAAGAACAAGACATTGAGAAAACGGCATTCCGTACCAGATATGGCCACTACGAATTCACAGTGATGCCATTCGGTTTGTCAAACACCAGCTAAATTCATGGACCTCATGAATCGTTATTCAGTGAGCAGTTGGACACTTCAGTGGTTGTCTTCATCGACGACATACTTGTATACTCAAAATCATCAGAGGAACATGAAACTCACTTGAGGAAAGTGCTTGAGACACTGCGCGAGAACCAGCTGTATGCGAAGTTCTCCAAATGCGAGTTTTGGCTTGATCAGGTATCATTCCTTGGACATGTCATCTCGAGCGCAGGTATCTCGGTTGACCCTTCTAAGATAGAAGCTGTACGATCATGGCCTAGACCCAAGACTGTTACCGACATTAGGAGCTTTCTTGGTCTAGCCGGTTACTACCGGAGATTTGTAAGGGACTTCTCGAAAGTCGCTAAGCCCATGACTACATTGATGAAGAAAGATGCACCGTTTGTATGGACACACGAGTGCGAGTTATCATTTCAGAAACTAAAAGACTCATTGACCTCAGCGCCCGTCCTTACTCTTCCAGAGGGCACAGAGGGATTTGAGGTGTATTGTGATGCATCAGGCAAAGGAATGGGATGCGTACTCATGCAGCATGGCAAGGTTGTTGCTTATGCCTCCCGCCAGCTGAAAAAGCATGAGGAGAATTACCCGACTCACGACTTAGAGTTAGGAGCCATTGTCTTCGCCTTGAAGATATGGCGACACTATCTCTATGGGGTAAGCATCACCATCTACTCCGACCACAAGAGCTTACAGTATGTATTCACTTAGAAAGAATTGAACTTGAGACAGAGAAGATGGATGGAATTTCTTTCAGATTATGACATCAACTTGCAGTATAAGGAAGGGAAGGCAAACATTGTAGCCGACGCCCTGAGCCGTCGAGCACACTCGCTCCATTCGCTACTCGCTTCTTCTAGCTTGGTTGACGAGGTGCGAGACGCTCAGTTGAGCGACCCTTACCTAACCGAAATCAGACACAAGATCGAGAATGGTACATTTGAGAAGAAAAGTATGACTTCAAGCTACATGAAGATGGTTTGATTCGGTTGAATGGCAGGCTATGCGTCCCCCGAAGCAATGCTGAGCTAAGGGATCGCATCCTGCGAGAGTCACACTGTTCCACATTGTCAGTCCATCCGGGAGCCTCCAAGATGTACAAAGACATGAAGAGGTACTTCTGGTGGTCTGGAATGAAATCAGATGTGAGAATTTGTATTGAGATGCTTAACATGCCAAAAGGTGAAATTTGAACATCGTAGACCGGGCGGAATGGTACAATCTATGCCAGTTCCGGAGTGGAAATTTCATGATATCTCCATGGATTTTGTTGTAGGACTCCCACCTGCCAGGGGAGGACTCAACATGATCTGGGTTGTAGTCGATCGCCTTACCAAGGTTGCCAGATTCATACCGATGAAGGACACCTGGAAGGTAGTAAAGCTAGCTGAGCTTTTCGATAAGGAGATTATCAGACACCACGGAGTCCCTAAGACTATAGTATCTGACCGCGACACCAGATTTCTTTCGAGATACTGGAGAGCTACAAGGGAAGCGTTGGGTACAGAATTGAAGTTGAGTACCGCCTTCCATCCTCAGACCGACGGTCAGACAGAAAGGACCATCCAGACACTGGAGGACATGCTTCGGGCATGTGCCTTGGACTTTCAGGGGAGTTGGTTAGATAAGCTTCATCTTATCGAGTTCTCGTATAATAATAGTTATCACGCCTCGATTAAGATGTCGCCTTTCCAAGCTCTATACGGTAGACCTTGCCGTACACCCTTGTGTTGGGATGAGTCAAGTGAAGCGGTCATAATAGGACCGGAGTATCTTGAGCAAGTGCAAGCTGAAGTGCAGCAGATTCGAGCTAATATGAAGGCAGCCCAAGATAGACAGAAATCCTATGCGGATGTGAGACGACGCGACCTTGAGTTCGCCGTGGGCGACCAAGTGTTCTTGCGAGTTTCACCTATGAAGGGTGTCTTCCGTTTTGGCCAGAAGGGCAAGCTAAGCCCAAAGTTTGTAGGGCCGTACACTATCACCGAAAGAGTTGGATCCGTAGCCTACAGGTTAGCACTACCTGAGGACTTGGGGCGTGTCCATGATGTATTTCATGTGTCACAACTCAAGAAGTACATTGCTGATCCTTCTCATGTGCTAGAGCCCGAGAGACTATCCATTGAACGACATGAGATATGTTGAAACCCCAGTGAGAATCCTGGATAGGAAGACCAGAGACACTCGCCATAAGTCTATACGAATGGTGAAGGTCCTATGGTCAAACCATGATGTCGAAGAAGCGACATGGGAGTTGGAAGATGCCATGAAGGCTAAGTACCCACAGTTATTCATAGACTAGATAGTCTAGTATTTAGCAATACGGGTACGGGTCGTACCCCTTTTAAGGGGGGTAGAGCCCTTTTGCTTTGCATTGCTTCGGGGTAAGCATTGCTTAGTGTGTAGGTATTGTAATAAATTTTGTATGGCACATGTAGTGTAAGTGAATTTGGTATGTGTAATGTGTAGTGTATGAATGTATGTACGTGTGATGATGATGTGTAATGTGTATTGGAATGGTAATGATGTATTGCGTATTGTGGAATGGTATATGGAAATGTTGATTGTGTAGTGATGTGTATGATGCTTGAAGTGTGTATGTTGCAATGTGGAAGGAAGTAAACACCTCATAGGTGGTAGTAAGACATTATGCAATTGGTTTGCCTAATGAGTAGAATTACTAAACTATTAACCTTGAGCAACTTTGAGGGCAAAGTTTCTTAAGGGGGTAGATTGAAATACCCCGTAATTAAAAATAGTGATTAATTAGGCTAATAAATAATTTAGAAGCTTAATTAAGTATAAATAATCATGAGGGAACAAATCCCGAAGAAAACGGATCCTTAAAATGGATTAAAACCACTAACGAACCTTAAAGCGCGTTTTTCGAGGTAACCGGGAAAACGTGTCTTTAAGCGGGTCAAATAGACTCGTAAAATTTTGGTCAACTAAATAATCATTAATAAATATTAGTGAAGCTTTAGACCAATAAAATCAAAAACGAAATTAGTAAAAACTGTCAAAAACGGGAAGTTGTGGGGTAGAAATATAAATAACACAAACTTATGTGTCCAATATGTAAATAAAATTTTAAAACCCAATGGGCTGTGTGTGGTCCGATTTACCCACACCTACTCCTCATTAGCAAAAGACAAAAGCAATTAAAAACACTAAAGTAACACACTACTCACTTTTACACTCTCTCCTCATTCTCCTCTCTCACATGCAACCCTCCTCCCTCACTCTCTTTTCTTCTTCTTCTACCTCCAGCCGATTTCCATGGGAAAAGAGAAGCCACACAAAAATACTAACTTCTCTCTCTTGTACCCCTCAAACTCTTCCAAAAATTATAAAAATACACCATTGGAATCCTCTCATCAAGAGCTACTTCCATCTTTCCAAAATTCGAAAACCAACATTTTCGTTTTTATGGGTATGTCCCATTTGGAGCTTCAAGACCACCATTAGAAGGCCCTCCTTCTCCTTGTTCTTTTGAGGTAAAAATATTCTAAAAACTCCATCTTTTTCTAGCCTAAGGGCAAAACGAAATGAACTAAACCCTTGCTTGCTTCTTTATCTAGCCGATTTTGGCTGTTGGTGGAGTTGGAATTTGTTCTTGAGCCACTCCAAGCTTCATTTACACCCTTGGAAGGTAAATAATTCTAAACCCTAAAACCTATTAAAACTAATAATAGTTAGGGTTAGTTTTAGTGTATTGAAATGTGTATGTATGGGTTGTAGAGTAGAGAATTGTGTTGCTAACCGGTGGAGGAAGAGAGGAAGGAAGAAGCAAGAAGAGAAAGAAACTAGAAGAAGAAACAAGGTAATTAGCTATCTTTGTATAGCTTGTAAATGAGTATGTAACAGATTTTTAGAAATGAAAATGTGTATTGTAAAATGGTAATGCATTAGTAGTATAATGTGTAAGGGAATACAAGTGTTTTGAACCTTGAAAACATTTAAAACTGTTACAAACAGATTGGGAATGAGAAGTAGTGTGCAGGAATTTAGTAGTGTTTAGTGTTTGGAATGGTGTATGGAAGCTTGTATATTGATGTCTATTGAAACAGGTGAGATAAGTGTTGAATTGTGAACTAGAATATGTGGTGAGAGTATAAAAATATAGGGGAGGTTATGGCAAAATTTACCTAGGAATAGAACACTTAGTGTTAGAAACTAGGTGAAAAACTATGTTGTAACATTTTTAATTGAGTTAGTTGGAGGGTAAGTTGAGAGAGATAGATAATGTATTCTAATGCATTAGGAGTGTTAGAAATGTCAATAGAAGAGGGGAGATAGAAGAGGAGAGTAATGTAAAATCTGTAGCAAATTGCAACTAGAAGAAGAGTTAGTGTAAGTGCTGAAATGAACTTGGAAAAAGAGGGTAAATTGGTATAGGAATGATGTTGAATTAAGAATGAACTAAGGTGTATTAGGAGGTTTATTAGTGTTAAAACATGTGGGATTAAGTGTAGGAACAATGGGGAAGTAATGGGTAAAAGAGGGACTGAAAACAGAAATAAAAATGCAAATACTGGGCCGGACCGACCTTGGGACCGGACTTGCAAGGTCGGTCGAGCCCAGATTTACAAAGACGGGAAAGCTTCTGGAATGGACCGACTTGCGACCGGACATGCAAGTTCGGTCGGACTAGAAAATTCTCCCGTCTGTAACCTACTGGAATGGACCGACCTTGCGACCGGACTTGCAAGGTCGGTCGACTCAAAAATTTTCCGTCGAGTAAGCTACTGGAATGGACCGACCTTGCGACCGGACTTGCAAGGTCGGTCGGGCTAAAATTCGCCTGTAACGAAACTTACTGGAATGGACCGACCTTGGGACCGGACATGCAAGGTCGGTCGACTCCAGAATTTCGAAACCAAAACTTACTGGAATGGACCGACCTTGGGACCGGACTTGCAAGGTCGGTCGGCCAGAAGAATTTCCGTAATCTGAGCTACTGGAATGGACCGGACTTGCAAGGTCGGTCGCAAGTCCGGTCCAGTAAAAAAAAAAACTATTTAAATTAAATATATATATATACATATATGTATACCTACATACATAGATATATGTACATGTATGTAAGCATGCCAATATTAAGTAAGGAAGTAAAACTTAAGTAATGAAAAATAAGTAAGTAAAGTGTAAGTGTAAGAAATATAAGGACATAGTACGTAAGAGTTAAATTAATGATAGTATATTAATCATTCAATTGTATGTATATAATAGGATTTGATTTGTGACACCGAAGGACGTTTGGAATCACGTACAACGGTGAACGGTATGGATTCCTCATGCCCCGTATGCTATCTTGGTTACTCTGATTTGTGTGTTGTGTGCTAATTGATCACCAAATAAGATAAATGCACGAATCGGAGTTAATATGCATACTTGTGAATATGTAGTGTTGTATGTGAATATTTTCTTAAATCTTAGTTTGTATAATTCATGAAATGTATGGATGATAATGAATGTGTGTATGTATGATGTACTGTATGTGACCGTTTATTATGTGTTTGGCTTCTAACTTATTCCTAACAAGCTAACCATCTAACTTAAATTGGTAATTAAATTGGAATGAGTAGAAGTCCGATATAGTTTCGGCCACGCGTGAGGATGCGGAGTCACGAGAGGTTGGCTCCAATTCCTGACTCTTAAACTGGTCCGCGGCCCAAATCCCTTAAGTGGGTAGCATCCCGGATTGGTGAGTCAAGTAAATCCCGGAGGTGGGACGACGTAGTCCCCAGGGCCGGAGGTCCCGACGACTTAACTTGAGTATAAGTAAGTAAGTAAGAATGAGTAAGTAAGAATGAGTAAGTAAAGTAAATGAAAGTAAGTAATGTAAGTAAGAAAAAGTAAGTAATGAGTAAAAGAGTAAAAGCATTCCGATTAACCCGGGCATAATTTGGCTAACCTTGTGAAGGTAAGTATTGTGAGCATTATTGTATTGTTGCCTTGGAATGAATAATGTATTGTGAATGAATGTATGATGTATGCAAGCATGTATGTATGAAATAAATGAACAGCATGTTTAGTGGACGTCAAATAGTCGGCGTGCCCTAGCTAGCACGCGGTATATGCGGAGTTTATACGCAGCGTTTGCTGAGCCCCTTGGGGCACCATTTTACTACACGCAGGTAGCGAAGGATGAAGATGTGAAACTTAGTTTCATTTCTTTTATCTTCTTTTGGATTGTAAACATGATTATGATTGGTGTACTGAGTAGTACATGGCTGTAGTTTTGATAGCCGGTGTACCATGGGGTACACCTTTTTGGATTTTGATAGAATGGAATTGGTATAGATGAGTAGCTGGTAGAAACTCACTCTTTTGGAACTAGAAAGGATGTAATTGAATACACTTAAATACTCGGTGATCCAGGATGTAAGTATTTGGCATATGATATTTTGGTAAGTAATTTAGTAGCTCGGTATTATGTTCATCAGACCGTGACTGTAAGTAAGGTAAGCCTAGCTAGCCGTATGGGCGGTTAGCGGCGTTGTACCACCCGCCGTAGTAAGTAGTAATATTTCCGCTGCGAACTCGTAAGATTAGCAGGACGATTAGACGGTAAGCATAGGATTAGCGGTTGGGGTGTTACAGGCTCGACCTGGATTGAGAAGAGCCTTTGTTGGGCTCGACCTGGAGTGAGTAGAGCTTTGTTGGGCTCGACCGGAGTAAGGAGAGCCTTTGTTGGGCTCGACTGAATTTTTTTTCATCTGCCTATGCGAGCCCTATTGTGGCTCGAACCCATTCTTTTTGCCCATTTTTTTTCTATTAAAGTTATTATGAATGAATAATAAATGTGTGATATTCATATGCAGTGATGGATAGACTTAAAAAAGCAGTGCAAAATGTATACACGAAGAAGAAGAAAGATCGGGCTATGGAGCAGCCTATGACGGCCTCATACCGTCGTGCACGTGCTCCTGGTGAAGGGCTGAGTAATCCTGCCCCCTCACAGAAGCACCACGTCACTCATCGTTCCATCCGGGTCAATCTTTCAACGATCCGGCGTTTCATATACCGGCACTACCAAGGGAAGCGGTGGATGACTCGGCGATGTACGATCATATACCGTAGAGATGCATGCTAGTGTTGTCATCATCCAGTAGTGGTTGGTCTGTAGAACCACTGCACAGCGCTAGCTACAACATCTCGGGCGCAGGAAGCCACTAGATTTCTCCCTTTGAAGCTCAGACGTCAGGCGGTGGTAGTTCATCACGTCTACCACGCCCATCACACGCACGTGCTGATGAGGACCACCATGTGATGATCGAGTGTTCGCCATATGTTGATGACGATGGTGGTGGTGCTGATGATGATGATGACTCGCCCGACGTGGATGAGGAAGAGGATGATGAAGATGACGATGTCATGGATCAGGAGGATGACACTGATGAGAAAGCAGCGCTAGCGATGGTTCCAGTGATTCCTACATGTTTACAACGTTAATATGATTTTTTAAAAAATTGTACTGCGGTGATTAGTAATTTTGTACTGCGAATAGCAACCTCCATATATTATATAAAAATCTATCTAATATCACTATGATTAAGGCATCGTTCGTTGCTCACGATCAAAGGTTACTGTGGTCAACTTATGGTAGAGTGCACATATGCTTTTTACTGTGGCTGGTTAAAGTTTCAACCACTCACAAATGAACACATATATTGTGGATGCGATTAATTTTTGTAAAACCTCTGTCGAACGGCCCCTTAGTGTGTTAAGGTTTGGTTCATGTCGTGCACCATATATTGGTAGCATTTTTTTTATTCAACATATTTGTATTATCCTTATTCAACTTTTATTCGTCTGATAGTGTTTTTATAAGTCACATAGTGACATACGTACAAATTAATATTAGTGTTGTATACAGATTAAATGTTATTGGAATATATTAAGCTTAATCCCTATGGTATATTTGGTTACTATCCCTTTTCTAAAACGATTAGCAGCGCTTTGATATAATTCATGCTAAGCTACAATTACATGGGAATTTAATTAACACCAAGATAAAATATGTTCCTTCATATGTTGACCTTCTTCAAATTTTAAGTAACAAAGATTCAAAAATAAGTACTATTCTATGTTTTACTTTGTCTAATTGTATATTTAGTTAATTTGTTTGTATTTATAGTTAATTTTTCTAGAAATTTATTTAAATTTTATGTTGAATCATGTCTACACTGTAAAATTAATATATTGACGAGATCAACTTTCATCTTCCCCAGATACTTGGTATTGGGGTCTCACTTCATCTGGCCAGTTTACCGTGAAGAGTGCATATCACTGTGATGTTACTCTGTCTTGTAAGGATCAACCTTCCAGCTCTTCTTTGTCAGCTTCTCCTACTGTTTTGACTAATAAGCGGGTTTGGACGTTGGACCTTCCACCCCGTGTTCGTTTGTTTGGTTGGAAATTTTTGTAGGGAGTAATACCTTGTCGAGGTCTGTTGGCCTATCGGCTTCACTACCCGGACCTGGCGGTGTGCGCTCTCTGTGGCCGCTGTGAGACACTGGTTCATGCTTTCATTGGCTGTCCTTCGATAAAGCAATATTGGGCCCGCCTAGGAATGCCACTCCCTCCTCCCTTTCGGTCTGACGCTGCCTTTGTTGATTGGTTTACACAGTCTTGCTTAGCCATGCCCGGCCCCAGCTGACCTTGCTGCTGTCGCTCCTTTGGCGTCTATGGTTTGCACGTTGTCAATTTTCACATGGTAGGGTTTCCCTTTTGGAGGCTAGCTGGTCTCAGGCAGACAGTTTTCTCTCGCTCATCTCTAATTGTTTTGCCTCGACTTCCCTCCCTTCGCTTGCTGACGCCCGTCTTAGTTTTCCCGGTTGGGTAGAGATCTCGGTTGATGCATGGCTAGACAAATTCGGCAGGTTTGGCATTGCGGCAGTTGCAGCTCATCATGACTCAGTCATTGCTGCCGCTGTTTGGGGTGGTTTCACTCGTCACGACCCTTCCCATATGGAGGCTGCAGCGATTCTTTTAGGTCTTCACCTTGCTCAGCGTTTTCACTTTCAGAGTGTGCGGGTTTTGTCAGATTGTAAGCCTGTGGTTGCTTATCTTTCGGCGTTTGGTCCCACCAGTATTTCAGCCAGCACAACTTTTTTGCTCAATGATGCCTTGGCACATTTGAGTCCGCTAGTGGATTTTCAATGCTTTCATGTTAATCGCTTAGACAATTTCACTGCTCGCAACCTAGCTTTCTTGGCTAGTAAACATCAACTCCCTGTGAGTTGTTGGAAGTCTTCTGACTTCCCTCCCGATGTACTAACTATTTGTTCTTAATATAATTTCCTCGTTGGTTTAAAAAAAACTTTCATTTTATTTCCATAAATTTGAAGTGGAATAGTCATGGTTTGTGCACCATAATTTCAATAGAGTATATTTTTTTATTAAAACGGTATAGTTTTTGTAGACAATGCGTCTTACTAAAATGTATATTTATTACTACTATCAAACATGAAAAAAATACTACTATTTTAAAGAAGAATGCTGAAGGAGTTGCATTGACCATTGTCAGTTTTTTTACCGAGCATATAGATATTAAATTTTAGGTTGGGTTAGAAAAAAAGTTATTGATTGTAGGTTAATATACTACTAAACTCTAGTGTACCATAAACCAATGCAAACTCTAAGGATATATATATTAAGTTAACATAATACTATACTCCCTCCGTTCAACAATATCTGTCATTTTGGAAACTTGCACACTTTATTAAGGAAGTATAAAATGACGCATGTACCTCTACTTTTTACTTTTCCATCTAGATAATAATTATTTTTGTGTTGAATAGTAGAGTTAAAAGTGGAAAAAAGTGTCAAAAAACTAGAATGACAGATATTTTTAAACAAGAATCACTTTCTAAAACGACAGATATTAATTAACGGAGGGAGTAATAATTTTTATACAGTCTAGACTAGAGTGAACAAGCAATCAGCACTCAGTGTGTATTGATTAAAACGAGATGGACTTTTGGAAGCTAAGTAGCATTTGGAGTATATTGCCCAGGTATTTTTCTTTATCTTTCCATGCAGTGGAGTAATTTTTGTTTGCTTGCTTTTGTTGGGTATTTGCTATTTCATGATAGGTGGGAAATTTGGAGTAGCTGCGGAGACTTTCTTACTACTACAAGACAAGTTTAATAAATAGCAGTATCATTTTCTATTCACTTTCTTATTTGCTTGCATTTGTCGAGGTATCTGCGTATACTTTCTTAGTAGTAATTCTTACCCGTTCTTGACTTTAATCAACGATGAGCATAAAAAAAGACTATACCCGTAGTGGAGTTTATCAGTTTAAGTGCAAAATCCAAGTCCCAAATCCAAAGTTTAAGTGCAAAGTCCAAGTCCAAAGCGGATTGATGAGGCCCTAATTGATTCAAGTCGGTAGTGAAGTTTTATAACCAAGTTGCAATTGCGGGTGTTTGTTTTGGAAGATGAAACAAAAATCATGAAAGGGATTTAAAAGTAATAAAAAAATTCCTTTTCATTTTTTAAAATTTGTTTGGTTTTCAACTACATCGTTAAATCTACAAGTTAATTATCACCATTTCCTGCCAATGATCTTGACTTTTCTTCACTTGATTTTCATAGATAGAAGTACTTTAGTTTCTGCCGAGGGAGATGAAACATCATTAGCAAAATTTGTTGCAACTGTTTTCGGTTTAACATCTCTTGCAATGAATCTTTAATTCAATACCCTTTAGTTCCTTAGTTGATTGATACTTGTATGGTGGACAAGGAACAAAATGATGTTTGTGGATGCTACTTTTTCCCCTACGCCTAGCCAAGGTCAAGGTGAGTTATGACTTGGGGTTATGAGCTTTGGGTGCTGGCTGGCTTCAGCAGTGGTAAGGGATGCGAAATGTGGACTTCTTGAGATGCACTTAAAGATCTTGGAGGATGTTCACCTCTGAGCCTTGGATGAGGCCATGACTGTGAGATCAGGGGTTCATTTTGTCCTACATTATGGGTGAATTGTTTTGGTAGCCACGACAAACCCGCTTCCAGGGCACTACTATTACAACACATGTGGATATTGAAATATCTGTAACAATAATTAAAATAATTAAATATTAGTTATTGAACTATTAAGGCCAATGAGCCTTAAAATCACCAAGATTTATGAAACCTCAAAATATTAATGTATGGTCCACAAGAGGGTTATTAAACATTGCATGAAATAATGAAATTAGAGGGAGTATTTATGAAGAGAAATCAATCTATAAAGTTGGATTAACAAGTAATATGTTATTACATGATTTAACGGCACAATTAGCATGGGGGAGTTTGGAAAATTACTTTAAACGGTCAATATCACGTGAGTATTATAATCATGCAAGGAAAAACCTATAAGTCAGATAATTAATTATTTGATGATTAAAGAACAATAAACCAATAAACAAAATAGTTGAGTTGTATTAGCATTGTTTTATCTCAAATTTAAACACTAGGAAACACTAGAAGAGCATAAGAAACATAAAATAAGATTGAATATTAGCATAAAATTATAAATAATTGTAAAAAAGAATTAGCAAAATCTCAAAAATTAACTGTAAGGAATTACCAAAAATCCGAACCTGTTAAGATATTTCCAAATACATACAATAAAAGTTTACTTTTTTGTTTTAAAAAATATATATACTAACTAAATATTTACACATGTTACAAATATGTCACGTCAGGATTGATAAGTAACATAGAACGTGCTTCTCCTGAATAGTGGCGGGAGTGAATAACATGTAGAATGAAGTTGCGCATAATATATATATACAGGGGGGCCAAGAAACCAATTTCAGCTATTTGTCGACCACAAGCACAGGCACAGGGCAAAGGCACTCGATTTTGACCGTCTCCGTCGTCTCTCGTCCCACGATAGGCTTGTGAACTTTGGTCACCGCCAGTTCTACTGACAGCTTCCTGCCCTAGTACCCGTCACTAATGCTAAAACGCGAAACTACCATCAAACATTCGCCCAGCGGTCACCTTATCCCTTGATCGTTGGAGGAGGAACTCATCCGGATGGGGAGGTGGAAAACTTCAATCTCCTCGTCCAACTAGCTTCTTCCAGAACCCCTGGGTTACCAATCTGGAATCCATTTCCCCGGCGCAGTCCTGGACGTCTGGCCAACCTGTATCTACTCCTCCAAGGATTCAGCTCTGTTTTAGGGCTGTATGCTCGTTCGCAGCTTCAAGCGCGTCCTATGCTCATGAATTCGACAACGAGTCTATTGAATTTGATCGAAATTATGATTTAGAGTGTCACGATGAGGAGGAAGAACATGGGACGATCCCAATTAAATCTTCTTTATCTCTCCAGGTTTTCGTCGTCTCTCCCTTCTTCCGTCTGGTTCTCTCAATTGCCGTTTACCTGCTATCGGTTTTTCCTCTAAGAGGGGTAATTAGATCTTCTTCCACTTTCTGGTAATGTTATTTTTTACAAAGTCTTAAAATTTGGTGCTAAGAATCTTATATCAGGATGAGGGGTAACTGTAGGAGAGTAAAGGTTCAGCGTCTCGTAGGCTTACTTGTTCTGATCTTTAAAAAGTAATGATGTATTGCCGATGAGGACGGTTAAGGACAGACTATCTGTAGTAACTTAAATTAGCTTTGTTGGCGGTGATGCCTGTGATTATCCTGGGACTAGAATGGTGGGCAGGTAAGTGGAGAGCTTACTCTTTTAATTAGTAGTGATCACAGAACTTTCTATCACGGTGAGTTGTTAATTAATTAACTTTGAAACATTTGTTGTCCATCATCATTGTGTGTTAAACATTAGTGTTTGTGGGATTTAACTTCTCCTTTGCTAGTTTTAGATTGTGTCCTATCAAGTTGGCTGTTTATCTATGCGGAAAACATCTTTTCCATGCTTATGTTTCCTTATTGCCCTTTTCCATTCTGCCCTTCATTTCCTTGCTTCTCAGAGTCATCATTTTGACAGTATCAACTTGAAGAGCATGCAAGCAGAGAATGTGAGGAATGTACTTCCTCCAAGCTCTCGTACTTCAAATTATATTGCACTTCGTTTCCGTGATGAACCTTCATACCTCACTGTAAGAAGATTATTTTAGATCTAATATGTTTTTTGAACCTTTTTTGAACATTGATTGTAATTAGAATTGAATTTTGTACATGGGTTTGTTTAAATACCATACTGTGTTTGTCCTTAATATTTTCAAAGTCTAAGTGAAAATATTACGTAAAATCTAGTGATAATGCTGGTGTGACCAAATATTGTGTTGGAAAAGGTGCGGGCTTCTAATGTTTCTCAATGTTTCCAAAACTTTCCATATTTTTCTGATTCTGGATTAGCTTATACTTATTTCAACAAATATGCTTCTATAGGTATGGATAATTTCTCGTAAATCATTAACCACCCATGTTTTTCATAGCTGTATTATTGACATTTTGAAAGTGCAACTCCTGTCACATAAAAATTATGGCTCATTTGTGTATCAAAAAAAAGGAAAACTGTACAAAATTCCTTATGGTCAATCTATCTCTTTCGGTTCCTGAGTAACTATGTTCAATCAATTAAAAATCTCTGATGGCATTTGAAATGGTTCTAAATTCTATATGCAGTAGTTTTACAATACAATTCCTGTAAAGAGATATGAATGAATTAAGTATGAAACTAGAAGCTTTTTTTATTAGGTATCTACCTTTTACCTCTATCTTTTACTTCTCAGCTGGGCCACTTGCATTCTTTTTCTACGTATCTTCTCTCTAATTTTTGTGCTCTATACTTGATATGGGGTCTGGGCTCTCTGGTGATTGGGTAATCATGATTGTCAACATATGCCATTTTGTTAACGAGGGTTTTCCATATATTTCATCGTCCTCATGTGTTGCACTCCAGGGTTTCACACTAGATGATAAAAGTTGCTACCGCTACATGTTGGTATTCCAATATGGTTCCACAGTTTTATTTAACATTGACGATGATGAAGTTGAATCATACTTGGACCTTGTCAGGAGGCATGCCACTGGATTGCTCCCTGAGGTGACAAAAGATGGTGATTATTCTTGTCAAGTCACTGCTTTCTAATGAAGTATGAAATACAATGCAATATTATGATTAACGTTCCCTTGATTGCTCGCTAATTACTGCTGCTTTTTTCTTCTTATGTTTGTTTTTTTCCTTTTAATTCAGTTGTGTTTTGAAGAAGTGACCTAATAGATTACTCTCTCTTTGGATATAACTAGCTGCATTCTCCTAATTCTGATCTCCCTTTCTGACTGCCGATTCTGCCTTCCTTTTGAGATCCAGCTGGCTGTGTTGTTGTTGGAACCTGCTTTTATCGTATTTGGCCGCTTGTTTGGCCGCTTGTTTGGCCATTCTACAGTGGTAAATTAAACATGTGATTTGAGATTTCTTAGGTCACTAATTAGACAAATTTGTAGGGTATTGCTTGTTTCTTATATGACTATTGTAGTAGTTGTATATGGCAGTGTCCTCAATACTGTTGTGATGTTAGTCAAACCATGTGGAAAAGATATCATGAAGGGTTAAGCCTTTTATCTCCTGCCCAATTTTGTGCACAAAATTCATAATTGAGGGTTTTCATCTATTAGTATCAGGGAGAAGTTGGAACCCGTTGCAGAACAATTTCATCTTATAGTGGAGTGGATAAACCTGTACGTGTTGTTTTTTAGGATGTTTTGCCTGAGGCTGGATATTATCGAGTATTGACCATATCACGTAAACACGGTGCACCTGCACCTTCTGCGTATTCTGATGGTTCTTTGTAATTTTGCATGCCCAGCTTTCATAACTATGGGTAAATGTTTTTCTTGGTTGACCTTTGCTGTGACAGATTATGCCATGAAAGAGAATCCTAGGTTGCCTGAAGTTATGCTTGGTGGTCCTGATTATGTGACCCTGAGACATCTTGACACTGATAGCATTCGCATAATTGGAAGTGTTCTCAGCCAAAGTATTGCTTTGGATTACTTTGTATCACAGGTACAGTTTTCTTTGGTTCCTCTATCTGATCCTTGTTGAATCTTTTGTCTGTATTTGAAGAAATTCATAACTAAAATGACTTGGGAAATCTGGCAATAATCTCAATTTTTTGGTTGTATTTTCCGTTCCATCTTCCAGGTTGATGCTATGGTTGGAGAATTTACAGAGATAAATCGAGATATGGAGAAATCTGGGACTTTTAAGATGGAGAGAAAGAAATTGTTTCAACTTGTGGGGAAAGCAAATTCAAATCTTGGTGATATAATCCTCAAAGTTGGCCTTTTTGATAGGTATTAAATTCCATCTCTATATCCCAAAAATTGTAAAGAAACCATAGATATAACCAACTTAAATGGTGGAGATATGACTGTGTTTCTCTGTTCAGTGTGTTAGTCACAAAATGACATCTTGGGATGATCTTGTAATAAGTATGACCACAATTTTTCAGATCAGAAATTGCATGGAGGGACGCGACATGTGCCCAAATCCATGAGTACCTTAGAGAGGAATTTGAGGTCACCCAGCGTTTTGGTAATCTAGATTACAAGCTCAAGTTCGTGGAGGTAGGCTGCAATATTTGTATTTTTAAATCTATTTCCTTTCTCATAAATCAATCTTATGTCTTATCACTTCTCTTTTCCCTGTTGACATTCGTCAACTATTGTTGTCAATTTGCAGCACAATATTCATTTTTTACAAGAAGTGCTGCAGAACAGAAAATCTGATTTCTTGGAATGGTGCATCATTCTTCTGTTGGTCATCGAGAATGTCATAGGGATATATGAAATCGTCAAGGAATCTGCTGCCGGTTCTTTGTAATTGTATGGATATTTTTATCATTCTTCTGTTGGTCACCGAGAACGCCATAGGGATGTCTGAAACTGTCGAGGAATCTGCTGCTGGTTCTTTGTAATTGTATTGATATTTTTACATACACCGAGTTCTTGAAAGAAGAAGAGCATTTTGTAGAGATTATAGGGTATGTGCTAGCTTGCTGTAATCTCTTTCTATTTTTTAGTTCTGCAATGGGCAGAGAAGCTGGTTGCTGTCCGCCTATTTTTTAGTTCTTTTGTAGAAATTTACAGAAACAATGATTAACGATGAAGAAAGACTATAAATTCTGCTTTCTATTTTTAGTTCTTCTAGAAATTTATAGTTATGGCTAGATAGAACCATTGAGAAGCTGAATTGTATAATAACATTGTCAAATTCATAGGAAATCAGTCTAGTACCATGTCAAGTTCATTAAGTTATGGATTCGAGATAGTGCTAAAAACAAACAGAGAAAGAACAAGATGAGAAATAACTGCCAACTCTGGTCAACGGGACTAATCAGAGGGGTTTCAATGCTCATATACAGATAAGCTATATAAACTTTTCACAGAACAGCATAAAAAAGTCAGTTCCATCTTCCAGGTGACATTGGGTCTCCCATGTAAATCAGAGGCGTTGCAAACGTACAATGATGAGACTGATGACATTTGATCCCTGGGTTTTAGTGTTCCAATGTCCAAACACAGATAAGAGAGCTTTTTGTCAATAGTGACAAATAGAAGAACTATCATATGTAGCAGAGTCCCCAAAACCATCCAATTTAAATATGTGAGATTCCAGAATTGTAGTTTAAAGGTACAATTCGCATAAGGCATTCTTTGTTGCTCACCATAACACAGGTTACAAGATCAAATGCGAGAGAACCACAACTTGCTTTGGTTCACAACAAGAATGCCAAAGATTTGCATAAACTACAGAAAAATTCTTCCAGAGGTGGACCTAAAAAATCTCTCCCTCTAGCGAATTTTCAAAATTCATCTACTCTGGAAACAACATAGCAGGGGGAATCATAGGCTTCTCTCGGCCTTGACTTCTTTACACCAGCAGTGAACCATACCTTATTATCAGATTTGTATGATCCTTCCATGGCAATACTTGTGACCTTAACCCACATTATAACCTTAGTTTTCATCCCTTCAATGCTCATAAGCTTACCCCTCATAAGAATCGCCTTCACCCTAGTTGCATATCTTATGACTGAGCCGTCTTTGAAGCTGACTTCACAAGGATGCGCCATGTGGACAACCAGCTTGGATTTCATCTCATCGAATTCATAGCAGAGAATGTTGTGTGGAAAGAGGCCTGCAGGCAAGTTGTGCTCCTTAAGTAGATCCCCCAAGCTCTTCGCTTGCTTTCCTGCACAATAATACATGTTAAATTGCTGTATGTATATGTAGCCAGTCACTTTGCCATCCACATATAGCGAATTATTATTACCCTTGAGCTTGTCGAAAATCCATTTTGCTTTCTGCTCTACAGTACTTGAGATCAGCTGCACAAAAAAAAAGAAAAAAGAAAAAGAGGGGGCCAGAGAATGCTTAGAACGAGATGGAATACAGAAATGCACATCAACAACTTGCATTGCGTGAGAAGTTCCTACTGACAGTTATATGATTCAGATATACACCATAAGAATCCTAAAGTATTAACAACAATACCAAAAGTGTCCATTTAGAGAAAGAATAGGAAGTAGGTCAATATTTCATCATAACCACAGCACAAATTCATCACTTCGCCCAAGAAATGATTTATCGACCAGATAGAAAGTTCCACAACCAAGGATGAGTACACGTTGACGAGTTTCAAATTCCATGACTTGCTGCAACCTGAAGTGATATATTGGTAGATAAAACTTTACTAAGACTACATCACGATGATCGCAAGTCAAGCTATGCTCCCATTTACTATCTTTTTCTTTTGCCTTGGGAAGTCACATTGGACAGTTTCCACCTTTTTGTCAGGGTAAAAAAAAAGGATTGCTTTCAAAAAACCAAGAGGGTATCTGACGAGTGCTAAAGGTAACCTCAGCAAGGGAAACAAACAGGCAAGACTTCACTACCATCTCAACTCCTAAAACAAAGTAACATCTCCTCTTTCACAGCTGACAACAGCGGTCCGTAGGGAACAATCCCAAGATAGCTCATCATTCACTTCATCATTTGGACACGCACCAATGCTATCTTCACTGCACCCTCATTTGTTTCTACAAGTCAGCACAAAACCCATATATTCATGGAAAAGATTCAAAGCACAATTTTCCTTTCTGCATGCTCAAGACCGGTACTAACTCTCCAAGTTACCACAAATGAGCACCTGACTTGGAGAATGGTCATACAAAATCCATCTTAATACAGGCACTTCAGGAAGGCACGTCGCAACAAGGCAAGTTGAAAGCAAATCAGACAGCAAGGATTATCATGAAAGCAAAATGATGAACATATTATAGGGAAGAACCTCCCATTCACTTTCTGGAGGGTCCCAACCACAACAATTTTCGATCTACTTCCACACGGGGAGCATGATTTTCAGGGTTGTCTCACTATTATAGGGGCCCTAACAGGTTTTTTTCACATGGCCCTAGCACAATATAAAAATTGTTTTGTTTAAAAGTTACAATACTACCACTGCATAAGGTTTTTTGAGATGAAAGCACTTTCTTTCACCCATCTTAGTCCTTTCTCTTTAGATGTGTTGAATTATTCAAATCTTGAGATATTTCCTATTAAACCGTCATATTAAAAATATAAAGAAATTATTTTGGGAGCCCTGTTACGTAGATCACTTCTCACATGTATAGCCGCCTAAAATCAAGACTCCTCAAGTGATTGTTGTATTAGATTTACCTAAATAATACTCATAACTTGAATAGATTCCAGATGACTGTCATCCTCAGCAACAGCCAATGGATCAACGGAGTATCAAAAGTTAAGTCAGGGTCACAGCGCCAAGCAAAGCTTATAAGCCATGCCTCTATCCAAATGAAGTCAACTACAGTAAGACTGTGCACTCAATGAGGTTTGAACAGCATCATTCTGAAGGTATTAGCCCTGAGTAGCCAAGGGCCAATTCAAGATCAAATTTGATTACCACAAAGATCACAATCGAGGAGCAAGCAAACCCGTTTCTCCACTTCCTACCTAGCACCCGAAATAGATTTTCCCGAAAGTAAAAAAGAAATAAAAGGCTTTTCAAGAGAATATCACTGTTCAGAAAGCATCTAGCTTTCCGGATATGGCGTCACACAGAATCTTGGTTGTGGATACAATGATAAAGTCTCATGTTTGTTCTTTCGCCATTGCTTCTCAGCAATGTCAAATCAGTATTTGAAATCAGCCATTGCAAGCGACAGAAGCAGTTAATACTCAAAATAAAAGGAATAATCATCGTTTTATCATTCAACATTCCAAAGATTTCATCTTTTCTTTGGATACATTAGTTGTTCTAGAAGTTGGGGGGCCGATATGGACTTAAGCTAGCCATAGATAAGGGGAGTTTTGTTTTCCTCCTTCTGAGAGTAGAAACTGTAACTTGATTGATAGTATTTGGTCGGTTGATGAGATAATCTACCCAGCTACATTTTTCCTGAATGGTGAATACCCATAATTTCATTTCATTTGGGGGAAAATATAAGGTATAACCTTCGACTTCAAACTCACCCGCTACTCTACGGTGGGCGAAATTGTGAAATTACACTTGTAAAAGTTTAAGAGATCAGTACCACAATCATGAAAGGCAACCAACAAATCTTCAACAGGTGAACACGCAACTAAAGTGGAAGATGAAAGATTGACGGAAGTATTCATTAACCACTTAATATAAATGCCAGTAATGAGAGAGACTGAGAAGTACAGTGAGATCTTCACTGATGTCTTTGAGCTCTTCTTTGGCCTTTTTGGTGATCCAGGAACTTCCAAGTCCAGCTTTAATGCTCCCCACTTTGGTTAAGGCTCTTTCCATTTGCGCCTCTTACCCAATGTCTCAACTCACTTCTCTCCCCGATGGATGGTTCACACTTGACAATAATAGAGAGAGAAGAGTAAAGCAAGCCTCGCTCTACTACTCTACTCCCCCCGCCGCAGTTCTGCGGGAGAGAACATAAAGAGACAGAAAAAGGTTTTGGGCACTTCTCCGTGGACAAAAATTCCAGCTGTTTTCGAAATAGGTCCCATTTTTTTGCCTAGCTGAATCGAGGGTTGATGTTGTCAGCTGAAATTAGAAAAAATAGAGAGAAAAAATAATTGATATGATAATTGATGTATATGACATATAGAGAGAACAAACTAGCTGATCAAATAAACTAGCTTATAATATTGACAAAAGAATGGACTAAGGGCATCCACAATGGTGTGGATTCCACTCATAGTGGTGAAAAAAAAAAAAATGATGAGGTGGAGGAGAGAAGATATGAGAGGGTTGCTTAGGGCATCTACAATGGTAAAAGTGGATTCCACCCACCAACAAATATTATTTTATTATCTCCTCTCACAATCTCTCTCTTATTTACCTAGGTTCTCTAAAAAGAGGGTGTCTTAGTTAAGAACTCCTCTCACATCCTCTCTCTTCCACCTCATCATTTTCTTTTTTTTCTTTTAACATTATGGGTGGAATCCACATCATTCTGATGCCCTTAATTAAGAACCTGGAGAGAGAAGGTTCTTGCTGACACATGGAGAGAGAATGTGAGAGAAGAGATTAGAATACTCCCTCCTATTCTAATTATAAGTCGTTCTAGACTTTTTCACAATTTTTAAGAAAGAGTTTAAAAAGACTAGGATACCCTTACTTTTTGTATTGGGAGAATAAAAAAGTAAGTATATTTTATTGGTAGGATAAAAAGTAGAGTGCAATGATAATAATAATTAAAAAAGTAGAAAGGGTAAAAGTAGAAAGATAGATACAAAAAGTCTAAAACGACTTATAATTTGAACATAATTCTAAAACCTAAAACGACTTATATTTAGAATAGGAAGGAGTAGTATTTTTAGATGGGTGGAATCCACTTTCCTTATTGGATCTAAATGACCATCAGCCTCGATCCCCGATTAATATGCCCCATTAAAGTTTCAAAAGAAAATAAACGATAATATGACAGATTGGCTTGTCGCCATTGGGGTATGTTCATCAGGGAGCGGTCACACTACCAGTCTCTCTACTTGTCTCTCCACTTTGAACACACATTTTGTTTTTAATAGTAATGCTTTGGGAAGTTGTCTGTTTTTTAAAATATAAAATATTTAAAAATATCCTTAATTTTCCTTTTTATCTTTTTATTCACGACTCAGCTAATCCCATAAAAAAATGATAAGAATAGAGTAGTAGTCCAAAAATTACTATATTATTAGTTTTTGTATTATTTTTGTTAAAAATCATACTAATATATAGGTGAGAGCATTTATTTATATATTTATCCTTGATATGTTCCTGTTGAATCGGATCAGGACGACTCCACTCACGGTTAACCGCATATCCTGTTATTATTTTGTACATATCGGTTAACCATACAATAATTCAGGTTAATTGAAAACCAAGTGTAGATTTTTGCATGTATATAATATAACATTGTGTATTGATAACAAACTATAAAAAATGAGCACATAAAAATAATCAAACAACCAGGAAATATCTAGCATTTCAATGTCACGTGTAAACATTATTTTATATACATAACATATAACATAAATATCAAAATCACCATTATATAATGGTCAATCATCTCACATCATATAGTACACAACTTGTATATTTATAATTAGCAATGACAATGACACGGTCTAAGAACATATGGAAAAATCAACTCACCTGGATTCGAATAACATGTTTTACAACCTGGTTTATTAACAAGGTGATAGCAAAAACATCTCAAAAGATTTATCAAAACATAATTACAATATACACTACACATAATATATTATGTCATATATGAGTAATGTCTTTTTTCTAGATTCTAAATTATCTTAGTTCAAGTTTGAAACTATAAGTTAAAAGATAAACAAGAAACTATCAAATTATTTTAAAAATCCAAACCAAAATTGAAGACTATATTTACCCAAAAGGGTCATTTTTTGCTTTTTTTCTGATAAGTGGCCGAAAGTCCAGCATAAGAGCGATATTGAGGTTCTAAATGCACCTTTCTTGCAATACGGATAATCCTTTGCTTTAATGGCATCAAACATGTATAGTTGTATCATGCAAGAGACATAGTGAGCAAATTAAAAAACTATTAGTTCCAGTACAACCAAAACTAGAGAAATATGTTTGCTATTCATTTCAAGTTGGTTCAATTTCATCATAATTAAACTTGTATCTTTGATTAAGTAATAAAACAAATGTCATCACACACTATCAACTTGGTTTAGTTTCAGCATAAGAGAACTTGAAATATCGGTTTGTTATTTAATTCAATGCAGTTTCTTTAAGAGCAACTAAACTAATATATATGTTTTTATATAATATTATGCTTAGTAACTAGTATGTATGTATATATATCTCGGTTAACCGCGGTGTAAAAATTACATACTGTTACCTAAACTGCAATTGTCTAATTATAACGTTTCAGTTAACCAGTTAGATAGTATGGTATAATTTAGATAAAAAAAGATAGTATGGTATAAACAGTTTTCAATACTGACAGACTTTATTGGGCAGCCCTAACTATCATCTACATGTGAGAGATCAAACCGTCGAACGTTTTTTGAAAAATGTTCTTAAATAACATTCTTTTAAGTAAAAATCTCTTATATTAACATAAATCTTGCTTGTTAAATGACAATGTGAGTGAGAATAAAAATGATGAGTATGAGAAAGATAATATAATCAATTGGTATGAGAATAGACATTGTCATACCTTTGTTTGGTAAAGACAAACAATTAATATTCAAAATTCCATCATTATTTACATTTTTATTGTGCTATAAATAATTTAAATTCATTACAAATAATAGGATAAATTATTTTCTATGATATTTATGTAATAAATTTTCACATTTTTTTATAATAATCAATACTATAGAATAAATTTAGAGTTCATTGCTAACAAAAAATAAATGTTAAACATTATAACCATATTTTTTTATTAAAAAAAATTAAATTTAAAAATCCAATTTAGTTGTATTATATATTAAATAGTATAGTAGCTAATACAAATATTATTGTTTTAACATAAATTATTATTTTTAAAAAAATTTAGAAAAAAAATTATTAGTGTGACTAAATTGTGTAATCAGATTATGTCATTTTTATTATTACAATGTATTAAAAATATTTAATGTTAGATATAATATGTGAATTCCTATTTAATCGGTTAAATTTATTAATTCACACAAATACTCCCTCCGTTAATTAATATTTGTCGTTTTAGGTAGTGATTCTTGTTCAAAAATATCTGTCATTCTAGCTTTTTGACATATCTTTTTCCACTTTTAACCCTACTATTCAACACAAAATAATTATTATCTAGATGGAAAAGTAAAAAGTAGGGGTACATGCGTCATTTTTCTACTTTTCTTAATAAGTGTACAAGTTTCTAGAATGACAGATATTGTTGAACGGAGGGAGTATTATTTTTTACATATTTTATTAAAAAATATAATAAAAATATGATATAACTAAATAATAAAATACCATAGAGGAATATATGAAAACTATTTTTTTGAAAGAAGTAAATATTTTTTTTAACTATTCAGTACTATAAAAAGAATGTAGTGTTTTAAAGATATAATTTATACCAATTTTTCTACTAATTTATACCAATTAAATACCATAAATTTTACCATATATTTTTAAAATTATATTTTTCTACCATTTTAAATTATTTATTAAAAATAAATTATTTTATATTTTTAAGTAATATTTCAAAATTTTACTTTTAATAATTTATTAAAAAATCCAAAATTATTCGTTAAAAATATGTATAATTTACTTTGAATAAATAAAAAATATATAATATTTTTTCATTAATATAAATTATTTATTCAAAAAATTATATTATATTTTGTAACTAATATTCATAAAGATTATTTTAGAAAATAAAATGTTTGGATATTTAGTTAAAAAATATAAAATAATTTTTTTTTGAATTAATAACGTAAATTGATCGAAAAAAATCTAAAATGTGAGGTAAAATTTTTGTATTTAATTGGTGTAGATTATAGTACTTAATTGGTAAAAAATTGGTATAAATCATGTATTTAAATATTATGTTCTTTTTTATGGTATTGAAAACTTAAAAAATTAAGAAATATTGATTTTCTCAATATTTTATGATATTTAATATATTTTAATTTTATTTTTCATATTATTTTAAAATATTTTTTATAATTATCTTTATTGTATAGTATTTTGAATTTTTTGTGAATTTTAGTGAATATTTAAACACTCAGATCATAACTTTAAGTATCTTGTTAACTAGTATGGGTTTTTTAATCTTTTTTTCATTCTAGTAAATGACGTAATGACATTTTATAAACTTTTATAAAAATATGCTACTAGTATTTTGTGATTTTTTTTTTATTTTGGAGCATATCAAAAATATAATAATTTCATGAAATCTGTATATATATATTATTCAATATCAAATGCAGAATTAACAATTGAAGTTTGTTGTAGGCAGATCCGCACATCTCGATATGTATTAATTTGTGAGTTCCTTAGCCTTACTATACACTTTCCCCATAAACCTCCCAAACCTGTCGAGATCCAACCTAACATCTTGCTCCTTCAAGTAAATCTCCATAACCGTCCAATTCCTACCTCGAACTACCTCTCTAGGGTTTCTCAAAAGCGGATCATCCTTTCCATACTTATCTACCAAAGTACTCTCCTCTAGCGTCACCCTATATTCCATATACTCAATCCCTAATTCTCTTGCGGGTTTCCCAAAACACAGATCGGATACACCATCCAACCCAATTGGCACCACTTGCAGGAACACCGATCCTGGTCTGAGAAACAGAAAATGTGTCAGTGCTGCACCATGTATCCCGACCATCACTTGAGATTGACTAATCAGCTGGTAGAGATCCCGCATGGATTCTCCGAGTTTTGGTTCATGAAATGTTACCATAAATCCTATCTCCTCCATAGCACGCTTTGTCTCGGCTAAATTCACGATGGTTCTTCCTCTTGCACCGCCGCCCCGCGTCAACCATACAAGATGTAATGGTCGCCGTGGTGGCGGGCAAGGCCGCCTGGTGCTGCTGCTGTTGTTGTAGACTCTTTGTAGAAAATGTTGGAAATGTGTGAGATTAATAAGGGTAATTTCTGGTGAAATCAAGTGGGGATTAATTGTCATGAACCCATGAGAAATAAGCCCGATTATTGCTGATGAGAAGCAGTGTGTACGATTATCATGGGCTAAGTCAACAATTGGGTGTGGTGTAAAACCCTAAAGTAGATCAGTGTATTTCAACAACCACCATGATTTTAACTTGTCGATGACAATGGTGAAATCCTTGTCAGCAAGTGAGAGTGAATGAACAGTGATGAAGAGAGGAAGAAAGCCATCATTGATGTCATGGAAGAAATTACCAGTGTACCCTCCAGCATTGAACATAATGGCTGGAGTGTCATGTTGGACATCACATTGAATATCTACTGCAGTATGACGTTGTGGATTTGGTTTTGAAACTAAGTTAATCTCCCTGATATTTTTCATCACAGTAGTGCTCTCCCATTTTCGAGGGTATGGTTTGATCTTCTCTGTTATATTGTATGGAGCTGTGAAGATGAATGTGGCTGTTTTGGGATGTAGAATTGTTGGAGAGTTGATGAAGCAGATATCATATCTAAATTGAGAGCGGTCGCATGTGGTGATTTGATTGGGTACTGTTACATTATTATTCACTCCTCGACCTTGTGATATTATTATTGTTTCTGGCTGTGCTGCTAACTTCTCATCTGCTCACCAGATTGATATCATCAAATGATTCTGCTAACTTGTTGAAGAGATTAATGAAAAGGTGTAATATGTAGCAACTGTACTGACCTTGTTCTGCAAATGAACCTATCAAATCCTCCCATCTCTGAGATGAAGAAGAAGCGTACTGGAATAGAATCAGCCCTAGAAAAGTGAATAAGGTTATTGCTGCAATGGCGAAAGTGCAGATTGACGTCGTCATTGATCTCTTCTTTCTAGTGTTCTCCATGAAATTGACGATCAATCTTTACTTCAGCTCTTGGGAAGGAGGTAAAGTTTAGAATTCATGATTCAATAAATGGCGACCCGCCAAGACAAGAAATGGAAATTAAGATATATACTTTGCAAAACCATGTGGCCTGGTTTAATGAATATGTTGACTGAAGGTGGAGTAACTAGTTAACACCTTTTTCCCATGCATGTCTTTATATTTGTTTTCTCCATGTTTTATTCTATTTGAAATTCCCGACACACAAGATATAAATGTCTATTTAATAAGGGGATAAAAAATGATATAACGGATCAAAGTAGAAGAAAAGAATGTACAAAGACTTATATAATAACTATACACAAGATAGATGCTTTGGCATTAATTGTTTAACAGACCTAACCAATCAGATATCCGTAAGGAAATTTGTGTCATCCCTATTTCTTATGCAACCAATTGTTTTGGCTGTGCTACTAAAGGGAGGACCACCGTTAATTTATTGACTATCCAAGGCGTTGATTGGTTAATTGGTTAAATATTAGATATCATCCTAATGATGTACATCATAAACATTATAACAAATCAATGTTTTTAGAACTTGATTACGTATATAATCCCGATTTTGAGATATCTCTTAATAAAAGGGAAAATTACACTTTCCACCCATCAGGTTTGGCATATTTACAAAAAACACCCACGTAGTTTGCAAAATTAAATTCACCACACCACCCTCTTCCACCGTTTTAAGTCCGTCATCCATTCTGTGATTTCCGTTTGTTGTTGCCACATGTAGCATTTTAAGTGGCCTTGAAGTAAGCTGACATGTCAAATATGATGTGGCATCCACATCACCACCTTACACTAACTAGTACTCCTAGCAAATCCATTTTGCACTCTAGGGTTCTTCATTCTTCCTGGGTTGCTCCTCTTCGAGGAATTCGACTCCACTGCTACGCTTCCTCCTTCTTCCCCCTTCTTCCTCTTCGGGGAATCCGACTCCACTGCCTTGATTCGACCCTCTGGTACGCTTCTTTGGTCGACCCATCTGCCACCATTTATATGTTTGCTTCTCTGCTCTGCGAGTCGAACTCCATCGTTGCTCCCGACTCCACTGCTAGGGTTTCTCCTTCTTCCCCCTTCTTCCTCTTCGAGGAATCGGACTCCACTGTCTTGATTCGATTTGTCCCTGTTTTCATTGATCCTGTTAGCGGGTCTCTGCTATGATTCTTTGGTCGACCCAGATGGCACGATTTATTTGTCTGCTTCTCTGCTCTCACTGTCGAACTCCATCGTTCGAGCCATCTGTGAATGCTTGGCTGTGTTATTTTCTGTTTGTCTGTTCTGGAATTGTCGCCTGGAATCTGGTGGTTATATTGTAGCCACTCATTGTTGTTGCTCGTGGTATCTGTTAGTCATCTGATGTTCTTCGAATCCACTGGGCGATTCAATCACAAGGTGTAATACCCCAAATTTCTTAAACTGTGATTAAGGTCTTATTTAATTGTAAACCTTAGGAAACCCTAATTTCTAAAGATGGGGAAGGTTATAATTAGTTGGAGGTGCTTGGTGAACATTAGAAATTTAGTTCCCGGAGTATCACCCGGTAAACCTTAGTTTCGCAGGATTTCTGAAATTCCTGAAAATTACTGAATTCCTCAGGAACTGAGAGTGGGTATCAACCTTAGGAAGTGTGTTAGATACTTTTGAGAGTGTTTTGAGGAAAGAAACAATCATATCTTTCTTCTTTAATATAAGACAATCTAGTTACATTTTTCAGTATTTAGTGGTTCTGGGCAAACGGGGCTTAAGGAGAGCTCAAAAGTGACCCGAGGAAATTCCTTAAACTTGATAACCCACACTAGTATTAACATACCTACACATATAGTCTTAATTCCCATAAAAAGCTCAAGCCAAACATGGCCTAAGATGGGGCCGAAAATATCAAGGAAGGAGGAGAAAAATATCTCGGTTACTATTCACACCTCCTTACTATTCACACCTCCTTACTATTTGCCAATGATTCAAAATCAACTTGCCCCCTCCTTATCCATTCAATGGCGGTTTGGCATGAGTGGTTAGGATTGGTTTTTGTCACCTAACACAAATCTATGGCTATGGACAATTCTAGAAGTCATAATTACAAATAGTAAGATAAGGATGAAAATCAAGTATAAAAGGGGGGGTGGAGGTCGGCCATGGTAGGTGAGCAAGGTGGCCATTCCTCTTCATCTACCTTGCTTCTCCTAAGCTAGAAAACACCATTGGAGCATAGGCAACAACACTCCTCCATTGGAAACACAAATCTAAGGTAGTAATTAAGCTAAAATCAAGGAAAAAGGCAAGTTTAAGGAGTGGAAGCCAAAATCCAAGGTGGGCGACTTGGTTGTGGAGATTTTGAGCTCAAGCAACTTATAATCAAGGTAGAAAAGCTCCAAAATGGCTAGGAGAGGACAGGTAACATCTATGCACATCACTTTCACCCTTTAAGCTTATTTTCCTTCTTAAGTCATTCTGTTTTTTATCTACGAATCCTATCTCTTATTTTCTTAAAATTTCTACAGTAAACTAGGGATGAATAGTTAGTGAACATCCTAGAAAATCAAGTCGAAATAAGGTTGGGAAGTAGGAAACACTAAAGAACTTTGAAAATGAAGAAAAATGAGCTTTAAGCTTTAGGAATTGTTTGGATGGGTTTCCGACATGGGTTTGCGCTAAAATTTTGAGGGTAGTCTTGAATAGTGCATATATGGTTATGGTTGAAAAATCAAGTCGAATGGAGAAATTTAAGTCGGTTAGACAAGGTAAAGAAGCTAAAAATGAGAAAATGTGCTTTAAGCCTTTCCGAATGTTTGAATGGGTTTCCGAATTGATCTTGAGCTGAAATTTTGAGGAGATACTTGTGTTGTTGATATTGGATCATGGTTAAAATTTTAGGCCGAGACTCTTTTGGGAAGTTGTTTAAGTTGGTGAATAGTGATTTTGGCTAAAAATAAGAATTTAAGCTTTCTAAGGTGGTTTCTTGGAATTGTTTGATTCTCTGATTTATTGGAGCTTGAATGGTATTTTTGTGATGTTATTAAGGTTATTTTACAAGTGGTGAGCTTGATGTGTGAATTACTACTTGTGTAAAGCTTGGTTATGATATCTTACTCATGGTTTGCAAATGTGTTTAAGGATAACCTCTTGTGGTGGTGGTGGAAAGTATTGTGTGATGTTGATATCATGGTTATCCTAAGGCTATGCCTCTTGTGAGAGCCTTTAAGGCCAAGCCGACGTTCCGGCAACAATATAAGCTCCTACTAATGAAATTGGAGCTGCCACTATGATCTACTCCTATTGGGCAGAAGTTTTCAATAGGGGGTGTGCACACTTAAGGACATAGGGTGGGTGGTGGTGGTGGTGGACTTCATTTGGAAATATCTTGTATTTGATATTAATTATCTCTTGATAATTCTGGTACAGGTAAATGGTGTGTGATCTATTCTGATTTGTTATATTTGTTAATATTTGCTGGAAACAAAGGTTTTAAAGAGAAAATAAGTTTTTACGGGGTGTGGTAGTGTTACTCAGTTTTTACTGATTTTATTTGGTTGTGTTTTCCTGTGTATATGTATTCTGTGAATTCAGGGTAACTGGGATGGACACCTTCTCTGCACTGAGGACGAGTCCACCGATACTTTCTATATTTTCATGTTTGTCACCTATCGTAGAAGTTTACAGCCTGGGGTCACCGAGATAATTTATGAGAGTGGAACAAGAAGATACAAGGTTTTAGGCACCCGGAAAATGGCACCAGTCAGTCCATCACTCATGATGTTTCCACAGTACGAGTATATGCAAGTGGTCCCTAGTTAGATGCTAGCGATGTAATAGCCTTTTGATACCCCTTTACTTTTGGTGTAAAATAGGAGTAGGAGCTAACATAGTAGTTGGCTGGAAGGGGTCTTTTGGTACTAAGGTGTAAAGTGACGGGTTGGTTGTGTCACTCTTTTGATAGTAACAGCGATGTAAGATAGCTAGCGTAGGGGTGGTGGTGGTAATAGCCTTACACTTACTAGTGGTTAGTAAGTGTGGCGGTAACCCCCGGTGATAGTATTAGGGGACCTTTGTAAAAAGAAGACTGACGCATGTATAATATAAGCAGTTACTTTAGTTATAACATGTCTCTCTAGAATCAAAAAAAAAAAAAAAGAGGCTAAGTAAATGGTGGTGGTAAACCGGGGCGTTACAGAGTGGTATCAGAGCTATAGGTTAGCTGGAGGGGAAAATTTGAGTTTGACTAGGAAGCAAGGTGACCCAGGCTTAGGTTTAGGAGTCTAGGCAGAACCATGTGGTTCTGAAAATATGTTTGCTGTGATATTTGTGTGTTGTGTGCTTGATTGATTATAGTTAACTATTTATATTGCAACTAACATATCTCTGTGTAGAATAATGGAGAGGGGAGTGGACGGAGTAATGGAGAGGGGAGAGGACAGATGGATGAACTGAGGGAGTTGACACTGAGTATGGGAAGAATCCTGGAGCAGCACGAGGCTAGAGCTGAAATACCCAAGGATTTCTCCCGGAGGATAGCAGCTATGAAACCCAGTACTTATTCAGGAGAAGAGGATCCAGTATTCTGGAAGAGTGGATCAGAGAGTTTGACAAAATATTTGATATTATTGATTGCCCTGAAGAAAAGAAGGTAAGTGGGGCTGTATTTTATTTTAAAGGTGAGGCTGATCTGTGGTGGACTGCGGAGGAGGAGAGACTTAAAGGAAATCCGGGTTTTGGGTGGAATATGTTGAAAGATGCGATGAGGAAAAGATTTTATCCGGAGCATGTAAGGTTGCAAAATATCAGGAATTTACTGGATTGAGGCAGCGAAGATGATGTTAAAACTTATCATGCTAAGTTTGTGGAGCTTGCTAGATTTGCTCCGCATGTGGTACCCGATGAGACTGCTAAGGTTCAACGTTTCTTGGAAGGGTTAAATTGGGATTTACAAGAAGCTCTGAGTGTAATACCTATAACTACTTTACAAGAGGCGTACGATAAAGCTGCTAATCTTTATAGAGTACAACAGAGAAGGAAGGAAGTACAAACGGGGCGGAAAAGGAGAATGGAGACTCGTAAGGCCGAGAGCTTTGATAAGAGGGCTAAAGTAGAAGTTAGACCAAGTGGGGGATCCAGACCCAATTATCCGGGACGACGATTCAATGATAAAGGAACTAGATACTTTTATTGCAAGATTTGTGGAAGGAATCACCCAGGTGAAGATTGCGAAGGAAGGTTGGTAAGGTGTTTTAACTGTGGGAAGTTAGGCCACAGGGCCTATGAGTGTAGGGTAAGAAGGATGGAAGGAGGACTGATCAGGTAGCAAGACCTGCTACAACTGGAAATCTCATCAACCAGAACAATCGTGGCAACCAAGGAGGAGTACAGCTGAATAATCAAAATGACAGAGGAATAATTATAATGGTCCAAGAGGTAACATGAGTGGACAAGGGAATAGTCAGGGGAAGCAAATACAATACGGAAGTGGTAGTACCCCAGGAGGAGGCTACAAGAATCAGGGGTATATCAACGTAATCAGCAAGACGGAGGCTGAATCTCAACAAGAAGGGGACGTCATTACAGGTACTTTTTCCGTTCTTGGAACTAGTGCTAAAGTATTATTTGATTCCGGTGCAACCTGTTCTTTTATATCCTCCGAATTCTTGAAGAAAGTAGGAGTAGTCCCTGATATAGAAGTTGAAATTTCTGTTTCTACACCTACGGGAAGAGTGGTAGGATGCACTAGGAAATGGAAGGAGTAAAATAACCATAGAGGGTAGAGAATTTGAGATGGATCTGGTAGAGTTTGATTTGAAGGATTTTGATATAATCTTGGGGATGGATTGGTTAAGTAAGCACAAGGGGCGCATAGATTGTGAAAAACAAAAGATTAGCTTATGTGGGAAGAAAGGAAAGAGAGTGTCGTACACATGCGAAGGAGCTAAGCAAAGGGTAAAAGTCCTACCTGCCTTAAAATTTTTAAAGGAGTTGCGAAAAGGAGAGCCAGTTTATTTGTGTTATGTTCAAGAGGAAAAATTGGCGCAAGAACAGAGCCATCCGCACTTGAGGATCTTCCAGTAGTCAGGGAATTTCCAGATGTTTTTCCAGAAGAAATTCCTGGACTTCCACCCGACCGTGAGATTGAGTTTACTATTGATTTAGTACCAGGAACAGCTCCAATTTCTAAGCACCCTTATAGGATGGCCCCGAATGAGATGAATGAGTTAAAGAAACAATTGGAGGAACTTTTAGAAAAAGGTTATATTCGACCGAGTGCTTCTCCGTGGGGAGCCCCAGTTTTGTTTGTAAGAAAGAAGGATGGAACTTTGCGTCTTTGCATTGATTACAGGGAGTTAAATAACGTTACAATCAAGAATAAATATCCCTTGCCTAGGATTGATGATTTGTTCGACCAGCTACAAGGAGCTAAAGTATTTTCTAAGATCGACTTAAGGTCAGGCTATCATCAGTTAAAGATAGCAGAGAAGGACATACCAAAGACAGCCTTTCGAACGAGGTATGGACATTATGAATTTGTGGTGATGCCATTCGGGCTAACAAATGCGCCAGCGTATTTATGGACTTAATGAATCGGGTTTTCAGCCAATTCCTGGATAAGTTTGTAGTGGTATTTATTGATGACATATTGGTGTACTCAAAGGATGAGGAGCAACATGCTGATCATCTGCGGCAAGTTCTACAAGTTTTAAGGGAAGAAGCTGTATGCCAAATTATCTAAGTGTGATTTTTGGCTCAAGGAAGTATCGTTTTTAGGTCATGTGGTAACCGGTGATGGAATTTCGGTTGACCCGGCTAAAATTCAGGCTGTTAAGGATTGGCCCAGGCCAACGAATGTACGAGAAGTTAGAAGTTTTCTTGGGCTAGCTGGATACTATAGGAAGTTTGTTCAAGACTTCGCTAAAATTGCGAGACCGCTCACAAATCTGATGAAAAAGGAAGTGCGTTATAAGTGGGATGAGGATTGTGAAAAAGCTTTCCAGATTTTGAAGGAGAAGTTAACCACAGCACCAGTTCTTACGTTGCCCTGTGGTACACGGTTTTGAAGTATATTGACGCGTCTAAATATGGTTTAGGGTGTGTTTGATGCAGAATGGCAAGGTCATTGCCTATGCCTCACGACAATTGAAGAGCTATGAGACCAGGTATCCTACTCATGATTTGGAACTTGCAGCTGTAGTTTTTGCCTTGAAAATTTGGAGGCACTACTTGTATGGAACTTCTTGTAAGATTTATACGGATCACAAGAGCTTGAAATATATCTTCACTCAAAAAGAGCTTAATATGAGGCAAAGGAGATGGTTGGAACTTATTAAGGATTATGACCTGGAGATTTTATACCATGAAGGCAAAGCCAACGTGGTGGCAGACGCTTAAGTCGAAGAGGAGTCACGAGGGAGAAGCTAATTGGATATACATGATGAGTTGGTACAAGATTTCAAAAGGTTGAACCTTGAGGTGGTAACAACGGGAGGTGGATAGAGAAATTTTGTTAGTATGAACGTATTCCTTGACATTTATAAGGAAATTTTGCATCATCAACAAGAGGATGAGAAACTACGGAAAATAAAGGAGAAGGTGGAAAAGGGAGAAGCCCCAGATTTTAAGATTCATGATGATGGTAGTCTGAGATTTCGTGGAAGATGGTGTATACCAGATTCATGTGGCGATATTAAAAGGAAGTTGATGCAGGAAGCCATAATCTGCATATTCCATACATCCGGGAGGAAACAAGTTGTATAAAGATTTGAAGAAAAGTTTTGGTGGCCAGGCATGAAAAAGGAGGTAGCTGAACATGTGTGTCGAAGTGTCTAACATGTCAAAAAGTTAAATTTGAGCATAAGAAAGCAGGAGGATGTTGCAATCATTGGATATACCCATGTGGAAATGGGATTCGATATCTATGGATTTCATAGTGGGATTACCACCGACCAGAGGTGGGATGGATCAGATTTGGGTGATTGTGGATCGGTTGACCAAGACTACTAGACTAATTCCAATGAAAAGTACTTGGTCTATGGAACAGCTGGTGGAAGCATATATTAGAAATGTGGTTAAGTATCACGGAGTCCCTATGGAAATTATTTCGGATAGAGATTCTAGGTTTGTCTCAAGATTTTGGCAGCAATTTCAAAAAGCCATGGGAACAAAATTGAGCCTTAGTACAGCTTACCACCCACAGACTGATGGGCAGACGGAGAGAACTATTCAAACATTGGAGGATATGTTGCGGGCTTGTGCGATGGATTATCAAGGGTCATGGAGTGACAAGTTGCACTTGATTGAATTTTCTTATAACAACAGTTACCACTCAAGTATCCATATGGCCCCGTATGAAGCCTTATATGGTAGAAAGTGTCGTACTCCGTTGTGTTGGAATGATGCGCAGGAGGTGGTTTGGGTTGGGCCTGAGTTAACAGAGGAGATGGCTCAACAGGTTAAGAACATTCGGCAGAGATTGAAAGCCGCACAAGATAGGCAAAAGTCTTATGCTGATTTGCATAGAAGGCCAGTTGAGTTCAATGTGGGGGACAAGGTATTTCTGAAGGTTTCACCCACTAAGAGCGTGGTACGATTTGGCAAGAAAGGAAAACTTGCTCCTAAGTACATCGGTCCGTATGAAATATTGGAAAAGGTTGGAAATTTGGCTTACCGATTAGCTTTGCCGATGAACTTGGATAGGGTCCACAACGTGTTTCACGTATCACAATTGAAACGGTACGTTCCAGACGAATCACATGTGTTGCAACCGAACGAGGTAGAAGTTGCACCTAATTTGACTTATGAGGAACACCCAATTAAAATTTTGGATCGTAAGACAAGGGAGACCCGAGGGAAGTCTGTGGATTTGGTTAAAGTTTTATGGACTCATCATGGAGTTCAAGAAGCTACATGGGAACTAGAGAGCAAGATGAGAACTCAACACCCAGAACTCTTTGATTAAGGTCAGCAATTAAAGTTTCAGGAGAAACTTTCTTTTTAGGGGGGGAGAGTCGTATGGTAAGTGGTGAATGACTACTAGTGTTTGTGAATGTTTGTGATTGTGAATGTTTGTTGGTGCCAGAAATGGTTGGTAATACTTGGATGTTATTTTAGGAGTTGTCCTCTTAATGATTTCATATATGTGGTATCGTTGAATTTGTGAATGGTTTATATTGTGTGATTGGTGTGTCTGAGGTTTTGTGTGATGTTGCTGAATCATTTGTGGTTGATGAGGTTAACTGAGAATTATTGTGTGGAGTATTGTTTTAATTTCTTGGAGTATGTGAATGTATTGTTGGTGTGATGAATTGAGCTTCGGGACGAAGCTTTGTTTAACGGGGGGAGGATGTAATACCCCAAATTTCTTAAACTGTGATTAAGGTCTTATTTAATTGTAAACCTTAGGAAACCCTAATTTCTAAAGATGGAGAAGGTTATAATTAGTTGGAGGTGCTTGGTGAACATTAGAAATTTAGTTCCCGGAGTATCACCCGGTAAACCTTAGTTTCGCAGGATTTCTGAAATTCCTGAAAATTACTGAATTCCTCAGGAACTGAGAGTGGGTATCAACCTTAGGAAGTGTGTTAGATACTTTTGAGAGTGTTTTGAGGAAAGAAACAATCATATCTTTCTTCTTTTAATATAAGACAATCTAGTTACATTTTTCAGTATTTAGTGGTTCTGGGCAAACGGGGCTTAAGGAGAGCTCAAAAGTGACCCGAGGAAATTCCTTAAACTTGATAACCCACACTAGTATTAACATACCTACACATATAGTCTTAATTCCCATAAAAAGCTCAAGCCAAACATGGCCTAAGATGGGGCCGAAAATATCAAGGAAGGAGGAGAAAAATATCTCGGTTACTATTCACACCTCCTTACTATTCACACCTCCTTACTATTTGCCAATGATTACAAAATCAACTTGCCCCCTCCTTATCCATTCAATGGCGGTTTGGCATGAGTGGTTAGGATTGGTTTTTGTCACCTAACACAAATCTATGGCTATGGACAATTCTAGAAGTCATAATTACAAATAGTAAGATAAGGATGAAAAATCAAGTATAAAAGGGGGGGTGGAGGTCGGCCATGGTAGGTGAGCAAGGTGGCCATTCCTCTTCATCTACCTTGCTTCTCCTAAGCTAGAAAACACCATTGGAGCATAGGCAACAACACTCCTCCATTGGAAACACAAATCTAAGGTAGTAATTAAGCTAAAATCAAGGAAAAAGGCAAGTTTAAGGAGTGGAAGCCAAAATCCAAGGTGGGCGACTTGGTTGTGGAGATTTTGAGCTCAAGCAACTTATAATCAAGGTAGAAAAGCTCCAAAATGGCTAGGAGAGGACAGGTAACATCTATGCACATCACTTTCACCCTTTAAGCTTATTTTCCTTCTTAAGTCATTCTGTTTTTTATCTACGAATCCTATCTCTTATTTTCTTAAAATTTCTACAGTAAACTAGGGATGAATAGTTAGTGAAATCCTAGAAAATCAAGTCGAAATAAGGTTGGGAAGTAGGAAAACACTAAAGAACTTTGAAAATGAAGAAAAATGAGCTTTAAGCTTTAGGAATTGTTTGGATGGGTTTCCGACATGGGTTTGAGCTAAAATTTTGAGGGTAGTCTTGAATAGTGAATATATGGTTATGGTTGAAAAATCAAGTCGAATGGAGAAATTTAAGTCGGTTAGACAAGGTAAAGAAGCTAAAAATGAGAAAATGTGCTTTAAGCCTTTCCGAATGTTTGAATGGGTTTCCGAATTGATCTTGAGCTGAAATTTTGAGGAGATACTTGTGTTGTTGATATTGGATCATGGTTAAATTTTAGGCCGAGACTCTTTGGGAAGTTGTTTAAGTTGGTGAATAGTGATTTTGGCTAAAAATAAGAATTTAAGCTTTCTAAGGTGGTTTCTTGGAATTGTTTGATTCTCTGATTTATTGGAGCTTGAATGGTATTGTTTGATGTTATTAAGGTTATTTTACAAGTGGTGAGCTTGATGTGTGAATTACTACTTGTGTAAAGCTTGGTTATGATATCTTACTCATGGTTTGCAAATGTGTTTAAGGATAACCTCTTGTGGTGGTGGTGGAAAGTATTGTGTGATGTTGATATCATGGTTATCCTAAGGCTATGCCTCTTGTGAGAGCCTTTAAGGCCAAGCCGACGTTCCGGCAACAATATAAGCTCCTACTAATGAAATTGGAGCTGCCACTATGATCTACTCCTATTGGGCAGAAGTTTTCAATAGGGGGTGTGCACACTTAAGGACATAGGGTGGGTGGTGGTGGTGGACTTCATTTGGAAATATCTTGTATTTGATATTAATTATCTCTTGATAATTCTGGTACAGGTAAATGGTGTGTGATCTATTCTGATTTGTTATATTTGTTAATATTTGCTGGAAACAAAGGTTTTAAAGAGAAAATAAGTTTTTACGGGGTGTGGTAGTGTTACTCAGTTTTTACTGATTTTATTTGGTTGTGTTTTCCTGTGTATATGTATTCTGTGAATTCAGGGTAACTGGGATGGACACCTTCTCTGCACTGAGGACGAGTCCACCGATACTTTCTATATTTCATGTTTGTCACCTATCGTAGAAGTTTACAGCCTGGGGTCACCGAGATAATTTATGAGAGTGGAACAAGAAGATACAAGGTTTTAGGCACCCGGAAAATGGCACCAGTCAGTCCATCACTCATGATGTTTCCACAGTGTACGAGTATATGCAAGTGGTCCCTAGTTAGATGCTAGCGATGTAATAGCCTTTTGATACCCCTTTACTTTTGGTGTAAAATAGGAGTAGGAGCTAACATAGTAGTTGGCTGGAAGGGGTCTTTTGGTACTAAGGTGTAAAGTGACGGGTTGGTTGTGTCACTCTTTTGATAGTAACAGCGATGTAAGATAGCTAGCGTAGGGGTGGTGGTGGTAATAGCCTTACACTTACTAGTGGCTAGTAAGTGTGGCGGTAACCCCTGGTGATAGTATTAGGGGACCTTTGTAAAAAGAAGACTGACGCATGTATAATATAAGCAGTTACTTTAGTTATAACATGTCTCTCTAGAATCAAAAAAAAAGGGAAAAAAAAGAGACTAAGTAAATGGTGGTGGTAAACCGGGGCGTTACACAAGGTATCTGGTGGTTTATTGTGTTGAAGTGGTTCCTGATTGTGTGCCCCCTTTTTTGTTGGTATTGGCATGATCTTTGAACTGAATTTAAGCTGTACCAGATTGTGTGAACTGAAGGGTTGTTGAAGCGATAATGTTTGTAATTTTGTTGGGCCATTTTTGTGTTCAAGCATATTTTCAAACAATCATTGCTCCTACTCTTGCGAACTCAATCTGGAATTGCTCCTGTTAGTCATTGATTTGCTAATACCAAGAAAAGTTGCTTTGATGATGGGGCAAATCCCTAATCTGAGCTCAAACATGTCACTTTTATCAAACCGTTCATTATACCAGATTGTGTGCCCCTTTTTTTTGGTATTGTCATTAACTGTGAGTTGAATTTGTGTTGAAGCGGTACCAGATTTTGTTCGGTTTGGGTTGTTGAAGTGATAATGGTTTCAATTTTGTTGGGCTATATCTTTGTTCAAGCATATTTGAAAACCATCATTGCTCATACCCCTTGCGAACTCAATCTGGAATTGCTCTACAGAATCTGTTAGTCATTGATTTGCTAATACCAAAAAAAGTAGCTATGATGATGGGGCAAATCCCTAATCTGAGCTCAAACATGTCACTTTTATCAAACTGTTCATTATACCAGATAGTGTGCCTTTTTTTTGGTATTGTCATTAACTTTGAGTTGAATTTGTGTTGAAGTGGTACCAGATTGTGTTTTGTTTGGGTTGTTGAAGTGATAATGGTTTCAATTTTGTTGGGCTATATCTCTGTTCAAGCATATTTGAAAACCATCATTGCTCCTACCCCTTGCGAACTCAATCTGGAATTGCTCCACAGACTCTGTTAGTCATTGATTTGCTAATACAAAAAAAAGTAGCTATGATGATGGGGCAAATCTCTAATCTGAGCTCAAACATGTCACTTTTATCAAACCGCTCATTATACCATTGATATGTAACTGATGCCTTTTAAGCAGGTAGCTTTATATTCAATGTCTTCATCGAGCAACAGAAAGAGTGAAAGTCGCTTCATATTCTACAATGTGAAGTGCAAGTGTAATAAGAACGCTCGACTGTATGTATCTCTTACTTGTGACAATCAGCAAAAATTGTTTTACCGTTGTGATTGTCCTAATGGGATATTCAAGTGGTGGAACGAAATGGAATTCAATTCCCATTTGTTGAGGCCTGATCTGTACGGTGAAGAAGTTACATCTGGTGGATCTAATCGTGATATGTTGATCATACTAGAGCAAATGTCGAAGCTTAGTGACGAAGTAAGAGAGCTGAAACATATTCTTAAAGAGACATAGTTGATTGAAGTCAGAGAAGACCAAGCTTGTTATATTGTCATATGTAATACTTGTGTTGATTGTACTGTGTACTTGAAGTAGTGTAACACTTATAGCAACCTAGTTTATGGTGTTGAGCTTGTAAGCTATATGCTTGGATATTGTATTACCATTTCAATATTTATGAGTACAACTCTTTTTATTCAGAATCTCAATGCTTCAGTATAACTCTTTTTATAAGTCTCAATTGACTTTGTTTGTTGGGTGTTAACATGGTAACTGAAATACCCCAAACCTTGATATGTGGTTTAAATATCAAACTATGTTTATAAAGGCTAAAAAGCGCCTTAGAAACATCAGTGACCAATTTAAACCATAGTAAATGCAATAAAGCACTAAGATACAGTTGAGCAAAAACATGCTCTAAGCTATGAGTGAACTTGGTTAGGACCCAAAGAGCCTACCAAGACTTATAATATTTAATTATGATTTTATAAGGCTAATCAAGTCTTCAGGAAACCTTGGTAGACATTGGAACCAAACAAAACACAATAAATACCTTAAAGTAAATAAGAGCAAAATGTGCTCTAAGCTTGGATAAATTTGTATAAGACCTAATGTCATACCTATACCTTATAAATATGTTAATGAACATATTAAATCAATTACCAAAGAAAACCAAGCTTGAAAACAAGTTAAAACACAAAAAGTGCTTTAAGGAGTCTTAAAGCACGTTTTGAAAATTGTCTTGTAAATGAGTTTGGAATGGCTAAATGTCCATCATTACTCTTTAATTAACATGTGTACTATATAGTATCACATTTAGAAGTCTATATCAATGGGAAATCAAAAATTTCACACAATGTGCCTTGTTTTTTGTGAATAGTGATTTTTATAAGCTAGTTTGTAACATATTTATCATAAGTAGTTAAATGGACAAGTAAAGACTAAAATACCCCTTATGTATAAAGGGGCTGGTTTTTAAGTGTGGTGACTCACCACTCTTGTTAACATATCAAATAAGTAAAGAATGACTAGTTAAGGTACTATTTGCTTTATAAGTTACAAATATCTTCTAAAAGCAAGTCTATCTTCATTCTCACCTCCTTTCTCATTTCACACGGTTCCAACCTTCTTCTTTATCCCTTCTTGCTGTTCTCTCACGGTAATACAGCACCACCACCATGGAAGTCCATCTTTGATCTCTTGTAAAATCTAGCTCACTTATCCAAATCAAAAACAAACACCACCAATCTCTTCCTCTCATCAAGCTCTTCATTCCTATCTTCTTAAAACTTCAAGAGCCCCATTTCGGTGCCATGGAGTTCCACCATTGAAGGAGCTTGAGCTTGTCTTTCCACATATTATTGATCTCCTTTGCTTCAAGTAAGGAAACTCAAAGAAAATCCATGTTTCCTCCATGTTTTCATGTTGACTGAAAATTCACCTCACAATGGTGTTTTCACCTTGCTTGTTTTAGCTTCATTTGAATCTTCCCAAGGGCTAGGAGAGTCCTCTCTTGATACTTGTTCAAGCTCTTTTCCATTCCAAGGTAAAACAATTACCTTAATGTGTTAAAACAATATGTGTAACTAGGGTTTACAATGAGATGAAGCATAATGCTTGAATACTCATTCTATTATGTGTATATTGTTTAGAAGCTAGCAAACAACCAAACACCCTACCGGTTTTACAAGGAACAAGAAAGAAGTTTGTGAGGAAAAAGGAGGTAAACAAGCTATCTCAATGTAGTTTAAATGCCTAAGAAGAAGTGAGTTTATATTGCTTGTTAAAATGATCTAAGGAGCCAATGTGAATGAGCTAGTGAAATGCTCTCAAGGAGTTTATTAAGGGCATATGTATTGTTGGGTGTATTGCAGGTTAAAGGCATTATTTATGTGGGAAATTCAGTGTTTAAGATTTATGTTATTTAAGGGCCTAAGAGCCATGTCATTTAAGGGCCTAAGTGCCAAGCAATTTAAGCTTATGCACTATATTGTTATGTAGTGCTAAATGTGTGAAGTCTTGTGTATAAAGTGTGCTTGATGGATTTTAGCTGTTCTTGAATGAAATAAGGTAAAAACCTAAGTGTTTGGATGTGAGTATATACAAGAGAAGCTATGACCAATTTGGGAAATGTGTGAGAAGTTCTAAGTGTTTTAAATGGTTTTGGTGAACTAGGAAGTGTGAAAGGTGAACAAATGTTTACTTGGGAAGAAAACATGTATTAAAGTGATTTAGAGATGTTAAGGTGTAGAGGAAACACCTTGGTATAGTGGTCATTATAGGTGAAATACCACTTAGAAATCTTAAGGAAAACAATATAAGGTTAGGATTTTGGTAAGAAGAGAATAAGTTTTAAGGAGTTATAAATGAGTTTTATGGATGTTATATGAAGGGTTAGGGTGCCAAATGATGTTAGAACACAATAGGAGGCTTGAGGAAAAGTTTGGAGAAAGTTTGGCAAGTTTTGGACAACTTCTGATGTTGTCCGACCCAGTGGTCCGACCCAGGGTGGGTCGGACAGCCTCTGTTAAGTCACCCGTTGATGTTTCTGGAATGGTCCGACCAGAGGTCTTGGGTCGGACATGGATCGGACATGTGTGCTATAAGTCTCTGGAATGGTCCGACCCAGATGGTTGGGTCGGACAGAGTATTTAGCAGACGAGAAAAGTTTCTGGAACGGTCCGACCCAGCTGTGGGTCGGACGGTGGGTCGGACGGCCCAAAAATTAATGCAAAAAAAAAAGACAATGTTGTAAGGAGAATCAAGTGATATTTTGGTATTAGAATATGCCTAAGTTCGTATGAAGTTTGGGTAATTAATGGAGGTGGAGAAATAATGCAACAAGGTTTGAAAAATGCAATTCTACCAAGTCTGTAGCTTTGGTCCGGGACCTAGGTCATGGTTCAAGTCCCGGACCAGGGGTGTAAAATAGGCCGAGAGTCACATAAGGATGTGGTCCGGGACTTAGGCCTTTATAAGGTCCCGGACCACCCCATTTTAAAAGGCCGAGACTTGAGTTAGCATATGGTCCGGGACTTAAGAAGAGGACCAAGTCCCGGACCACTAAAAAACATTGTTTTAGGTTATTAAAGAGTCTAATGATGGGATTGATGGATAATGATGTTATAAGGTTGTGTAGGACATGTTAGGTGAGTTATAGTCACAATTTGGTGGGTGAAAAGTTGAAGTAAAATGAAAGAGTGAAACATGTTAAAAATGTAAAGTTATTTAACCAAGTTAACGGGAAAAGTTATAAGCATTAGACTTTAAACAAACATGTTACCCCCCAATGTTAATAAAAGTACATGTAATGTTCAGTTGTTCGAGAATTGCTCGAGGAACATAAGTGGACGTGGTAAAGTGGACTCCGGTGACAGGTATGGTTTTCTTGCAACCTGTGTCCTACCGGATTACACCGGCTTGTATGCCAATGTGTTTTTCTGTATGTTTGCCACGTTGTAAGATAAACATGTAATGAGTTTACAGTATTCATATATGTGGCGTGTCCAACTCCGATACCATTTAACCTCGCAGTGTTAACCTTAGTTACTGAGTCTAGGATAACATGAGAGTTCGGTATTCGATTAAACGACCCGACCATGGGGCGTTCTAACCACGGCTATGCGTGAGTTGATTATGTGATGTGGTGTATGTGAATGTAGGGATCTCCCTTGTATGTTTAAACCCAGTCGTAATACTGTATGTGTGTAGGTGTGATAGACTCCATAGTGGGGTTCCTAACTAATATCTAAAGTAGTATGTACTAACAGTAGTGAGGAATCCGGTTTGGCCGGTCGCGCGTTGTTTGGGAGAGGGTATCCTTCTTAGCCTTACCCTTCTCTTTGTTATGTCTGTTTCTCTCACGGTTATGATCCCCATTAGCTCTTACTCCAAAGCTTAGCTATTCTGACTTATGATCGTTTAGGGGGAACATGTGTTGTGTGGTGTGTTCGGGCCTCCAAACCCGAACCATCTTAACTTAAGTTACTCGTCCGACTATTAGGACGGTAATGAGTGTTGTTGTTATTGTATACGAGCTTACCATGAGGGTGACATCATTCTCTAGGCTCACCATGATTTAACAATGTTTGGGTCGGTTCCTAAGAGGACCGTTCCCGTTATGTTATGTGATGTTATTGTAAGCAATTCCTATTGCGATGTTATCATATGCACGCCGATACGTGAAAGTGTTGTTAAGTTTAGTATGTGAGGAATGATATATATTGTGAGATATGAAGTATGTGGATCATGGATATGAATCCCAGTTTGAGAAAGAGGCGTTTAAGGATAACCCGATTTAAGGGTAATGTTCATCTATTAAGGAAGTAGCTCCATTAGAGGAGGAACACTCTAGGGATAATGAATACCATGAGTGACTTATTAAGTAAGGATATATTATCCGTTTGTTGAGCCCGTTGAGGCGAAATGTTATGTGTTGTGTGTTTACTGTTACATGCATGATTTAAATATAATCAACCGCATGCTAGACGACAATTAGTTGTGCGTGGCCCGGTAGCATGTGGGCTGCGGGATTTACCATACCAGCAAAGGTGCTGAGCCCCTTGGGGCCACCCTTTCTCTTCTTTTCCTATTTCAGGTACAGAGAGCGGAAGCCGTTCGGAGTAGACGGGGTAGTCATTGTACAGGGTATTCATTTAAGTGTATATATACAGTAGGTGTGTAAGACCGAAATTGTTTCGTCGGCATCAATTTATAAATACTCGGTATAGTTGAAGGGTGTATGTTGTTGTTGTTGTTAATGGAAAGGGATAATAATGTGTAGTTGCTCGGGAATTTAGCCCATCAGACCGGTTCAATGTATATATATTAGCCTTGTTGGCCACGTGGGTGGCTAACGGCGTGTAACCACCAACGAGTTAAGTTTTGATGAGGTGTGTATTCCGCTGCAGATTGTTGTAAGTGTGTTAATATTGGATGGGGTGTTACAAAAAGTGGTATCAGAGCGAAGTATCGCTCTGATGACTGAATTACCGAGCTTAGGATGTACCGAGTTAGGATTTAAGTACTTTGGGTTAAGGTTTGAGTGATAGCGTGAGAGATACGCTAGATAGGAAATTTCCAGTGTGTACTGAAAACCTACAATATCCATCCCACCCTCCACAATCCCTGTTTATAACTTGGGCAACAACGCCAGAGAGATGGAAGTCCTCTCTTACTCGGGAATACCCGATGTGGCTGTTATTAAGTACCTCTAAAGGCACGGAGAACCTGTCATACGGTAGATCCCGAAAACTGGGAATCCCGGAGACGGTCTCCATCTGAACAATGTTACCGCATTAAATAGCGAAGAATGAAGAATCTTGTGTATGAAGAATAGAATTTCCGGCAGCCTGGGTCGACATGCCGAGCAGTCGAGAACAACCTGCTTGCAACGCACCAACCGTGCACAGGCAAGAATGGATTAATGAACCCGAGACGAGTGTCTACAGAACCACAGTTGCCATATAATACGCCAACGGTATATCAACCGACAAGGGAACTACACGTTAGTGCCCAAATACGTGGAACGGCTACAAAGAGAATACAATACTAAGAAAAAGGGGTCTCCCAGAATGGGAAACACCCTAGTTGATGATCGTCATGTGAAGACAGTGAGAATCACCTAGAAGAGTTATTATCAAACTGTAAGATCAAGTGAGGGCCAACAAGGCCACTGATGACAGTGCGGGTAAGAACAATACCACAACCAGTTGTGTGCTTAACCGATAGCCAGTTAGCATGGCGCACTTGCTATAGCAAGTGCTGCAATAACAAGGCTGTTCGGGAAATTAATAACCACTACAAGTACTTAGTCAAGTACTAGAAAGTTAAATGTGATCGTCATAACAGTGGAAGGGCCTGTTACCTAACCCCTGTAATTGTAAGTACACTGTCACAAGAGCTAGACTTGGTTAAGGTGAGAAGATGTTGTGAAACCTGAAAATTTTCTTTCAAACTCAATTTACTCAAACCCTTTCTTTTCAAAACCATATTTTCTTTCAAACCAATACTTCCTTCTAACCTTCTTCTAAACCAAACCAGTAAAAACCAAGGGCATTTGATAAGAAATTCAACAATGGATACACTTTCCTCGATTAAGTTCGGGAAGCATGTAATGAATATTGTCACGGGACAATATAAGGGTTGACAACAGATATACTTCACCTATGCGTGTGACGGACACTACGAGTGTACCAACTGAATGTGGGACGACCGCACTCCGATAGGAGCTTGTGGGCCTGACAGACCTACCTATGGGTTAGTTGGGTAAGTAGTATGTATCAGTATGGTACCCCACATATGTATACGAGTGGAGTCCGAAACACGGGAAGTAGTCGACTCCGTCTACGGTCAGCAGTATAAATCAAACAAGAGCTAAGGATTGCAAGGAATGGTTGAAGTTAAAGAACTCAGTTAAGTTAACGAGACTAAAAGGATTAGTGAATTCCTTTCAAGGAAATGTTTAAGAGTTAGGAAGTGCGAAGGGCACAACTGTTATGTAAGACCATCGCAATGTCTAAGGATCCTTAGGGATAAACATGATAGCTGGAACGGAGACCCAGCCTATGCGTGGCAAAGCAGATGCCTAATGTGGACACATTAATGTGCAATGAACGGGATGAAACTCCCAGAATGAGTACCTACACTACCAGGAAATGTTGATCTTCACAGGAGGAGATAATAAGCCAGTTAAGAACGCAAACGGCGTGGCTAACTGAATATACCAATAAGTGCGAACCAGATGAATGGCAACTTAGTCAACACCCAGGAGCAATCCTTAAAGGGTGTTCGCATCAACAGTTGTTGCAGGAAATGACCTGACAGAAACACGAGGGTTGAAACTAACACCCAGTTTTAGACTAAGTTGTCAGGAGACGGACTGACAAACCTGAGGGCATCCATGAAAGGAAACGGAATGCAACGACCTTGTCATGGAGCTCAATATGATATCCAAACTAGGTAGTTGTACAAAGAATACATGTATGTGGACAGCCTACAATGAGCGCAGCTCAAGGCAATAAGACTTGTAAGCCACAAGCAACATATGTTATGTAAATTAGATTATTGCAAAAGTTTTGTAATATAAGTGAATAGAGTGGTAACGAACCACTGCATTAAGAGTGGGGATACCTCTCGATGTTGTGAGACCGCAGGAGCGGTAGTTATGTAAATCAAGTTCAAGAAATATGTTAAAGATGGACGATGTTATTATTGAAAGAGAGCAGTTAGCTTAGTATATGTGTGTATAAAGTGAAGCACCGAGCTAAATAACGCCGGCTTGGGACTCGAATGATCGATGCTCAAGGAGCATTCAGTAGTCATCCAAAGAGGGATGCACCAGAATGTGAATAATATAAGTATATGTGTGTAAGTTAATGTGGCAGTAAATACGATATAAGCTGATGTTATACAAGGAGTAAAGAGCACGGTGCGCAGCAAGCTCCCGTTGGATAAGTATTGTTAAACGATAATGTGGCAGATAAAACCAGTTAGAGTTAAACTCAGTGGAGATGCAAGATAAGTGATGTTAAACAGACTGGGCAATAAGCCAGTGGTAGGTACTGTGTGATGAGGAACTCAGTGTGAATTCCATGGCGAATCGCATAAGGGATTTACTGTCAAGAGTTTACGCCTCTGCACTCTGTATGACTGAGTGTTTATGTATGCACTTGCGCAGTTCAATGATCGAGTGGATAGCTAGAATTGGAAGCATGTTATTGTGGAGGAATAATGTTATAATGGCCGTGCACAGGAAATGCAAGGCCGCACCAATAAAAGAGTACTTGTACAAAACCGAATGTGGAGACATGATTAACAGTAAGTGACTACAATAGCACTAACTGCCAAATAGCGGTATGGAATATACCCCAAATGTTGTAAATAGCTGAGAGAGCACTACACACTAGTAGTAGCTCAATCTCAACCGATAGTAAGTCGGAAGGGAACAAGTCAATCATTGTGAAATACATAGCTGTAAACACAGTAAATTATTATGGAAGTGGATAGAAAGATTTAACTCACCGAATTTCGCTAACGGTAAGAGATACCACGCGTCGGTTGAGAAACCATTGTTACCAAGATGAAGGTGACAATGGGGATGTACAATACAGTAAGAATAACAATGGAGCAATTAAGCTCTACAGTTATTAGAGTTTCGCAGCAGAAACTAGGAGCCAGGATTCAAGCGTTGAAGTTCATGGTGAACATGAGTGAATGGCTAATTATAACGCCTAGAAGCCTAACAGCCAGAATCGAAACCAACTAAGAGTTTTAAACAAACTCCAATGAGAATTCTTGGTTTAGAACTAACCGCCAATATGGTAGATCCTCTAATCAGAATCCATTGTGTAATAGACCGCTGGAAGTTAAAACACTTCACGACGGCATAACATTTAAGCCAATGTTCAGTGATTGATTACGTGGGTGTAATCCCTTTTAAGGGGGGTAGAGCGCAAAACCACTTAGTGTAATTACCGTACAAGTACGTAGTGTATGTGACTTATATTGCATAGCACAAAATTATTGTTTGATGATTGGTGTGTGTGTTACGTAAACATACACATTCATTCATGTTTAATTGTGGTAATTGCGCAGAAGATGCGAATACCATTGTGATAAGTACGTGTATTTGTTAACAGTTGTGTGTGATAGTACAAGTGTGGGGAGTAGAGAAACTCCAGGGGAAACAAAAGCCCCGACAGTGTATAAATGTGAAATGTGTGTTGTATTTTGATAAAATATATATGTATATATATACTATATAGTGATTCATGAAAGAATACGAAACTGACATAGAACCTATGAGAATGAGATTCCCTAGGTAACAACATTTAAGTGAATGGAAATAACTGATAGACGAAGTTCTATCCCTTGGAGATGTTATGATCATGACTAGAATGATTTAAAAGATAGAAAATTGGAAATGAGTGATTTAATGATGCTTGAAAATGAAGTGGGAGGTGGAACTTGATTTGCATGTGATCAAGGGAAGCCGAACAAATTGGGGTGGAAGATAGTTCAACACTGATGCTGATCACATCAGGGTTGGATGACTCTTGAAACCCTATAAGTGGTCACAAATAACCACGCTAAGAAAAGAAGCAAAGAGCTTAAGTTGGACTTGAGTGTTGTGTGTTTTCAAAAGGATTCTCAGTTTGTATTTATAAAACGTTGATAGATACTTTACATAATTAAAGTTTTCTACTTAACCTCACAAGGAAAAAATTTCAAATTTAAGTGATTGTTTTAATCTCCCAAAGGCACGGGGACGGAAGGCGTCCATCACGACCGGGTTCTGCGGGACCACAGTGTATATCAAAGGTATTTTTGATTGTTATACATGTATGACATGTTATGTGGTATGGTAATAAATGTTTTTTGACCTTGAGTTCCAAAAGTGTATGTTATCAAGACCTACGAGTCTAAATGTGTTGTGTTACATAGACCTATGTGTCTAAAGGCTGTTATTGATCAAGACCTACGAGTCTAAATGTGTTGTTACATAGACCTATGTGTCTAAAGGCTGTTATCAAGACCTATGTGTCTGAATGTTGTTATGGTACCCAGACCCAAGAGTCTAAGGGTGTTATGTATGGTAAGTGTTGTTAAGATACCCGGATCATTGAGTCCGAGGTTATCATGTGAATATGTTGTGTTATGTGTGAATGTGAATGTGTGCCCGACCATTAAGTCCGAGTTGTGATGTAAAGGTGTTTGGTTATGGAAGTTTATGGCTATAAGTAATCCCCGTATTCTAATCTAATGATGTGTGGGAAATGTGAACTTCGAGGACGAAGTTCTTTTAAGGGGGGTAGATTGAAATACCCCAACCTTGATATGTGGTTTAAATATCAAACTATGTTATATAAGGCTAAAAAGGCGCTAGAAACATCAGTGAACAATTTAAACCATAGTAATGCATAAAGCACTAAGATACAGTTTGAGCAAAACATGCTCTAAGCTATGAGTGAACTTGGTTAGGACCCAAAGAGCCTACCAAGACTTAATAATATTTAATTATGATTTTATAAGGCTAATCAAGTCTTCAGGAAACCTGGTAGAATTGGAACAACAAACACAAAAAATACTTAAAGTAAATAAGAGCAAAAATGTGCTCTAAGCTTGGGATAAATTTGTATAAGACCTAATGGTCATACTATACCTTATAAATATGTTAATGAACATATTAAATCAATTACAAGAAAAACCAAGCTTGAAAACAAGTTAAAAACAAAAAAGTGCTTAAGGAGTCTTAAAGCACGTTTTGAAAAATTGTCTTGTAAATGAGTTTGGATGGCTAAATGTCCATCATTACTCTTTAATTAACATGTGTACTATCTAGATCACATTAGAAGTCTATATCAATGGGAAATCAAAATTCACAACAATGTGCTTTGTTTTTGTGAATAGTGATTTTATAAGCTAGTTTGTAACATATGTTTCAAGTAGTTAAATGGACAAGTAAAGACTAAAATACCCCTTATGTAATAAGGGGGCCGGTTTTAAGTGTGGTGATCACCACTCTTGTTAACATATCAATAAGTAAAGAATGACTAGTTAAGGTACTATTTGCTTTTATAAGTTACAAATATCTTCTAAAAGCAAGTCTATCTTTTCTCACCTCCTTTAATTTCACAACGGTTCCAACTTCTTTCTCTCCCTTCGTGCTGTTCTCTCACGGTAATATAGCACCACCACCATGGAAGTCCATCTTTGATCTCTTGTAAAATCTAGCTCACTTATCCAAATAAAAAAACAAGCACCACCAATCTCTTCCTCTCATCAAGCTCTCATTCCTATCTTCTTAAAACTTCAAGAGCCCCATTTCGGTGCCATGTAGTTCACATTGAAGGAGTGAGCTTGTCTTTCCACATATTATTGATCTCCTTTGCTTCAAGGTAAGGAAACTCAAGAAAATCCATGTTTCCTCCATGTTTTCATGTTGACAAATTCACCTCACAATGGTGTTTTCACCTGCTTGTTTAGCTTCATTTGAATCTTCCAAGGGCTAGGAGGAGTCCTCTCTTGATACTTGTTCAAGCTCTTTTCCAATTCCAAGGTAAAACAATTACCTTAATGTGTTTAAAACAATATGTGTAACTAGGGTTTACAATGAGAGAACGCATAATGCTTGAATACTCATTCTATTATGTGTATATTGTTTAGAAGCTAGCAAACAATCAAACACCCTACCGTTTTACAAGGAAACAAGAAAGAAGTTTGTGAGGAAAAAGGAGGAGGTAAACAAGCTATCTCAATGTAGTTTAATGCCTAAGAAGAAGTGAGTTTATATGTTTGTTAAAATGATCTAAGGAGCCAATGGTGAATGAGCTAGTGAAATGCTCTCAAGGAGTTTATTAAGGGCATATGTATTGTTGGGTGTATTTGCAGGTTAAAGGCATTATTTATGTGGGAAATTCAGTGTTTAAGATTTATGTTATTTTAAGGGCCTAAGAGCCATGTCATTTAAGGGCCTAAGTGCCAAGCAATTTAAGCTTATGCACTATATTGTGATGTAGTGCTAATGTGTGAAGTTGTGTATAAAGTGTGCTTGATGGATTTTAGCTGTTCTTGAATGAAATAAGGTAAAAACCTAAGTGTTTGGATGTGAGTATATACAAGAGAAGCTATGGCCAAATTTGGGAAAATGTGTGAGAAGTTCTAAGTGTTTTAAATGGTTTTGGGTGAACTAGGAAGTGTGAAAGGAACAAATGTTTTACTTGGGAAGAAAACATGTATTAAAGTGATTTAGAGGAGATGTTAAGGTGTAGAGGAAACACCTTGGTATAGTGGTCATTATAGGTGAAATACCACTTAGAAATCTTAAGGAGAAAACAATATAAGTGTTAGGAATTTTGGTAAGAAGAGAATAAGTGTTTAAGGAGTATAAAATGAGTTTTATGGAGTTATATGAAGGGTTAAGGGTGCCAAATGATGTTAGAACACAATAGGAGGCTTGAGGAAAAGTTTGGAGAAAGTTTGGCAAGTTTGGACAACTTCTGATGTTGTCCGACCCAGTGGCCGACCCAGGGGGGTCGGACAGCTCTGTTAAGTCAACCCGTTGATGGTTTCTGAATGGTCCGACCAGAGGTCTTGGGTCGGACATGGATCGGACATGTGTGCTATAAGTCTCTGGAATGGTCCGACCCATGGTTGGGTCGGACATGAGTATTTAGCAGACGAGAAAAGTTTCTGGAACGGTCCGACCAGCTGTGGGGCGGACGGTGGGTCGGACGGCCCAAAAATTATGCAAAAAAAAAGACAATGTTGTAAGGAGAATCAAAGTGATATTTTGGTATTAGAATATGCCTAAGTTCATGTATGAAGTTGGGTATTAATGGAGGTGGAGAAATAATGCAACAAGGTTTGAAAATGCAAATTCTACCAAGTCTGTAGCTTTGGTCCGGGACCTAGGTCATGGTTCAAGTCCCGGACCAGGGGTTTGTAAAATAGGCCGAGAGTCACATAAGGATTGTGGTCCGGGATTAGGCCTTGTATAAGGTCCCGGACCACCCATTTTAAAGGCCGAGACTTGAGTTAGCATAGGTCCAGGACTTAAGAAGAGGACCAGTCCGGACCACTATAAAAACATGTTTTAGTTATTAAAAGATGTCTAATGATGGGGATTGATGGATAATGATGTTTATAAGTTTGTGTAGGAATGTTAGGTGAGTTTATAGTCACAATTGTGGGGTGAAAAGTGAAAGTAAAATGAAAGTGATGAAACATGTAAAAATGTAAAGTTATTTAACCAAGTTAACGGGAAAAGTTATAAGCATTAGACTTTAAACAAACATGTTACCCCAATGTTATAAAAGTACATGTAATTTGTCAGTTGTCGAGAATTGCGCTCGAGGAACATAAGTGGAGTGGGTAAAGTGGACTCCGGTGACAGGTATGGTTTTCTTGCAACCTGTGTCCTACCGGATTACACCGGATGTATGCCAATGTTTTTCTGTATGTTGCCACGTTGTAAGATAAAACATGTAATGAGTTTACAGTAATTCATATATGTTGGCGTGTCCAACTCCGATACATTTAACCTCGGCAGTGTTAACCTTAGTTAACTGTCTAGGATAACATGAGAGTTCGGTATTCGGATTTAAACGACCCGAACCATGGGGCGTTCTAACCACGGCTATGCTGTGAGTGATTAGTGATGTGGTGTATGTGAATGTAGGGATCTCCTTGTATGTTTAACCCAGTCGTAATACTGTATGTGTGTAGGTGTGATAGACTCCATAGTGGGGTTATAACTAATATCTAAAGTAAGTATGTACTAACAGTAGTGAGGAATCCGGTTTGGCCGGTCGCGCGTTGTTTGGGAGAGGGTATCCTTCTTAGCCTTACCCTTCTCTTTGTTATGGTTGTTTCCCTCACGGGTTATGATCTCCCATTAGCTTACTCCAAAGCTTAGCTATTCTGACTTATGATCGGTTTAGGGGGAACATGTGTTTGTGTGGTGTTCGGGCCTCCAAACCCGAACCATCTTAACTTAAGTTACTCGTCGACTATTAGGACGGTAATGAGTGTTGTTGTTATTGTATAACGAGCTTACCATGAGGGGTGACATCATTCTCTAGGCTCACCAGTGATTTAACAATGTTTGGGTCGGTTCCTAAGAGGACCGTTCCCGTTATGTTATGTGATGTTATTGTAAGCAATTCCTATTGCGATGTTATCATATGCACGCCGATACGTGAAAGTGTTGTTAAGTTTAGTATGTGAGGAATGATATATATTGTGAGATATGAAGTATGTGGATCATGGATATGAATCCAGTTTGAGAAAGAGGCGTTTAAGGATAACCCGATTTAAGGGTAAATGTCATCTATTAAGGAAGTAGCTCCATTAGAGGAGGAACACTCTAGGGATAATGAATACCATGAGTGACTTATTAAGTAAGGATATATTATCCGTTTGTTGAGCCCGTTGAGGCGAAATGTTATGTGTTGTGTGTTTACTGTTACATGCATGATTTAAATATAATCAACCGCATGCTAAGACGACAATTAGTTGTGCGTGGCCCGGTAGCATGTGGGCTGCGGGATTACCATACCAGCAAAGGTGCTGAGCCCTTGGGGGCCACCCTTTCTCTTCTTTTCCTATTTCAGGTACAGAGAGCTGGAAGCCGTTCGAGAGTAGGACGGGGTAGTCATTGTACATGGGTATTCATTTAAGTGTATATATACAGTAGGTGTAATAAGACCGAAATTGTTGTCGGCATCAATTTATAAATACTCGGTATAGTTGAAGGGTGTATGTTGTTGTTGTTGTTAATGGAAAGGGATAATAATGTGTAGTTGCTCGGGAATTTAGCCCATCAGACGGTACAATGTATATGTATTAGCCTTGTTGGCCACGTGGGTGGCTAACGGCGTGTAACACCAACGAGTTAAGTTTTGATGAGGTGTGTATTCCGCTGCAGATTGTTGTAAGTGTGTTAATATTGGATGGGGTGTTACAGTAACATAGCAGATGCCATATAGATTGAGTAACAGGTCTGAAGTATTTATAGTCTGAAGAAAGCAAGCAATTAAAATCTGAAGCAATTAAAATCTGATGTAGCAATTAAAATCTGATATAGCAATTAGAATCTGAAGCAAACAAGCTACATGAACCTGTAAATCAAGCAAATAGTAGTGAAGCAATTAAAATCTGAAGCAAACTTCAAAATCTGAAGCAATCAATCAAGCAAACAGAAGCAACAGAATTCTGTATGACAATGAACATCAGAAGCAACAGAATTCTGTATGACAATGAACATCTGTAAATCAAGCAAATAGTAGTGAAGCAATTAAAATGTGAAGCAAACTTCAAAATCTGAAGCAATCAATCAAGCAAACAGAACTGAAGCAATTGAAATCTAAAGCAAACTTAAAATCTGAAGCAATCAATCAAGCAAACAGAACTGAAGCAATTAAAATCTGATGTAGCAATTAAAATCTGATATTGCAATTAAAAAAGCAAACAGAAGCAACAGAATTCTGTATGACAATGGACATCTGATAAAGCAATGGGAATCTGATATAGCATTGAAGCAACAAAAAGACATAGTTAATGTCACATGTTTCAAGCAACATAAATCTGGGAAATTACAGATTGTACCATACTCCCAACCCATAACACAAGCCAAAAAAACTTTCAACCTAAGTCAAAATACAACCACTTGGATGTCCTCTGGCTGACGCAGAGCATCAAAATACAAGAAGTCATCAACTCTCTAGTTCAGTCACTAATCAAAACTAGACAATCTGAATACATCAAAACCTCGTTGATCTTCTTCAAAAAGTGCCTAGCTCCTCAAATACCTGAACGAGAATAACAGATGGTCAATTTATGCTACAAATGACAATTAAGCAAATTTTAAAACCAACAAAACTTAGAAACTACCTTGCGAACTCAAGTCTTCTGTTTCCTTCTTTGATTTGGCCTGGAAGAAGAGCCACCTTCATTACTTTTTCTCTTCCTAGCTGGTGGGATATCTCTTGTCGCACCATTCCCATCACCACCTTCCTCAGCAAGTAAAAGACCCGTACCTTGACCTTGCCCTCTGTTTGTCTGGCCTGAACATGTCCTAGAGTTGTGGCCACGTTGCTTGCATTTCCCACAAGTGATGTGGGTAGATCTTTTCGTGGCTGGACCAGGTTCACCTTCTTCTCTTCGTCTGTTTTTCTTTGGCCTGCCAGGTAGTTTCTTAAGGAAGGGAGGAGACAAAATCTTCAAACCAATAGGTTCTGGCCACAAAGATGGATCCGGGATTGGGGAGATTGCAGCTTCATAGGTGGCTGCATACTTTGAAATGGATAAGAAAGGATCAACATATTGGTCCTTGTCCATTCTATTCCAGTTGAGTATGGCACAAGCATGCTTGCAAGGGATTCCTGACAGATCCCAAGCCATGCAGTCACAATGCTTATCTCTAAGATTCACTATGTAATGTCTGTTCGCATCTGTAACTTCAAACTCGAATTCACTACTTGTCGTATGCCCACATCGACAACCAGATTTTGTGTTCTTGTATAACACCTTTTTTGCGTAAGGTGTTATCCTCCCACTCAGCTTTCTAACCGATTCTTTTCTCTCGTTGATCTTCTTCATCAATGTACGCCGAAGGGACTCAAGAAAAGCAAATATGGGACTGCCCCTTATTCCAGTCAACTTGCTATTGAAAGATTCCACAAAGTTGGAAGTTGTCTCTATGACTTTAACATCCTTCGGCATATGCAGCCTTACCCACATGCTATAGTCAACTTCTCTTAGGTAACGAAACACACCTAAGGATGTCTCCTCAATCCTCTTAAGGACATCCTTCAGCGCCGCATTAGTGTAACATTGTGCCACCTCCCAAAACAAATTTCTCAGCAGAGCTCCTGATAAGTAAATACCAATTCTGTTAACATGCGCTAAATATTAACAAAAGCTAAACAAGAACACATAATAAATTGAAGACTATAAGTAAATACCAGGATGATCCTTTTTGAAATTAGCATACAAGTGTCGACAACATATCCTTCGGGTAACCTCTGGCATGACAGTATCCAGTGCGGGTTCAACACCCTATTATAAGACATGGATATATTGTGAAAAAATCAGAAACCATCGCTATAAACAAAGACTGAGAACTTTATAATGCAATATGAGTTACTACCTTTTGTCGATCGGAAATGATGATCCAACTCTTCCTCAAGTATGATTCATCTCCCGTGACACCTTCTTCCTCATCGCCAGAAAAGTACTCACTCTCGCGTAAAGCGTCTAGGTCATCCTCTTCAACATCAACACCTTCATCATTCAAAACAGAATCTGACTCATCCCCTTCACTTAAGCTCAAATTTCTGTCTTCGTCAGAATTAATGTCCCAAGAGTCAACAGAGAAGTGAGGATTTTGTTCCTCAGTGAATTCGTCATTGTTTCCTTCACTTTGCAGGTTTGATGTTTTTTCGTTGTCAACTGGGACAATCTGCAAATTGTAGTTTCCAGAAACCCTTGTGCCCGCCATGACATTGTCATTTGATGCAACTCTAGGACTGGACAAGGTTTGTGTAGTTGGACCCGTCCTATTAGTAGCTACGGAGCCACTAAATGCTTCATTATTTTGATGTGGTGGTTGCTCCGTACTAGGAGGAACCAATGGGGCATCTCCTTGAATGAGATTGAGACCTCTTGGCCTCTTCTTCTTCGCTTGTGTTTGAGGTAGGGATGATTGTGAAGGAGGTGGCTGTGTTGGAGGTGGCTGTCTTGGTGGTGGCTGTGTTGGAGGTGGCTGTCTTGGTGGTGGCTGTGTTGGAGGTGGCTGTATTGGAGGTGGCTGTGTGGGAGGTGACTGTATTGGAGGTGGCTGTATTGGTGGTGGCTGAGAGGGAGGTGGCTGAGAGGGTTGTGTTTGTGGCGGTGAATTAGGGATTATAACTGTTTGGCCATCTATCTCAAAGTCTTCCCAGTCACCACCAACATCAGGTGAATCACCATCATCTGGGTTGTCTCTCACCATTTCAGCTCTTTTGTCTGCATCTTCCAACCAGTTTTTGTAAGTCGACAATAGCTCAGTCTCCTTCGACCCCCTCTTCACTAAAATCGCAATGACCTCTTTCCCCTCAAACAAAGATAACATTGTCATCAGCTGCCTATCGGACCCAATTTCAATTTTTTTCTTGCTTTTAGGGTGCTTGTACAAGAAAATAGGACATCTTGGTTCTGGCAATCCTGCGGTATTCGTAATTACGTTTAAACAATCATTAACCAGCTCTATCGTTGAGTATCGGTCTGGATCAAATGGCGCATCAACTTTGTGTCGTCTAGTCTTGTATAAAACTTCAATACATTGTTCCATTTCTGCTAAAACAGTTATCAACAAAAAACCAACCAGTGGATTCAGTTCAAAGATCATGCCAATACCAACAAAAAAAAGGGGGCACACAATCAGGAACCACTTCAACACAATAAACCACCAGATACACTGTGATTGAATCGCCAAGTGCATTTCAAGTACATCAGATGACTAACAGATACACTCACCGTGGCTGGATTGGAGTTCAGTCAAACCTCCAGTCAAACCAGACAAATACAACAATTGCAACATCAATGAGTGGGTACAATTTAACAACAGACAAACAGAAAATAACCACCAGATTCCAGGCGACATTTTCACGAGCAACAACAATGAGTGGGGTACAATTTCAGAACAGAAACAGAAAATAACACAGTCAAGCATTCACAGATGGCTCGAACGATGGAGTTCGACAATGGGAGCAGAGAAGCAAACAAATAAATGGTGCCAGATGGGTCGACCAAATAAGCGTAGCAGTGGAGTCGGAGCAACAATGGAGTTCGACAATAACAGAAGAGAAGCAAACAAATAAATGGTGCCAGATGGGTCGACCAAAGAACCCGAGCAGTGGAGTCGGGAGCAACGATGGAGTTCGACTCGCAGAGCAGAGAAGCAAACAAATAAATGGTGGCAGATGGGTCAACCAAAAAAGCGTACCAGAGGGTCAAATAAGGCAGTGGAGTCGGAATCCCTGAAGAGGATGAAGGGGGAAGAAGGAGGTAGCGTAGCAGTGGAGTCCAATTGCTCGAAGAGGAGCCAGCAAGAAAGAATGAAGAACCCTAGGAAGGTGGTGATGTGATATGCCACATCATATTTGACATGTCAGCTTACTTCAAGGCCACTTAAAATGCTACATGTGGACAACAACAACGGAAATCACATAATGGATGACGGACTTAAAACGGTGGAAAGTACGTGGGTGGTGAATTTAATTTTGCAAACTACATGGGTGTTTTTTGTAAATATGCCAAACCTGATGGGTGGAAAGTGTAATTTTCCCTTAATAAAAAGTCGACACATTTCTTCCTACTCTAACAGTGCACAAAAGAAAGGTTTTTTTGGTACTCAAGTTTATGTAAATACTACTACTTGTCAATGGGTATATGGGCAAAACTTTTAAGCCTTTGCACATACTATACATGGAAAAGGGACCCGATCTCCCATACCTCTTCAACATCTACCTCGAAGCTCTCTCCATGGCTCTATCCCTGGCAAAAGAAGTGAAAGATATTGGTGAAGCACCATTAGCTAACCATTTGCAACTCGGGATGCTCTTCTTGTTTGTAGGGCAAGATGCGATTGAGGGCACCTTTCAATATGTTTATTGAATGCTCATGTCAAGTGATCAATACAGATAAATCCTCCCTCCTATTCAAAATATCTATCGTTTTAGAGATAAATATCTTTTTGAATATGAGGGAGTATGAAGTATAATGTTCAATTAGAATATGTTTGAGGAAAAGACGAGTACGCCCATAAATACCAAGTTTTTTTAGTGGGGTTAATGATGCGGATAAGGAGTATATTATGAGTTTGTTGCAGTTTGAGGAGGGGCGTATGCCTGTGCGTTACCTTGGGGTGCCATTATCCTTCCATAGGTTGAAGGATGCGATGAGGTCTTGAAAATTAGAGATGAGATTGCCAAGATAGAGAAGAATGGGCTGGTTGATAACCTTGTGGTAATTGGTAAGGTTAACATTAGGATGGCGTATGATATGTTCTGCACCGATCACCCTAATCAAGGATTGGAGAAGTGGTTTAGAACATATATAATTGTCCACAACACTTCTTTATTTGGTTGATGGGGTGGTGGGAATGATTGACCTTCCAAGGATAGACTACTTAAAATGAGAATTGTGGTTAATCCTCTATGTTGTTTCTACAGTCAGTTAGAGAGTAGGAATCACCTCTTTTTCTATCGCTCTTACACTGCACAGGTAATTGAGAAGATGTGTAATGGGTGATTATTGTTTAAGCCTAAAACACAGTTTGCAGATTGCATGAAGAATTTTTGTGAGGTGGGGAAATCCTTTCTAGTTTCCAAACTTTGTTGTTCAGCAATTGTTGCATGTATCTATCTGAAGGGAAAAGAATCGTAGAGTTTTCAATGGAGAAAGTCAAGACGCTGCGATGTGTCACTACTACAAATTTTGTCAATAACTACTAACTAAAGACAACTGTTATAAAAATAAGTAGTCATTGATATAACTTGGTGTTTTTAGTGTAGATAATACAACTGTTATTGAAATAGAGTAGTCATACACACCCACACCACTAAACATGAGGCGGAGGTTTTATTGTTAAAGAGGAAAAAGAGTGTAGATGAAGGTTCGAATCCTCATTGACGCATAAAACTCAAAAAATAAAAGCAACATATTGTACTCTCGCTCACTCCCTTACAGTACTCTCGCTCACTCCCTTACAATTCTCTCAAAGTACTCTCGCTCTCCCAACCCTATCAGGATATATCTAGTCACATTACATATACCGGTTCATAGGTTGTACACTTAGGGTTATATTTGTAATTTTCTAGATTGTATTTTAGGACTTTACAAATGTAATTTCTTTCTCGGTCAGCTCTTGACCGCATATAGTAAGTAGTCTTTCCTGACTACTTATTCAATCTCCGCATACTGTATTCTCATATTCTTCTTCCGACAGACAATTTCGATGAAGAGAACTTTCGTTCTTCTTTCAATAAAATCAGAAAGTTTGTTTTGAGATTGTCAAGAATTGACATGGTATCAGAGCTCAGTCTCTACCAAGATTAGAAAATGGAGAAAGGCGAGAAGGGTAACGAAATCATCACTGAGGAAGAAGGGCAGAAAACGCCGGAAAAGAAATCGCCCACAACCCTAGATGTTAATGACCCACTGTATGTGGCTGCGACAGAGCAAACCGGGCAAATCTTGGCATCGAAGTTCACAGGCGAGGGTTTCCTCGGATGGAAATGGACCATACAGCAGGCTCTCAGCGTGAAGAACAAAATCGGCTTTGTCGACGGGAGTATAAAGCGGCCAGATCCACAAGACACCATGAGAATGGGAGCTTGGAAGAGAGCAAGATCTCTCGTAGTCACCTGGATCATCTCTTCGTTATCTCCAAACATAGCGAGGAGCGTTATGTACACGGAAGACCCGAAGGCGATTTGGGACTGGCTCTGTCGCCGCTTTGAGAAGAAGAACATGGCGACTCTGCATAGTATCAAGGCGCAGATTGTAGGTCTCAAACAGGGAGATGATACGGTTAATGACTACCTGATGAAGTCGAAGGAAACTTGGGCGGAATACGATTTAGCAAAGCCTTTCGACTGTTGCGATTGTTGCAGCTCTTGCACGTTTCTGGAGAAGCAACGCAAAAGACGAGAGGAAGAAGAGGCCATCCATTTCTTGATGGGACTAAATAAGTCCTACTCACATCTCCGCGGGCAAATTCTCGCCGCCAAGGAACTTCCCAGCCTCGATGATATTTTCGCCACCATCGCTCAAGAAGAACAGACCAGAGAATCCACCGATTCGAAGGAAGAAAGCGACCAAGCCTTGGCTCTGGCGATGCGAACAGGAAGCAGCAACTACAACAACAAGATGAAGAACAACTCAACTTCCACCAACTATAAATCGGACTATAAACCGGCGACCAAGAAAACCCCAAGCAAGGGCACCAATCTTGGAAGGAAAGACTCGCCCAAGTGTCAAAATTGCGGAAAGTTAGGTCACCTCCGAAGCGAATGTTGGTGGATAGTGGGGTTCCCATCTGGCGATTCAAAGAACTCATCAGATTCAAGGCAGCAGCAAAGAGATATCCGTGTAGGCTCTGTGGTCAGTCAAAAGGCGAATGGTGGCGATGGATCAGCCGATGGAGAAACACCAGTGAAGGGTTTCACCGCAGAACAACTGCAACAACTGGTTGCATTCCTCCAACAACAGAAGGATAATACTGGAGCAACCAAAACAGGTGATTTCGGGGAGTTTTCAGGTAACCCTAAAACCCTTTTAAATTATCTGCCTTGTCTGATTTCGAATGCAAACTCGATATTGAATAAACTGCAAGAAGTCTGGATTTTAGACTCAGGGGCCACAGAACACATTAGTGGAAATAGAAATCTGCTTTCTGATTGTGTGTTGCTTAGTGAAAGAAAAGAAATCACTTTACCTGATGGCAACATAAAACACGTTGATCAAATTGGAAAGCTTATGACGAATGGGTTAACTTATCTGAAAGAAATCATGTATGTTAGCAGTTTCATGTTTAACATCATTTCTGTGGCAAAACTTGTTAAGGAACATAATATGTCTGTTGTTTTCAACCAATACTCTTGCACTTTGCAGGATTCTAAAACAGGAAGGTTACAAGAAATTGGGAAACATGTTTGTGGTTTATACATTGTGAATATGGAGATGTTGCGTGATTTTGTTCTCTGTAATAGGACTTTACCTACATCTTGTATGAATCTGTATGCTGATGTCTCTGCTGTGAATAATACGAATGATTACATACTTTGGCACAGTAGATTAGGCCATGTCCCTTTACCAAAACTGAGCAAAATCATTAACTTACACATCCTTGACAATGTCAAAAACTCTGGCTTACCTTGTGCTGTTTGTTACAAAGCCAAAGGAAAGCGCAATAAATTCCCTAAATCAAGTATTAAGACCTTAAGACCTTTCGAACTGGTCCACATTGACATATGTGGACCCATGAAAACAGAAGACATAAATGGTAATAGATATATTTTAACCATCGTTGATGACTATTGCAGGGTGGTCTTATACAGGTACAATACGTTCCGAGCACACGGCAGCTGGCCGACTTGATGACGAAGCCACTCACAGGTAAGAGTTATCGAACCTCATTCACTCCTCTCGGTTTACAGCACCAACCACCTTGACGACACCACCTCAGCAGTACCACTCCCACAGACATCAGCGTCTATCATATTCCAGACAAAGAGCCCTTTTTATGCCTCTTCACCAGCAAAAGAAGTGCTCTTTGAGGGGGAATATCAGGATATATCTAGTCACATTACATATACCGGTTCATAGGTTGTACACTTAGGGTTATATTTGTAATTTTCTAGATTGTATTTTAGGACTTTGCAAATGTAATTTCTTTCTCGGTCAGCTCTTGACCGCATATAGTAAGTAGTCTTTCCTGACTACTTATTCAATCTCCGCATACTGTATTCTCATCTTCTTCTTCCGACAGACAATTTCGATGAAGAGAACTTTCGTTCTTCTTTCAATAAAATCAGAAAGTTTGTTTTGAGATTGTCAAGAATTGACAAACCCTAAAACGCGTTCTGTTCTTGGATGTTCAGAGAGGAGCAAACGGTTCTGGTGTTTGGTGTAAAATGCAAACGCAAAACGCAATCTGGTGAGATCTCTTCTCAAATTTTTTACTTGCGGAATGAACACAATGAAGGATTTAGTCTTCTTATTCGTTTTTATTGTTTATTTTTCAATCCAAACTTGCGTTAATGGTGTTCCGGTACACTACAATATCATTCTTCGCTTTCCTTTCTTGAGTTGGTATCACATATTGGCACGGAGTGAACAGAAATCTCGAAAAGCCCCAACAAATTGTTGAATGATTCCCTTCGCGGTCGTGGGAGATGGTGAACACACTTTTATCTCGCTTTCCTTTTAAGATTGTAGCGTCATCGTCTTACTGATTTTCCGGTGATTTATAATTTGAGGAGTTATTTTGTAAATATACGAAAATGGGTAAGTACATTTGGTTTGGGCGATGCTAGCAAGACCTGCGATGACGATGACCCTCTCTCTTTCAGATCCGGTCTTGTTGAACCGAGAGAAGGAAATCTTCCGTGGTGGTGCTCAACTGGCGCGTCAGCTCCGCCGGTGAGGGTAACCGAGAGAAGGAAGAACAGCAGTAGGTAGACGACACAATTTCTTCAGCCTTGCTAGGTATGTAATCTCCTCATTCTATCTCTGTCGGTAGGTAATTTAGGGTATACGTTCCTTGTTCCTTTTTCTTCTGCTTTTTCACACTATTATGTGCTTGTATTTTCAACAGTTTAACGAGATTGTACTAGCAAGATGATCAATTAAACCATCCAATTAGTTCTTTCTTTTCCCTCTTTTTTTATCAGTACTGCAATTTGATAATTGCTGCAAATGAGCAGACGAGTATAGGTGAAAGCGAGTGCCTTGATAATAGTGGGAAGCCAGTTGCAAATGAACTTTCTTAAGTTTGCTTTTGCTGCAAATGAGCTTCTTCAAGTTCGCTTTTGCTACCTTGTTTGATATTCTACCCTTAAGCTCCATAGTCGTATGTTAAAAATCTAACTTCGGACTGCTACAATATGGAATTAGATTTGATCATCCATTCAAGTTCTTAAAATTTCAGCTAATTGATGCTGCTAAATAATAATTAGTAAATGATGGTGGATAATTAACTAAAGTAGAAAGAAGATGTGGTTATATCAATGTTTAATATCACATATATACAACTACATATGTTAATCGATCTTGTATACTAAAAATTACTAAAATAATCTGAAAAAAGCAAGGTAGCGCTTTTGCTACTCTTCTTTATTGTGGTTTTTAGTTATTACAGTGCCTGATCATGGCAAAGGTACTACTTTGAAGTCCCTAGTATTTTCGCAGGATAATCATCATAAACAGGGTCTACAAGGAGAAGAATACGAAGTTTTCCCGAGTTGGTTTCGTTTGAGGTTTGGGATCACTTTGTTTGCAATGTAAATTTCTCTGCATCCTGATCATTATAAAGTGTATGGGTTTTGAGATTGAGCCTTGTTTATGCTACAAATTTGATTTGATCAAGATGTGACTTGATCACGATAGAAGTTTTGATATTGGAGATTTTCCTGATTCCATCTACAAATAACAAAGTATATTTTTTTTGTCCTTATTATTATTTTGTCCTCCTTGTCGTTGCTTTCACTGCTGTCTTGTAATCCTTTCTATGTATTTATAGTGCAGTTTGATATGTTTAGGACCAGATAAGGAACTGGCTGGCAGGTCTGACCATGATGTAGTTGTGATTTGCACGTACTTCATGCTCTTGTTTAAGTTTGTGCTTTTAGTTTTAAATCTTGTAGGCAAGCTCTAGGGGTAGTCAGATTTTTTTTACTTGAGGTTCTTGTAACCCCAAATTATTAATGACAGTTGAGTTGACGAAGCACCTACCGATCTTCCTCATGTACATTTAGGCCTTGGTAAATGTTTGATTGTTTAGTTAAATATTGGATTGATTAGAAACTTTGTTAGATTAAACAGACCTTGGTAAATGTTTGAGTAGTTAGAACATATTTGGGAAATAAAGAGAGAAATCGTCACTTGTACATTTATTAGAAGATCAAGCGAATGAAGAAGATCAATAATTGTAGACATATATGTATAGTAGGTCACTACTGATAAGAGACAATGTATATACGTTTAAGTAGTTATAGGAATCCCATTTAATCCATCTTGATTCTGACATTTTTACCGAGTTAATTTGTATTTAGATTATGTGGATTTATTTTATTCCAAACGGAGCCATATATTAACACATTCTTTTGTTTATTGACATAGCTTCAGTCTTGCTTCGGTAGACAACGGTAGCTTTGAATTTACGTCAATAGGTAGGGGATGGCCACTCTCTTCCACAACTAGCAAGTTTTTCCGCCATTCCAGGTATACGTGTCTCTTTCTGCCAGCTTCAAATTAATTGTCAATCTGCATAGCTATGAAACTAAATCTGTCATGAGTTTCATTAGTGAAAGAGTTGTATAGTATGTGGTTCGTTCTTTGCATTCTGAATTGTCAGGTATGCAGCAAATCTTTATCTTAATTTTGTTTTCTGGCTACGCTTTTATTTCACCATTCAAAATGATGCAACCATAGCTAGTAGTACCAACTTTCATCAAGATATTAATGACCCAACTCTGCCACCTAATCCTCGGAAAACTGTATCATACTGCTCCACTGTCACTCACCTTTTGGCAATAAGTTTGTGAGCTTTTACTTATGGTGCTCATTTACTGGAATAAGGAGGGAAACGAAAGGAGGGGGAAACGCTGGTGAGGGCGCACGCTTTCTTCCGCTGCCGGTGAAGGGCCACACGAGATATTCTGTCGCGGGTGAGTTTCCACGAACCTTTCTTCCACATTTTGTTCTTCGTTAACCCTAGATTGTGAAATGGTGATACTTTGTGCTTCTGTAATGTGGCTTCGATTGTACAACAGAACTCATTCTTCTCTTGCATCTACACCTCTATTGTTCTATTTCTGTCTTCGTTAGTAGACCAGACCCAAGTTCTACATGTTTAATATATAATTTTGTTCTATTCAACAGCAACACATATTGACAGAAAATATAGGATCTTCTATTAATTAAGGATCAGGATTACATTTACAAAGAATTACACTTGATCGAACATAATCATAGTAGGAAAGTTGGGATTTGGAGCTATATCCCCCTCTCAGAATATTTCTCTCTCTGACTTGGTCCACTGCTCTTTTGTCTGCTAATACTTGATGTAGAAAATATAGCAAGTGAACTAGCCGTATCAAGTGATAAAGTGGTGGGAAATTTATTGTCTTTTTAACAGCAAACTGATTCTGCAGCAGCTATGTCTCTCCCTCCATGTTCATTATGTTGCTGCTTCTGAAGGAAAATTTAAACAGCAAACTGATCCGTCCTTGTTTCTTAATTGGTTTTGCTTGTGGGTGGTTCTACACTGAGTGATGACATTTGCTGTCCGTGCTTTGTTCATTTTAATCTTGTCTTTAAACACTCAATCTTAATTGATAAGTTCAATCGGTTTGTCCATCTATTTCAGGTGTTTGAAGGTGAAATACAACAGTTTAAGCACTCAATCTTAACTGATTCCATCAGCTGAGTTTTCTCCTCCATCTATAATCAGCTATCAGCTACTACTACTACTACAAAAAAAACTTCTCAGGTAAGGCCTTATATCATCTCAAAAATATATACTAGTGAATAATCCCATGTTATGTATTTCAACATTGTACTACTTAGTATCAAAAGTTGACTATCTTGTTTTAAACGGCACCATTAGATTATCTAGATACCAATACCATACATGCATTAGAGCATAATGTATGCTCCTTTGACTTGTTTATGTTGTGTCCATATATGTATGTAATGCAACTGTCCAGGTTATTTATGTAGGTTACTTACAATTGCTGGTGATGTCTAGTAAATAAATATTGATTTTGGGTGTTTGTGGTGTTTAGTCCGTCGGAGTAAGTTTCATGAGTCCATGAGGATCTAATTTTAGCTGAAACCATAATATGTCTTTTGAAGAGCATTTCTTGTTTTAAATTGTTATGTCTTTCTCAAGTCAATGAGCAACATGCCCACTAAGATTTACCTTTAGTGTTTTGGCACCTTTCTCATTTATATGCTATTCTACGTTATTATGTATTTCTGAATGACCAGAATACATTATTCTATTTTTCACAAGTTCATTATAAGTTGAAGCATTTAACACATGTATATGCTAATGAACTAATAGAATTTGGTATTCTGTTTTGTAGTACTTTTGCGGGTACAACGGCCGAGCATACAAGCAAGACGAGATAGATGTTATTCGAGAGTAGTGGGCATCATATGTTCAAATGCAGTTAGATTCAGACTTTGAGTAGATTTTGCTACACATGGTGCTATTTTCCATGACTAGAGTAGAATGAGAATGTACTGAATCATTTTCTATGTGGGTTATGTTGCTAAATAGAGTTGATGCTATGAATGTTGCTAAACAGATTTGGAACAATGGATGTTGCCATGTTGATTCAGAATTATGAATGTTGTTATGTTGATTTGGAACTATTAGTGTTGTTATGTTGATTTGGAACTATTAGTGTTGTTTTAAAGTGTCAAACACAACTGTTATCTAACAGTTGTAAAAAAAAGGAAAATCTGGAAAAAAAAAGTATCAAAGACAACTGTTAAAAACAGTTGTGATTGGTGTCGAAAGTGAGAAATAAGTAAGGCCTATTACAACTGTTATTAACAGTCCTCTTATGTATATCTACTACAACTGTTAATAACAGTTGTAGTAGGTACATTTACAGTAGTTAATTGGCGCCATAAGACAACTGTTATTTAACAGTTGTCTTATGTCAAATATACCTAAGACAACTGGTTCTGTTACAACTGTTAATAACAGTTGTCTTTGGCTTTTTTAACAGTTGTCAATAGCATTTTTTGTAGTAGTGTGTGCTGCAAGCATCATGGTGGAGTTGAAGCAATGGTGGATGAAGTTCCGGTTCAAAAATAATAGAGTGCGCAGATCTGTAGTTGCTAGTTTTGCTTTATACAATGCATTGTAAATATTTCTAATTTGACAACATTGTTTGATTTTTAATACATATGCTTACCTTCTTTAAAAAAAGGAATACAGTTAGACACATTTCAGGATTCTCGGCATGTAACGGTATGGTATTAAAAATAAATCGATCGGTATCTTTCTCTGTCAGGGATCCGAACGTTACTTATTTCATGATTGAAGACACAAAATATCTTAGGTATTTTATACTCCTACATCATGAATTGACCGTCTTGTTTTTTTATAACACATTTTTTCCATTTCAGTCTTAAACACATAAGATAAAATAATTTCATAAAACTAACATTTGTAATATATAATAAATTATGTAAGGAATCAGTTGTAAAACTTAAAATTTTAAAATAGTTTTATCTTATATGTTAAATATTGAAGACAAACAACATATTCAACATAATGAACAAGACGGTTAATGAATAATGACCGATGGAGTATAGGTGTCTTGAAAATACCATAAAAAATAATAAAACAAATTCAGACTACTATCTTGAAATTTGAATGGATGGGTATTAATTGCGGTAAAATACTATTTATCTGGAGAAAGTTGTGCAAAAAAGAAAGGCTTCATTTTTTTGATATTATCAAAATTTAATTTATTTGATTAGCTCATTTTTCTTTTTGTGTGATATATATTAATTGTTATATCAACTTTTGTGACATTATCAAAACTGTTCAGCATTAGGAAAAATGATATTGGGACATGCGCCCGACTTTACAACTTGGTGAGTTTAATTTGATTGTGTTCTTCCGTCAGATTTAAAGAATACATTTTAATTAAGGAAATCTGATCCTTTATGCTTGTGGTAATTACTCCATGTCCTTAAAAAAGCTTCACCCTCTGTTTTAAGTCCTATTCTTTTATGTTTTAAGAGCTGATAGCTGATATGGGTTGATATGAACTGATGACTTATTTCAAAACTAGATGATTGTGTAAAAACCAATATAAATTGTTCTTTTTGTATTAGTTTTTTTGAACTGGTTAACCTACTGATATTACATAAACCAACTGATAATACGTAAACTAACTAATTAACTAAATGATAATGTTGTTTTAAATAAACTTCATGGGTAAATGATACCCTGCCTATAATACATGCAAACGAATGAATTTAGTTGATCATTCCAGCTGATAATGCATAAATCAACTGAAATTTATATAAAAAAATGAGATCTTATTTATAAATCATTTAAAATGCATCTCTATTTTTATGTTTAATTAATAATTATTTTTATATTAAATACTAAGAACAGAGTATCAAAATACTAAGTAACTTAGCTAAAATAAACTATGGAGGGAGATCAAGGCTCTGTTCAGACATGACTTTTCTGTGGTATAAATGTGGTATTTTTGAGTTTGACATTTTTGACAAAAAATGCGAAACCGCCAGCTCCGAATAACAATTTTCAAAACAACCACAAATTTACCAGCACAAAACAACCAACAATTTATGCTACAAAGAGAATGAATACCGTAAACAGAGGCGGAACCAGAAAACTGAAATTAAGGGGGCGAGAATATTTTAATAATATTAATTAATATTTAAAAATTAAATTTTAATTTTTAATTTTTATAATTATATTTTAAAATGATAATATATATTAAACTTGACACAAAATTAAATAAAAACCGAAATATATAGATTAATATATAAAAATATATTTTCCTTTTTTATTTTTAGTTTTTTTTTATAAAGATTGTTATACTAAATTATAAATTAATGAAAATAATATAGAACAATAGTTTTAAACAAGTAGTGTTTTTCTAAAAACTTATACTAAAAATTATTTTGAGTAATTCTAATATTTAATTAAATTATAGAATCTGTAATAAAAAACAAAAAACTATTTGTATTATGGATATAAGGGATACATGATTACCGAGAATGATATAATAATCAGTTTTACTTTTGCCTATATTGCTAAAATAAGGTATAAAATCTGAATATTTAATTATATCTACATATAGTAATATATAGGTCATATTTTTTAACAACTAAATTGTTTGTTCAGATGTGGATAAATGGTCTCTTAAAACTATTACTATCTATCAATTCTAATAAAATATTCTAGAAGGAAAAGAGCAAACTAATAAAAATTACGATGTAAACTTTCAATTATATCAAAATTACTAGAGTACAAATTATTTGTAGTATATTTCATAAATATCAATTATAAGTATTCAACTTGCTAAGTAATGATTAATTACAAAAATGTTTGTACAAACTATTATGGTTTGTCAGTATTTTATTATTAGAAAGAATTGGTTTTTCATTTCAATGATATTATTTATTCCATTAACAATTAAAATAATCTTAAGTATTAATACATTTGAAATGTCATATCAAATACTAATATATAATCCATAAAGTTTTATTTTTATATATAACATGTAATATATTTGCTCTAAATACAATTGTTTATTTCTTTATTTTTTTCAAATATATGAAAAAATGTATTTATAAATTAATATGTATACACATTATAAATTAATTGTCACTAAAATATTAATAAAGAATAATAATAATTAAAGGCTATAATTGAATATCTACATATATTTTAACTTTATTAACAAAAAATTGTTTTAAGATGTAATATAAATTTTTTAATTGTAACACTGAAAACGGTAAACGCACTGCACATAACTAATGTAACTAACTTATTCAAAACTGTTAGATAAAATCGCCATCTGCTAAACACTAGTTTTCAAAACAGCCACAAAACAACCAGCAAAACTACCACAAAACAACCAGCTAAAACAATCAGACCAAAACAGCTACAAAACTACCACAAAAAGCCATGTGAAACATAGCCCAAATAACCCAATAGTAATTCATAAGCCTCCATCTTATATCTAAGTTTATATATATATATATATATTAATTGTTATGTCAATTTTTTATATTTTATTATCCTATATATTTTTTTTCCTAATTTCAGTTAGTAAAATAATTGGACCAACCTTTTTATTTCTGTAGTAGAAATTTACCACTTCACCAGACGCCCAGTTAGTTTTCTAAAGGATCATACTAAAAAATTAAAGGAAAATTTCATGAAATGTTATTATATTTTTGTTAATACATGAAATGTCACTAAAAAAGAAAGTCACAAAATGTTACTATATTTTTGTAAAAGCCTATGAAATGTTACTATAGTCATTGACCAGGTAGAAAAAATAAAATAAAAATACCTCTACTAGTTATCAAAGTACTTTTAAAGTTCACAATACGCCCATAAATGTTAAAAAATTCTCAAAATTCACAAAAAATTCAAAATACGATAAAAATTATAAAAAATGGAAAAAATTTGAAAGTTTTAAAATATGAAAATATCATTAAATATTAAAACAAATAAATATTTATTTTTTTAAAATTTATTCAGTACTATAAAATGAATATTGTGTTCTAAACAAATAATTTACACAATTTTTTCTACCAATTAAGTACCACAATTTATATCAAATAAGTACCATAATTTCTACCATACATTTTCTAATTATTATTTTCAATCAATTTAATTTATTTCTTTAAAGTAAATTATTTTATATTTGTTAACTTATATTTAGAAATTCTATTTTGTAGATAGCTTTATCACATAAAATTTGTTGTTATTTTATCATAAATTTATCTACAAAATAAAACATATATTTTATAAGCTTGAATTTCTAAATATAAGTTAACAAATATAAAATAATTTACTTTAAAGAAATAAATTAAATTTATAATTTATCAAAAATAATAATTAAAAAGTGCATGATATAAATTGTGGTAACCTCCGAATAGGCGTTTGGAAAAATACAAATACTCTCTTTTCATTTCTTCTGTTTTTCTTACTCCAGCTCCCAGCTCTCTGTTATGAATAGGTATACAACCAACCCAAACAGACCATCTTAGGTAAACAACCAAAACAAGAAAGCGGGCGATGCTGATGTCAGGAGCGGCTGACAGTTGTGCAAGTAAGTGCAACCAGCTTCATTTTGACTGTACAGCTCTCCTTTCAAATATTCTCAAAGGAGAAAACCCATGTGCAAAGCACACCAGAGTTGCTCCACCATTTTCCTGAGAAGTCAACTTCAAACAGCAGATTCGAATCCCTCAAATATCTGTAGACAAGGAAACAGCAGCAGCAGCAGCAGAAGCCGCCTCCATGTCAAAGGATGACTCTCCAATCCATCTTACCCAGCCACTCCGTTGTATTGTCAAGATGGGTATGTTATTTTGCTTTACGCATTTCCTTTGCTGTATTATCAATATTATTTGCTCTTAATAGTCAGATCGTATGGTGGGGAAACTTAATGCCAATGACGCAGATTAACTTCCGACATTTGTATTGCATTTATATTGCTCTTAATGTCGATGATTGAGCTGTCGTGTTCCAAAATTCTTCAAGCTGTTCATTACTTTTTTCTCAATGCCTTCTGTTCACGAGCTTAGTTGTCCTCTTCTGATGCTACCTTTTGGGTGATTGATAAAGTCCAAAGAAAGACAGTGATTTGTGAATTTGTTATGGGGGAGGGGGTGGGAAGCAAGAGAATGTGAAATTTTGATATCTGGGCCAATATAACGAGCTGCTTCGATGAGCTGGGATATAATTGAATTTGGGAACTTTCATTCTGAAAGATGCTTCTTCTGTGTCATTTATTCCGCTAGTATCATGCTAAGTGTTCCAAATTACAAAATCAGGAGTGTTAGGGGATTTCATGAGTTGTTATCATTACATTCTGGCTTGCTGATATAATGCAGGTGGTGCAGCAGTAACCTGCAAGAATGAATTCGAGAAAATAAATGAAGAAAATCTCAAGATGGTCTCTGTGCACCTAAGGCAAGCTATGGTTAGTGAAGGAAACAGTGATATGGACTGGAGCAAACGAACTGGTCACTCAGCCATTGCTTGCTCAAATGGGGATGCTTATGAAAATGGTTCAACAGTAGACAACAGGAACTTCATTGTTGTCCACGGTGCTGGTTAGTTGATCTTAATACCTAATCTGATAGCTTTCTCTTGGCCTCTGCCTATTTGTCTATTCTATAGTTAGTTGCTTATTGCTCTAACATCAAATGTTTCTCTTATGGATGGGTGCTGGGGAAGTGATTTAAGGGGTTTCAGTTCTGTCACGTTCATTCACCGATTCATTCCATGAGATTAGAACGATCACAATGATGTATCTGTAATGTCATTCACATGTAATGCAGGTTCTTTTGGGCATTTCCAGGCTAGCAAATCTGGAGTGCACAAGGGGGGTCTAGACAAGCCTCTTGTCAAGGCTGGTTTTGTTGCAACTCGCATTTCAGTAAGCCTAGTTATTTAATACTTTCCAAAATATTGGGCAAAGATGGTTCTGCTATCTTGTTCTTAACAGTTTGATATGAGTATGGGGAGTAGATTCCTCGTTTTATTTTGTTGTTGCTCAGTTCATTCGAAAACTGTGATATATTATATTTATTCTTCCCTGAGGATGATGATGATGCTGATTGATTCTATTATTTACTTTCACAGGTTACGTCACTCAATCTTGAAATTGTCAGAGCACTTGCTAGAGGTAGAATCTTTCCCTTGTAACCTCTGCACACTATTGTCTGACTGTTTTCACACTTCCGTAAACTTGTGATGCTTCTGTTGTTCAAAACTATCAAATTTGCACATGTTTCAATTGACTAAGTTGATATGTAAATGTACTGCTGCACAAGTGTTTGACAATGTTAGCCTTTCTTCTGCCTTGCTGAGTCTATAATCTAAGCAAGCAAATTGCAGTTGGAAACCTTGGAAAAATGAGTTTCACTAACTTTTTCTCATCTCATTTCCACACGCAATGGGTCCTTTTTCAGTTTTGTTTTATGTTGCCATGGAACTCTTCTAACCATTTCCCTTTCATGTTAGCCATTCCTTGAGCCAAATAGGTCTTCGACCATTTTTTTTTTTTTTGTAGTTGTCAATGTTGTATGGGCAGTCATTGATGGTGATACCCATGTCATGGGTTTGGTAGGTATCCGACTCTAATATTTTCCATGTTATATTACATACAGTATATACATTCGTGCATTTCTTGTCCATTATCTTTTCTTCTTATCCACCAAGAGAAACAAAGCAAAATGTAGAGGAGAATGCCAAAGAAGTGCTGCTATGATCTGGTGGAATGACTGATTTCATATCAGGACTACCATATCTTTCTACTTTACTAGTTACCATAACACGTTTACTCTTGAGTTAGTATATGGATAGACCTTATCCGGCCGATGAGAATTCAGTTATTTCCCATTACGTGATGCCCTTCTTTATATGATTTTGGAGCTTTGACGTTGTATCATGTTGCTGCCATTACTGTGGAAGTGAAAAGATCCATCATCTATATTATCTATGTAAGCAGGTTCCAACTTTTCTTTGCAGAAGGAATACCTTCTGTTGCAATGTCTCCGTTCTCATGTGGATGGTCAACATGCCAAAGACAGGTACATTGCATTCCTTTTGTTTATTTAAGACGCATGTTGATAATATTAAATAAAAAAAATCTCAATTTTCCACTTGCCTTTTTGATGCACAAATTGAATCACCAGCATCCATATTTGCAGATTGTTTCAGCTGATACTGCTGCTGTGACTGAAGCTATCAACTCAGGTTTTATTCCTGTATGGGCTGACGTTTTTTTCTTCTCTTACACCTCTTCTGCAACAGTAGCTCACCTATCATTTACTTCCAACAACCAAATTCTATAAGAAAAACAGATACATTACTATCTTGTTTTCTTCCATCAGGTTTTGCATGGGGATGCTGTGTTTGATAGCTCTTTGGTAAACCCTGTCGATTGTCACCTTCCTCTTTATCAATAATGTTTTTTCTGTAATGTTATATCTATTTTTAAATGTGGTCAGGGATGTAGCATTCTGAGCGGGGATGTGATCATTCGTCATTTTGCTGAAAAGATGAAGCCAAAATTCGTTGTTTTTCTTGTATCCTAATTTTGTCAATTCAGTTAAAAACGTGTTTGCTTGCTCATTTACCAGTGATCATACTGGGATAACGCATGTACTTTATCATGTTTATCTCAAGACGACACACAAGTAGTTACTTGAACCTTGCTATACTTGTGACTCTGAAAACAATAGTAATGTAGAAAAGAAACAGGACAACATTGTTTGTGATTTACAATCGACTGTAAACAATAAGTAGCATTTAGATGCCTTGTTTCAGCATTAATTTGTCCTATACAATGTTATAAAATGAAAGACAGATGTGCTAGGAGTATATGACCGTCCACCATCTGAACCCGGAGCCATACTGCTAAAAGAGATTGGTACATATTTGGATCTCTGTTTGAGATTTATTGATAGTTTATGTTATTCTCTTGTTAAGACCTTGTGTCGGTCAAAAACTTTGGCTATAATTTACAGCTGTACATGAAGATGGAAGCTGGCAGGTGATAGAACCAAAGCTTGGGAATGGAAAACAAGGTTAGTGGGCTACCCATTCCTTTAAGCTGCCCTAATTATGGGTTGTTGCCTGTGACTAACAATGTTGAACTTAATGACTAGGTTATGTGAAAAGTAATGAGAAAATTGATCTTTTAGTGGACATAAAGTTATAGGCAGTTTGGTTGGTTATGATTCTTTTTCTACTGTATTTTAAAAATGAAAGCAGTTGAGATGAGTGTAGCAAAACATGATACAACTGGGGGCATGGAATTGAAGATCGCTGAAGCAGCAGCTATTGCTAAACTTGGAATTGATGTATACATTGTGAAAGTAAGTACTGAGTGTCTACTCTTCTCTTTTTTCTAATTTTATATAGTTCCCTTTTTTTTTCCTTTCTTGTAAGTTGATCTGTGAATGGGAAACGTACAGGCAGCAACTGATCATTCTGTGAAGGCTCTGAGAGGGGAGCTGTTACAATGTGCGATTCCTACTGATTGGCTCGGCACTGCCATCCGTTACACAAGAAAGGCAATTGATAGGCATCAGTGAGATTTATTGTGGATCAAATGTTCAACACTATTGACAACTCAAATGAGTTCATACTACTGAGCTGCAATTTTTCTGTCCCGTTTTTTTTCCTAATGATGATCATATGCATCTGCTGTACAATGACTTGTCTTGTGTTTGAGGGGAGAATTGCTTCTGTTGTAATTTTGTAACAGTGGATCGAGGTTACATTTTTGTTGTTGTTGTAAACGTGTAAAATTTGTTTGAATGAAGATAAATAACACTTCTTCGATTTATGGCTGTCAAACTAGATCTAAACCACCAGATATGTATTTACAACTTGCTCAACCATGAACTCAAACAAACATATACCAACAAGTTGTAGCTGATTCAAACTTATTAGACAGATGTACAAAAGATCGTACAAGAAGAGTGGACTAGACTCATTCTTATGTAGGAGAGTGTTAACAAGGATCACCTACTTATCTAACTATCCTTTATCTTATTATAAACCCTAACATATCTAGGATCTTCAACTTCAAGTTGAATAGGATAATTAAGTTAGAAATTACACTACCTATATCATCTTAGCTTGATGTCTTGAAACTTCAACAACTTTCATCTAACTGATCCAAAACTGATTCCAAGAAGATGAAAGCACTTATTTTGTAGCATTTGACTCCTTTTTGCAGCAAAAGAATAGTCACCCGACTTCGACATCTCGTTGGTTGATTTAGTACCCTCTTCGAAGTACTATCTCGAACGCTTAGTTGCTTCTTATCATTAAAATCTTGTTTTAGTTCTTTGCTCATTATCACCAAAAGAAAATAAAACTAACAATTTCCCTTTCTTGATTATGACAAAGCCCTAACGGTTGCGTTCTACATTATTCCTCCTTAGATAGTGGAGGGTGAATATGGTCACCCGGCACCCCATGACCTTGCCCAAACTATGTGGAGAGGTAAATCACGGTTGCACAACGACCACATAGGGTGCCTAATTCATTGTGGACGATTGGGTTCCCCTGAACCAATATAATTGAGCAGGAATAATTCCACCAAAGTGCGTTGAGCAGGATTCGAACACGGGAGCAATGCATCTTGGCAAGCTTTCAACAACCCCGAGTATCCGACTGCACTATGCCCATGCGGGCAACCTCCTTAGATAGTGCATATCAAATAACTATTAGTTTTTACTAGACCTGGCAATTTGGGTCGCTGGGTCGGGTTGATATCAACTCTAACCCAACCCATTTAAAATATCATCAACCTAACCCAACCCAAAAATTGATGGGTCAGAAAATCATGACCCTAACCCAACCCGTTTAAAATCCTTCAACCCTAACCCAACCCACCCAACCCATTTTTTAAGCATACAATAAATTATATGGATTAGGAGTAAAAATTAATAAAAAATCCAAAAACATTCAGTGCTAGCTGACACACTAATTATGATGAAACAAAAAGATGAGAAGTAATCTTGCTTGATTGACCCAACTTTAAACGAATTCATGTTATGCAAAGAATGTAAAACTACTGCACCAATTTCCCATGAATAGAATAACACGTACTTTTTTCATAAGTTTATATTTATCAATTTGTGCCTAAAGCTCTACCACTGTTAGGGAATAATCCTGTCTAAATATGCACATGATCCTAGTGCCCTTAATAAAAAGGGGAACGAAAATGAAAATCTTCATTATGCATTAGAGAAATATACTAAAGACAAATCTTCTAAAGTTAGAAATAATTTATAAATTGAGAGCTCAATGCCTCAAAATATGACTGATAGTTTTAAAATAATTACACCTATTTAAATTGAGTGCTCATGCCCAAGAAAAGTACAATCACAATCACTTAATCGTTATCAACAGTTAAGGAACTTTTATGCAGCATGCTATCCGCATTGTTGGCTTTAGAATTCACTAAGAGGTCTATAATCAAGATCCTACTTACAAAAAATACATATCACCTACTTTTGTTCACCCTTCTAGATAATGTAAGCATATATATGTTCTCAAGAACAACTATGGTAGTGAGAATAAGAAAAACAAAACTTGGGCAGAGATGAAGAGTGACATAGACATGAACAACGACGTAGAGAAGAAAAATGGATGTGAGTCTGCTAGGGTGAGCAAACGGGGCGGTTATTTCGGATAAGTGTTCTTTTTTTCAAATTCGATCACCGTATTTTTTTAACCGTTTTACAAAAGTTCGGTTATTTCGGTTAAAACGGTTATCCGTAATAAAGTAAGGTTCGGTTAACGGATATTGAAATTCAAACTTCGGTTATCCATAATAACCAAACTTTTATAAAAATATTTTTATAATTTTTTTTAACCCCAGTAATTTTATCTAATATTTTACTACTCAATCAATTAGTTTTAGGTTATGATTATTTCGGTTAATTCAGAAAGTTTAGTTTTCACTTATTTTAGGAAGTTCAGTTATTTCGGTTATTTTAGAAAGTTTGGTTATTTCGGTTATTTCAAGAACTTCGGTTATCGAGCTGTTAATGGTTATTAGTGTAACATAAAAAATGGTTATCGGTTAAAACGGTTAACGGTGAAAACGAATATTAGTATTAAATTCGGTTATAACCGAAATAACCAAACACCGTACTTTATTTTAAACTTCGGTTAACGTATATCCGTTTTAACCGTTTGTACACCCCTAGAGTCTGCAAGCGAGAGCATTTGAGTTTTCAACATTATGTTAAGGTCTGGTTGGGCCCTTTGTTTGATATGCAGCTGGTTGGGCCATTTGTTTAGTTAAGATTATGTGATATTATGATAGGTGAGATAGTCAACTGCACTTGGACTTAAGGCTAAGGTATAGTTTGATCTGAAAATAATATATATATATATATATATATATATATATATATATATATATGTGAATTAATATTTTATTTTTATTATTAATAAATATATTTTCGGGTTGGGTCATGGGTTAAGAGTTGTACCCTAACCCAACCCACAAAATTAGCCTATTACCCTAACCCAACCCAAAAAATAGATGGGTCAATAATCAAGACCCTAACCCGTAAAAGTATGGGTTGGGTTCGGGTTGGGTTTCGGGTTGGGTCTAAATTGCCAGGTCTAGTTTTTACAGTTCCCCCTTTACTAAAAATAAAGGAGATACACTTGATCATATTGATTCACACATATCTTCTTCATTGTTTCCAATAGCAAAAAAATGTAGAAAAATCTAACTAATTGTAACACCTCAACCGTTAAACACGTCATTACCTCTAAAACAGTCACAAATTACACTTACTCACGCAGCGGGTCTCTATTACAACAAAGGGTGGTACAACGCCGTTAGCCACCCATATGGCTAACCAGGCCTATCTCACATACAGTAACGGTCTGATGGACTGGTACAACCGAGTACACAATACTAATACAATACTCATTTCATTTCTTTACTATACCGAGTCTACAATATACGGATGCCGACAACATATTCGGTCTTACACCTCATTCAAGTACATAAGTAAATTAAAATCTATCTACCCATGTTTAACCACCGACCCCGTCCTAAACTCGAACGGTATCGTCTCCAGTGTACCTGCGAAATAAAAATGATGCCCCTAGGGGCTCAGCTTAAAGCTGCATATGAAATTCGCATATACCGCGTGCTAACCGCGGTACGCCGACTACTTGGGGTCGAGAGCATGGAGTTCATTTTATTACAAACAACATGCATCTTAGCAATACATTACATATGCACACTACACAAGGATTCACATTCAACCATGGATTACCATCCTTCACTAACATAACAAGGTTGTTAGTTGTATTAGTTTTCTCTTAGGCCTTGAGGGTTGCTACCTCACTATGCCTTGGATATTCATTCAACAACTTACCCATTCACTCGGGTTACTTACTCTTATTCTCACCCATTCTCTCGGGTTACTCAGTCTTATACTCACCCACTCTCTTGGGTTGCATATACTTATCTCACCCACACTCATGGGTTACTTACTCTTTATCTCACCCACACTCTTGGGTTACTACTACTCAAGCTCTTGTAGATTCTCGAGACACTACAAGTCTCCTACGTCACGCTTGTTTCTCTTAAAACTTACTTAAGCCAAAACACATGGCACTCGAGCATAGTTCAACTAGCTCCCGGAACTCTCTCTTAGTTCCTACTACTTACACATACGTCCGACTACTCTCGGACCACTCACATTCCCATACACTCCTCTCTCGGAGTCACAATATAATTAGGTATATTAATCTAGGAGCATCTCTCTCGAAGTTCCTAATGATTTGGGAACATTACTTAAATTCGGGTAATCTTAGTTTCAAGGGTACCCATACATTTCAAATACTTACACTTACGGTTATTTTCTTATACCGGGTAAAATCCTCATATAGGAGGTCGACCAAGGGAGTTACTTAGTCCCTTAGGTCTCTTTTACCTTTCTTATAAGTTCACATCCTTGGACCAACTTCAATCCTCTCGATGGAGGTTCACTTATCTCTCCACTCTTATTTATTTCGTGGATTGTTTCGATATGTTTTCCTAACCGTTATCGGGTATTTACTCAACCCGTACTTCTCCTCACATTCTAGGGAGTTCATATGTTTGCGTTATCGTTATACTTTAATCGATAGCTTGTGTGTGTTTGCAAATTACCATTATTTATTAGACTACCCGATCTACGGGTTTCTAGTCAATCAATACTCACTATGAGTCGGTCTATGCACTATGTTAGACCACACCGGCATACAAGTATGTTAGCTCATACAACATACATCAACGCATACATAATCAAACAAGGGTTTATTTTCATGCTTTAATCTTGACTAAGCCGGCACACAAACACACAAATCAGAGTAACTCGGTTAGCATATGGGGCATGAGAAAATCATACCTTTCACCGGGGTTTTTACTTTTACCGTGTCATCTCACCATGCTCGGTTCACACACGATCCTCTGATAATGTTCCAAACATTATTATTAATACTAAGATCATACGGTACATAATTAAATGCTACTCCCGTACTTACCCCGTTTATCCCGTTATCTCGGTTTTACACTTGTTAATTTGAGTTCTCATTTCTCACTCTCTTCTAACACTTTCTTACATTTCTTAGGGCCTCTACAAGTCACCAAACAAGGCCTTAACAACATCTAACATCATTAACATTCAAACCCCCATCATTAGAGACCTTTAAAATACTCACGGGGCAATTCTGGGGGTGGTCCGGGACTTGGTCCGGACCCTAAGTCCCGGACCAATACTTCTGCGTACTCTCGGCTCATTTTTCTACCTGGTCCTGGACTTGGTCCTGGACTTAAGTCCCGGACCAATTCCTGCATTCACTCTCGGGCCTTTTTTTGATGCGGTCCGGGACCTTATACAAGGGCTAGGTCCCGGACCCTGCTAAAAACTGCTATTAAGGTGATTTTTCACCCCCAAATCAACCCTTAATCCACCCCTAATCATTCCATAAACTTTCCACAAGTTTCCAACATAATTAAACATCTCAAAACATGCGCTAAACCACTTCAAATCCTTGGTTAAATGCACACTCAACTTCTTGCTTAAATTCATAAATTTTCCTTTCTCATTTTGCACTAATGCACACTTGTGCATTTTGCAACTTCTCTTGGCACTTGCATTATTGTTCTCACTCTAATTGACCATTCCAAGTCCTCCAAGACAATGCTCTACTCACACCAAGGTTCATGCCTCAATCTTGAAGCCTTAAATCCTCTTTGGTTTCCAAAACTCCTAAGGCACTAAAACCATCTCTTTTGCTACGGATTTTGCACAAATCTACTACCTTAAAACAAGCATTCCCAAGGTGGTTACTAACTCAAATCAACCTCCATTCAAACCTAGCCACTCCTAGGTTATTCTCCCCTCAAAACAACACTTAACCCACTTAGATTTCTACACAAATTTTGCCATAACTTGGCTACTTTCTAACCTTGCCCCAAAGCTCACATCATCATTTAATTCAACCTAAAATTAGCCAAACCACAAGGGTTCTATCAGCACACAACAATTCATCATTTCCTATCCAAAATCTCATCAAGCACCATCTAAAGCAATAACTTAAATACTTGTCACCTAGGCCCTTAAATCAAGCATTAATTCACAAATGCATCAAGCATTACACAACTCTTACTCATCTCAACAAATCACAGTCCCACTCATGTTGGGGTTCATTCATTTATTCATTTTCTCTTTGATAAGTGGTGAAATTATGTATTTATAAGGTCTTTATTTACCTTTATTTCATGCAACTATTGACTTATTTCACCACTTGATAGAGCATTTCGTTAATATAGTTGAACTCATGCAGTTTTAATTTAAATTTAGGTAAAAGCTCACTTGAGTAATGGTTTTTGGGAGACTCTCAAGACTTTGGAGCTAAGCTTTAATGCCCTGAGGAGTGTGTCAAAGACGAGGGGTCAAACGAGTCAATTTCGGTGCAGAAAAAGCCTCTCTGGTGTGGACCGCCCCTATGGACCGCCCCTGTGGGGCGGTCCAGCCGACTTCGGAACACGGGAATTGCCTCTGGTGTGGACCGCCCCTGTGGACCGCCCCTGTGGGGCAGTCCCGATGGAAATTTGCCCAGAACAATCGTTTTAAAACGGGAAAAAAGAAGGGGTTTGAGTGATTCTTGGCATTTTACACTTCCACACACACAAGAGAAGAGAAAGAACGTGAAGAAGGAGAAAGAAGAGGAGAAAGAAGAGGAAGAAGAGAAGAAGGAAGAACTCACCTTCTCCAAAGCTTCCAAGCTTTAACAATGGCTTCTTCTTACTCTTTTCTAGTTTTTCTTTCCTCTATGCTTGAGTAGTACTCTATTGTGCTTTGGGATGGGTCTTTGAACCCAAACCCTAGATTTTGCTTGTGAATCTTGATTATGCCTTAATATAGTTGTTTCTCTCTCAATTATCATTCAATTTCTCAAATTGATCTCTTGAGTGCATTTGTGGTGAACCCCATCTACAATTTGGTTTTGAGTTAGGGTTTGTGACCAAATTGAGAGAGAACTCTTAATTTATGCTCCTAGGATTAGTGAGTATAATTTGGAGCTTTGTTCTAGAACTTGCTTATTGCTACTTAGTGAGTTTAGTCCTAATTGATTTTGAAGGCTAAAATTAACTAAGTAAGAATTAACTCATCTTTGGTTTAGAGAGTTATTATTATTGTTCTAAAAGACAACTAAGGCATAAGAAGAGTTGCTAGCATATCTAGGTAGTTTGGGGGATTGCCAAATTCCCAAAGTACTTTTTCCATCCAATCCATTAAACTTTCATTTTTAGTTTATTTGTTGTTCTTGCAATTACTCAACCACACAATCAAGCTTGCCGCCGGCTAAACCCCAATTTACTGTTTTCATTACAATTACTAAGTACCGAGACTAGGAAGTTAGGACCAATTTCCTTGTGGATACGACACTTGTTGTACTACACCGATTAGGTGCACTTGCCTACTCCTTGCATTTATTTATATACCTTGTTATATAGTTTTTGCACAACAAGTTTTTGGCGCGTTGCCGGGGAGATTGATTCCCTCAATTTCCCTAGTTCCGGTATTTTTAGTTTTTGTTTAAAGTTTAGTGTTCTGTTTTCTTTGATTGTGTTTTCGTTTTTGTTGTTCTATCCTATCCTTGTTTATATTTTCTATTACTAAGTTGTAGTGCTGGTTTTTCTTGTGACCGATTAGGTACCTTGTTTTCTTCTATGTATGCCAAACACTCGGTCTAGTAGCTCCCCGCTTGCTATTCCGAGATCCGAACTTGAGCGCACTCTTAGAAGACGCATAAGAAATTTAAACATGGCGGATGGAGATCAGCCAGAAATTGAGAAATGGGCAGCAGCAACACCAAGTCCTTTCTGATTACCACCAGCCGGATACCGAAGGGAGGCCTTCGGCTATAGTCCTCCCAGTGTTGACACCGGAGGAAGCGAGACAATGGGTTTTCAAGACTCATTTCATTACCGCAGTCCGGGACTTAGGAAAGTTCAGTGGAGCAAATCCAGATGACGCTCCAAACCACCTAAGTCTCTTCCTTGATTTTTGCAATTCCTTCGGGAAAGACGGTGCGGTAAAGGAGAGAATCTGGTTGCAGCTTTTCTCCCATTCCTTATCCGACTCCGCATCAAGATGGTTTAGAAGCTTACCGCCCCAATCAATCCAAACATGGGTACAAATGGCTCAAAAGTTCCTTGCCAAATACTACCCGACTAGTAGGACGAGGCAACTGATTGGAGAGATTAATACATTCTACCAAGAGCCCGGAGAAACCTTGTACGATGCATGGGACCGGTTCAAGGATATGTTAATGAATTGCTCCCACCATGGGTTGAATGATCAATCGTTATGCCTATCTTTCTTTCTTTAATGGGCTTGACGATGCGAACCGTTTGCTTGTGAATTCATCCTCGGGAGGTAGCTTCATGACCAAGTCCCCTCAAGAAGGAATGACACTTCTTGAGACAATGACTAGCAACACGAGACAATGGGCCAGAAATAAGGGAAGAACTCCAAGAGCGGCCGGTCTACTTCATGTCGAACCAGCCGATCATCTTTCCGCCCAAATATCCTCACTCACAAAGATGGTGGAGAAGCTTGCTACATCCCAAAAAGAGAATGCAAAATCTGTAGCTTCATCACCTTCCACTTCAGCCACAGAGGGGTGTGCTATATGTGCGGGTCCCCATGAGACCCATTTTTGTGAAGGAAGAAGTTACATCGAGGGACAAGAAGATGTCAACTTTGTTAGCAACCGCCCCCAACTACAACTATAACAACAACAATGCCCCATGGAGAAATCATCCTAATTTCTCATGGAGGAACAACGATTCCACCCAAGGAGGACCGAGTAATATTTCCAACAACTCGATGGGTTATAAACCTCAAGGGCCACACCAAGCGAACAATTCTCAAATGGGGTATAGACCTCAAGGTGGCCGCCGGGATTTAAACCACCACCACAACAACAACCACAACAACAACAACACCACAACAACAACAACAAACACAACAACAACAACAACAACCATCCTCCTCCTCCTCTTCTGATGGTAACTTGGCTAGAATGGAAGCCATGATGCAAAACATGCAAAATATGACGATGAACTTCATGACTACCGCCCAAACTAAGTTCACCGAGCAGGAGGCCTTCAATGCCAACCAGATGACATTTAATCAGGGCCTTAAAACTCAAATTGATCAAATCTCAGAACAACTTGCTCAGAGACAGCCTGGCACTCTCCCAAGTCAACCGAAGCCTAATCCAAGAGAACAAGCTAAGGCGGTTACTTTGAGAAGTGGTAGGCCCTAGAAGATCCCTCTCCCCAAATGAAGTTGATGACCAAGAGAAGCAAAATCAAGAAAATCAAGAGGAAGACCTAGAGATACCTGAAGAAGTTCAAACTCCACAGAAAATATTTCCAAGGAGAAGTCTCCTGAATTACCTCTCTTTCCCCTCTCTTGCGTAACATCTCCCTCCACTTCCTTTCCCGAATAGGCTCAAAGAAAAGAATTTAGATGAGCAATTTGGGAAGTTTTTAAGTATTTTTAAGAAATTGACAATTAACATTTCTTTTGTTGATGCTTTGAAACAGATGCCCATCTATGCAAAGTTCATGAAAGACATTCTCACAAACAAGAGATCTTTGCTAGAATCTGAAACGGTGCATCTCACTGAAGAAATTTCAGCGGTCCTACTAAGGCACCCTTCTCCAAAGCTGGAGACCCTGGTTTGCCTATCATCCCTTGTTCTATTGGTGATTTTAATTTCGGTAGTGGTCTATGTGATTTAGGAGCTAGTATAAATCTCATGCCACTTTCAATTTTTAATAAACTTGGGATTGGTGAGTGCACACCTACTACTGTGCAATTGCAACTTGCTGACAGGTCTCTAGTGTTTCCGAAAGGAAAATTGAGGATTTGGTAGTGACTATGGGAACCTTTGTTTTCCCCGCTGATTTCATAGTGATTGACATGGAAGAAGATGTCAAGGTCCCTTTGATTTTGGGCCGTCCATTTTTAAGAACTGACAGGACCTTGATAGATGTGGAACAAGGGAAGATTATTTTGCGTCTTCATGATGAAAAGCTTGAGTTTGACATGTCTAAGATAGTGAAAAGACCCGCGCATGCGGACGCTATTTTTGCAATAGATGTTGTTGACTCCATTTTGCAAAATAATCCACCCCCTCACTCTAATTATGATGCTTTGAGTTTTGCTTTGCTTGAGTCTGATGATGAACAGGAGATGGATCCGGAGGTGAATGAAATGATAGCTGCTTTGGAGAGGGCCCCAAGATACTTCAGAACGCATTACCCACCACCGGAACCACTGGAGATAAGCGAGCAAAGAATACCTCCTTCAGTAGAGAAGCCTCCCACCGTGGAGATGAAACTTCTACCTTCTCATTTAAAATATGTTTATCTGACTGAACCTTGTGATCTACCTGTCATTATCTCCTCCTCCCTCACAGGTGAACAAGAGGACAGTTTGTTGAAGGTGCTTCGAAACCACAAGGGGGCAATTGGTTGGTCAATCTCTGATATAAAGGGTATCAATCCCCATTTCTGCACTCATCGAATCTTCATGGAGGATAATTACAGGCCACTCGTTCAACCTCAAAGGCGGCTCAACCCGATTATGAAGGAGGTAGTTAAAAAGGAGGTCCTGAAGCTACTCGACTCCGGGATCATCTACCCCATATCCGATAGTCCATGGGTGAGCCTGACCCAGGTGGTACCAAAGAAAGGAGGAATCAAGGTGGTGTCGAATGAAAAGGGGGAGCTGATTCCCCAAAGAACAACAACCGGTTGGAGAGTGTGCATCGACTACCGGAAGTTGAATACGGCTACAAGAAAAGATCACTTCCCCTTGCCCTTCATCGACCAAATGCTAGAGAGGTTAGCCGGGCAAGACTTTAATTGCTTTTTTGATGGCTATTCGGGGTACTTCCAAATCCCCATAGCCCCTGAAGATCAAGAGAAGACCACCTTCACATGCCCTTATGGAACGTTCGCATATAGAAGAATGCCCTTCGGGTTATGCAGTGCTCCCGCAACGTTCCAAAGGTGTATGATGGCAATCTTCTCCAACTTTATTGAAAAAAGCATGGAAGTTTTCATGGACGATTTCTCGGTCTTTGGGCTCAACTTCGACTCTTGCCTAGAGAACTTGGACGCCATTCTCTCCCGATGTGAGGAAACCAATCTAGTACTCAATTGGGAGAAATGCCATTTCATGGTGAGAGAAGGGATCGTCCTCGGGCACCAGATCTCCTCCAATGGAATTGAAGTTGACCGGGCCAAGGTCGAAGTCATCGAGAAGCTACCACCACCCACCTCGGTAAGAGACATTAGAAGCTTTCTTGGCCATGCCGGGTTCTACAGAAGGTTCATCAAGGACTTTTCCAAAATCTCTAAACCTCTGTGTGACCTTTTAGCTAAAGAGGCAAAATTTGAATTCACTGAAGACTGTCTGAAATCCTTCAACACTCTCAAGGAGTGCCTCATCTCAGCCCCGATAGTTGTGTCACCAGATTGGAACCTCCCATTTGAAATAATGTGTGATGCGAGCGACTATGCAGTGGGGGCAGCCCTATGTCAGAAAAGGGAGAAGATTCTAAGAACTATCTACTATGCGAGCAAGACACTCAACGATGCTCAGAAAAACTATGCCACAACCGAGAAAGAGCTTCTAGCGGTTGTCTTTGCATTAGATAAGTTCCGCTCTTACCTCTTGGGCAGTAAGGTGATTGTGCATACGGACCACTCTGCCTTAAAATATTTGTTTACTAAGGAGGACGCCAAGCCAAGGTTGTTGAGATGGATTTTGTTGCTGCAAGAGTTTGAGATTGAAATCCGAGATAAACCGGGTGTGCAGAATGTGGTGGCCGACCACCTCTCTCGCATGGAAGTGCCCGATGAAGGTGTGCCTATAAACGAGTTCTTTCCAGATGAGACTGTTTTCGTGATCAAGGAAGCTGATGATCCTTGGTATGCTGATCTTGCAAACTATTTAGCAAGGGGAGTGGTGCCCCATAACTTGACCTACCAGCAGAGGAAGAAATTCTTCGCTGACTCGAAGTACTACTTCTGGGATGATCCTCACCTCTTCAAGACTTGTGCTGATGGGGTGATAAGGAGATGTGTGCCCCTGCATGAAGTGAAAGACATTCTCACCCACTGCCACTCTCTTGAAGTGGGAGGGCATCATGGGCCGGCAAGGACCGCATCAAAAGTTTTACAAGCCGGTTTCTTCTGGAAATCCTTACACAAAGATTGCCATGCTTTTGTTGCTTCTTGTGACCGCTGTCAAATGATGGGCAACATTTCCCGAAAACATGAAATGCCTCTTAATGTGATGCTAGAGGTTGAACCATTTGACTTGTGGGGCATAGAATTCATGGGACCCTTCCCTTCCTCCTGCTCCAATCTCTTTATCTTTGTAGCTGTGGATTATGTGACCAAGTGGGTGGAGGCCGTTGCCTCTCCCACAAATGATGCTAAGGTGGTGACCAAGTTCCTAAGGAAGAATATCTTTACAAGGTTTGGAGTGCCAAGAGCAATCCTTAGTGATGGGGGTTCTCACTTCTGCAACAAGCAATTCGAAGCTTTGATGGAGAAGTATGGAGTGAGACATAAGGTCGCTCTGCCTTACCACCCAAACTAATGGACAAGCCGAGGTCACTAATAGAGAGCTGAAATGAATCTTGCAGAAAACGGTAAATTCTTCAAGAAAGGATTGGTCTTTAAAGCTCGATGATGCACTATGGGCGTACCGAACAGCTTACACTCCCATTGGTATGTCCCCTTACCGTCTTGTCTATGGGAAAGCTTGTCACCTACCGGTTGAACTTGCACATAAATCGTATTGGGCTGTCAAAGCGCTCAATTACGATCTCAAGAGTGCCGGCAAAAAGAGAAAGTTTCAGCTAACGGAGTTAGAAGAGATCCGGGAAGAAGCCTATGAGAACAACCGGATCTACAAGGAGAAGACAAAGAGATGGCACGATAAATTGATCCTCAAGAGAGAATTCCATGAGGGAGATCAAGTCTTACTCTACAACTCTCGGTTAAAGCTATTCCCGGGTAAGCTCAAATCTCATTGGGCCGAGCCCTTCTCTATCACTAAGGTGACTCCGTATGGTGCTGTGGAGTTAAGCAACACATAAGGTGGAACCTTCATGGTTAATGGTTCGAGGCTCAAGCATTACGTGGGAGGTGACATTAAACGGGTAGAAGCTCGTCCTATCTTCCTTCGGGAACCAGGTTCATCTAAACCTTACTATGGTCTAGCCAAAGACCTTAAAAAGAAAGGCGGCTTTTCGGGAGGCAACCCGGATTTCTTTCCTTACCCGTTTAAGTGTTTTTACTTGTTAGCCTTCATTATTGCTTTTGCTAGTGTTTTTGGTGCTTATGTTTGGTTTTTACTGCTATTTTGTGACTTTGGGACTTGGGTGTGAAAGTGGATGAATTGGGGTGCAAGAAAAATGAAAATTTGGGTTTCTGTTGCGGACCGCCCCTAGGGGCGGTCCTTCGCTACTTTTGAAAAAAATTTTGCTCTCTGTCGTGGACCGCCCATACGGACCACCCCTGAGGGGCGGTCCCTTCACTAATTTTGAAAATTTGGTCTCTGTCATGGACCGCCCCTAAAGGGCGGTCCCATCGCTAATTTCGAAAATTTGGTCTCTGTCGTGGACCGCCCTTGTGGATCGCCCCCCATTGCTAATTTTGAAAAAAATTTCACTCTCTGTTGGGGACCGCCCCTGAGGGGCGGTCCATGCCCAAATTTTGAAAAAAAAAACCCAAACGCTGTGCTTCTTTCTTACTTTCTTTCCTTCCTACCTCACCCAACTCACCCGACTCCCTCTTCCTCACCCCCACCCTCCCGACGCCATACCCTTCTCCCTCTCTCGCCCACCCCTGCGCACAGCCACGCCGCCCAAGCTCGCCGCCGCCCTGCCTCCGGCGCCGCCTGCTCCGACTGCGCACAGCCCCGCCCTGCTCCGACGTCCGCCTCGACCAACACCACCCACCACAACCCCATTCTCAATCCAAAACCTTAAACCCCCAAATCAAGTTTCATTCCGATTTTTAGCCCCAATCTGTCACATTACTGCTTCTTTTCCACATCTAAACACTTAGGTATATGAATCTAACTCTATTTTGTCAATTTTAAAATTTTTTGAGCAAGTTACACTTGGGGCTAGATTGAGGTCGAACCAAACGGGGCCTGTAACACCCCGGTTTTTTTTCCTTAAAACAACCTTAAACAACAGGCACTTTAGAAGCTGAATCTCTTTCATAACAAGGAAGACTTATGCAACCTGATAACTTAATAAAGGTACTACAACGGCGGAAGCTTTCAAAACCCATAAACCGGAGTATTACCGCCACACCTGCCAACCATAGCAGGTGCTAAGGCTAAACCACCACCAATTACAACCAAGTTTCATCATCCAAGGTCCACCCTATTTATTATAAAGGAAAAGGGGATTACAAAGGGGTAGAATACTTCATCTCACAACCTAGACCGTGTGGTGTTCATACGCGATAGAAACCGTGTGGGTAGTTGCCTGTCTACTTCCACCTTGCGCATTCCTGTAACCTTCTATCTTACGCATCCATTCCTCGTATATGACCTCAGTGACTCCACCCACTAATTGCCTTCTAAATGTTAGGTACATACTAACATAAAGAATATCATGAACTGGATCTTCCAACCAAGATAATCGACTGATATCATCCTGCAACCAGAAAACCATACAAACATACACAAAGGGGTTGCAACAAAATCAGTGAAACTGAGTAACATCACCACACTGAGTCAAATCATTTTCTCTTTGGAAAACCTTTTTATAACAGCATAGAAGCAGCAACAACACATATAAACATGATACCAGCCACAATCACAAGTTCACAACACACTCTATCTTCCTTGAGGCACTCAACCTTAGCACAGACCACCTGTTCATAATATTATCATAATCACAGTAATTTCACTAAAGATATAAATCCAATAACATTTTGGAAACCACATAGAACTTTCCACCACCATAGGCCGTATACCCAGATTTAAAGGGTCTGACCCCCTCCTCAATGACCGTATGTCCAGATTTAAAGGGTCTGACCCCTCCTCAATGACCGTATGTCTAGATTTAAAGGGTCTGACCCCTCCTCAATGACCGTATGTCCAGATTTAAAGGGTCTGACCCCTCCACCTCACCCCATGTCCTTAAGTGTGCACACCCCCTATGAATCATCAGTCCATAGAGTAGATCATGATGGCTTAGCTCTAATACATTGGTAGGAGCGAAAATTCAGTGAATGGCCAACCGTGGCTCGACAGTTTGAAGGATCTAACCATATCTCATCAGTTTGAATTACATATTTCCAAATTCACACTTCCACCACCACAAGTAATATCAATCAATTCTTTCACTTGAATCCAGTAACCATAACAACAAAGATAGTTTAAACCATAATATAACATTACCTTAAGCCAAGTCACAAAATAAGCCATTAACTCTCAAATGTTTCGACTTTAAGACATACACATATTCATACCATCAACACTTGACCAAATGATCACACAACCACAGTAGACAACAACCAAATCAACAATAAACCTCGAAGAAGCCAAAAGTGACCTTAAAGCACAATTTAACACAATAGTTGTTAAAAATCAAAACTACTTCGACCCACTGGTCAAAGTACTTCAAAATCATCACATCACACTCAAATAAGTTAATAAACACCAAGAAACTCCTTAGAACCACTCTCCAACCTCAAATCTTAAACATAAAGAGCGTAAGGCAACTTTTTGACACCACCAAGTTTCCAAGGAATTTTCCAACAACACCACCCCATGTAATTCATCACGTGGGTTCCCTAGATGCTAAGGACACCATATAAACAAGTGGAATCAACAAATAACAACCGAGCCCCCTTAGGGAAGCTAAAAGCACAATTTTCGACCTTTTAAGTTGCCTAGAAATTAACCCTCTTACCAAAGGTATTTTCTTCTGATTTTCACAGAGTAGAACAATCACTTCAACCCAAGCTTACTGTCAAAAGTTTAGACCAAAACAAGTTCGGGAACCATCCGAAAAAACTCAAACTTTTGGAGTCAAAAACCTGACTTTCGTAAGAGATTAGTGCACATGAATGTTACCTGGTTCCTCCTAGCCATTTTCCACCCTTCTCCTCTGGGTTTTCTCTTAATCAAGCCTTCTCCAACTCCAAATGGTCAGCTCTCCCTCTAGATGTGATCTCCTTACCTTAAACCTTGATTCTCCTTCAGTAATCTTGGAAACTAGCTCCGAAACACTCTTTGGGTGTAGTTACTATTACACTTTGATCTTCAATGGTGGTGAGGATGTGGAATGGAGAAAGGAGGAAGAAAGGAAATGGTGGCTCTTGTTCTCCCTCCTTTGGGCCGAAATGGATGCCTTATAAAGGCTAGTTTTCATTCCATCTTTTACTTTTCTACCCTTAGATATTTAGCCATCCTTATCCCTTCCTAACCCTTGGATCATGGACAATTGTCCAGATTTAATCTCAGCCATACACCAAGGATCAATTGCATTTAATGAAGAGGACAAGTGTCATATGTATTTAATGAGGAAATGACAAAATAGAGAAATAGTAAGGAGGTTAAAAGATGTCTTCACCCACAACCGTTGGATCATAGATATTTTCCTAGGATTAATCTCCACCCTTGAAGTGTCACCACTCTCATTAATGCCTAAGGATAAGGCTTATCTCTAAAATGATTACATAAGTACGAAAAAAAATTATAAGGTAGAACACGTATCATGCTCCCATTCGTTTTAGCTATTGTCTAATAATAAGGTGACATGTGGCTTCTCCTAATTGGACCATGTGTAGCCTATCATATGTTGACACCTCAGCGCTTACATCATCATCGTGACATCATCACTGCATCATCACTACATCATCACGGCTGCATCATCATTACATCATCACTACTCATCATCATTGCATCATTACTGCATCATCATCATGGTCAAGGTTGACCGTTGACCAAGGTTTGACCATTGTTCAATGTTTGACCGAGGTTAGTATAAGGTCATCCAAAGTTTGACCACAGTTGACCAGAGCTTCTTGACCTCTACGTAACTTCCCGAAATTTTAGTGTTTTCTGGGACTTTCTGAATTAGGGTTTTTCCAGGGTTTCTTGAGTGATTCCCGACCATTAGGGTTTCCTGTGACTTCCTGGAATTCCCAACCCTTCCAATGACTCCATATTAAGTCTATATATCCCTTAGAATAGGTTTCTCTAGGGTTTACTTAAAATTTCGGGGTATTACAGGGCCTTCGGTGGGGAAATTGTGCTTTTTGCAAATTTGTGGATTTGGATTGTGTTGAATAATTATTTAGGGACTTTGTGTGGGTTTGGAGTTTAAAAATGTTGCAATTTGGTGGTTTTAGCATGATTTTGGTCTTAATGCTTTAAATTTAATAATGTCTTGTTTGGCTTTATTTACTTAAAAAAAAATTATGTTACGACTTTGTTGGCCTATTGGGATAATGCGTGAGCACAATTAACTTTCTATGCCTAGGGTACTACACTAATGTTGAGAATTGGAGTGGGCATATATGTGAAAATGGATAAAGTGTGGATTTGGTTCGTAATTTTGGATCATACTGGATGCATTGGGTTATTGGTGTGCTTCAATATCTGAATGACAACCTTTTGGTTGCTCTGTGGAGGTTCTTAGAACCGGGAAAACTTAGGGAAACGGGGGAGATCATGCCAAAATTTTTGTGAATTGTTGTGTTGTTTTTGATTCGTTCTTTTTCACCCGCACTTCATGAATATGCTTACAACCAACCTTTGCATTTCTCTTTTCCTTATTGATCTTTAACTCTCCTTTGTTGTTTTGTATTTTGTTTTTCTTCCTTCTTTTTCTTTTCTTGTCTTTGGTCTCAGACAATGCAGCCAGTCGACAGAGCCACCTTCCGCCGCAATATGGCCGCCCGGCTTCCCTTCGGCACCAGATTGATTGATGGCATCTTCATCACCGAAGAAGCCAAGCATTGGTACCATCATGGGCCCCGGCGGGAGTTCATCCAGGAGCGGGACGTGGACCCGTCCATAGTCGAGGACCTTGACCTCCGGTCCCTTTTCGATTTTTTCGGATGGGGACGATTCTTGACTATGGGTGGGGGGTTTTGCCCTGACCTCGTCCGCCAGTTTTATGCCAATGCGGCTCGGGAGGGCGTTTCGAAGCAGGTCTCCTATGTCGGAGGTCGACGGATAGAGATCAAATAGGAGCTCTTCATCGAGGCCTTGGACATCCCTGAGGAGGACTACGAGAGCGAGAGTTACCTCCCAGACAGCTACCTCCAGAGCCACCGCTGCTAGTTCCTAGCCACCCTCCCGACCACGCGTCGAAAGAAGAACCAGTCGGGCACTGTCTCCTGGGTCACCATGACCCCGAATATGGTCCAGGACGATGCCGCTCAGCGCGTCATCCTTGCTCTCATCTGGTATAAAATTCTACCACGCGGACGTAAGGATATGAATGCCATGGACTGCTTCCTTCTAAACAGCCTCACCTCCCCGACTCCGGACCGGCTTTCTCTATCTCCACGCAGATGTTCTACCACCCTCTGACACATGGTCGAGAAGCGCGGATACCCAGCATCTCGGGCTACCTCACTTCCTCCACACTCAGTTCCTTGAGTGCGGAGTCGACATTGGAGCGGCGGTCCTGCAGCCTCCCATGGCTCCCATCGACCATGCTGCCCTCCGGGGATGGGGTTTCGCCGTGCTCCTGGAGGTTGGGAGGAAGATACGGCCAGCTGGCAGCACCGAGTCCTCCTCCAGTTCATCTACCACTCCCTCTACTTCTGCTGCCCCGCTACTAGTCCTACCACCCCACCACCTCCCACGGTTACCCGGGAGGAGTTCGAGGCCCACCAGCGGCGCGTGGAGGAGTTGGCAGCCCAGTATGAGGAGCTGCGCCGCATGATCGAGCGAGGGGACCACCGGCCCAGTAGTTTGCTTATGAAGTGTCTACCTGGAGGCTCATCTTTTGCACCTTGTTATGTATTTTGGAGACTGTTGTTGTTATTGACTTTTATCTTTTCTTTCGCTATGCTTTACTGTACTCTATCTCCGCTTTCCGCTTCAGTTATAACATTGTGAACCAGTTTACTGTAGGACTCACTTATGAGTCCCCTTTTGATTACTAACAATGGGCTTTAAGCGTATTCCTCGGAATCATGTTGCGCCTAGTTTATTTTTGTCTCTGCTTTGTAGCTTCATACACACTGCATGCAAGCACCCTTCAATGATGCATAGGACACATGCAAGAGGCACTCTTGCAAAGTTTTCCTAGGTCTCGCGCTTCAATGACCCCGGACACTCTCCAGTGTGGGGGAACCTTTTGCCCACTACACGTCTTATCAGGGGAGTACTAGTTCGCTCAATTATTACACAATGCTTTACAACTTTACGTACTATATGTTTCGAGCATCGAAAAGGTCTTCTATTTATTTTCCTTGGGTTTCGCTTTGACAAATGAGGACATTGTCCTACTCAAGTGTGGGGGAAACAACCTTTTCTTTTTGATGCTTCTTTATCTCCTTATACATGTATATTGCTGCCATGAAGAAGTTCCATTTGTATTAAGCAAGTCTTTCCATGAATGCTTAGAACTTTCCACCAATTTTTTCAAATTTTCTCTCTTGAGGAGCAATTAATTGCGGTGTTCCATAAATCCCTTTCTTGGTGAATTTTTATTGCTTAGGGGTCATTTCTAATCTTCTCATCTAGGGATTGCTAAGGGGTGTTTCCTCGTGGAAATTTTTAAAAGGACTTGAGAGGCACCATCGGTAACCAACAATGAGAGTTGAGTGTTCTGTGGAGCCAAAGGCGCAATTCTAAATTAGTTCCTCTCATCTCTTGTTGCAAAAGAAAATCAAATGCAAATCTCTATTTTTCCTTTTGTTTTTCCTCAATGCCCATTCTTGAGAGAAGTTGGTCATGGTAAAAGTTCTCCAAGTCCAAAGATCTTTAAGCACTTGGAAACACTCTAGATCATACCCCGAAGCTCTATATTTTTATTTACCCTAAGCACACCCATGTCACCATGAGAAGGTTGGTTGCACTCCTCTTGAGATTTTTCACAATTTTGCTCACCAAAGTTCAAGAATTCATCTAAATACTTGCTTGCTATAATGTTCCTTCTTGATATGGGTTATGTTCCTTCTTGCTATGGGTTCCTAGCAAATTTTGCTTGAGGACAAGCAAATAGATAAGTATGGGGGAGTTGATAAGTGGTGAAATTATGTATTTATAAGGTCTTTATTTACCTTTATTTCGTGCAACTATTGACTTATTTCACCACTTGATAGAGCATTTCGTTAATATAGTTGAACTCATGCAGTTTTAATTTAAATTTAGGTAAAAGCTCACTTGAGTAATGGTTTTTGGGAGACTCTCAAGACTTTGGAGCTAAGCTTTAATGCCCCGAGAAGTGTGTCAAAGACGAGGGGTCAAACGAGTCAATTTCGGTGCAGAAAAAGCCTCTCTGGTGTGGACCGCCCCTATGGACCGCCCAGGGGCGGTCCAGCCGACTTCGGAACACGGGAATTGCCTCTGGTGTGGACCGCCCCTGTGGACCGCCCCTGTGGGGCAGTCCCGACGGAAATTTGCCCAGAACAATCGTTTTAAAACGGGAAAAAAGAAGGGGTTTGAGTGATTCTTGGCATTTTACACTTCCACACACACAAGAGAAGAGAAAGAACGTGAAGAAGGAGAAAGAAGAGGAAGAAGAGAAGAAGGAAGAACTCACCTTCTCCAAAGCTTCCAAGCTTCAACAATGGCTTCTAGGGATGTCAATCTTGACCCGAACCCGAAATCCGACCCGAAACCGACCCGTAAAAAGCCGGGTTCGGGTTGAGATTTTTGACCCGAAATGATTTTCGGGTCGGGTTCGGTTGGGTCATTGAAACCCGCTTCGGGTTCGGGTTGGGTCATTGAAACCCGCTTCGGGTTCGGGTTGAACCCGCTAACCCGTAACCCGAAAAAAATTAATTAAAAATAGAAAATATGTTAGATTTAATGACTTAATTAGTATTTAATGATTAATTTATGACTAAAATATACATTTAATCAATAACATATGATTATATATTGTACATAATAATAATTAATATTATAGTATTATATTTTTTATTAAATAAACCAAAATTTAAAAAATAAAATAAATTTTTGAAAAAACGGGTCGGGTTCGGGTCAACCCGCTCGGGTTCGGGTTAAAGAAGTACAACCCGCTCCGGGTTCGGGTCGACCAAAACTATTTTCGGGTCGGGTTCGGGTTGAGCTCAACCCGACCCGAAACCCGATTTTGACACCCCTAATGGCTTCTTCTTACTCTTTTCTAGTTTTTCTTTCCTTTATGCATGAGTAGTACTCTATTGTGCTTTGGGATGGGTCTTTGAACCCAAACCCTAGATTTTGCTTGTGAATCTTGATTATGCCTTAATATAGTTGTTTTTCTCTCAATTATCATTCAATGTTCTCAAATTGATCTATTGAGTGCATTTGTGGTGAACCCCATCTACAATTTGGTTTTGAGTTAGGGTTTGTGACCAAATTGAGAGAGAACTCTTAATTTATGCTCCTAGGAGATTAGTGAGTATAATTTGGAGCTTTGTTCTAGAGCTTGCTTATTGCTACTTAGTGAGTTTAGTCCTAATTGATTTTGAAGGCTAAAATTAACTAAGTAAGAATTAACTCATCTTTGGTTTAGAGAGTTATTATTATTGTTCTAAAAGACAACTATGGCATAAGAAGAGTTGCTAGCATATCTAGGTAGTTTGGGGGATTGCCAAATTCCCAAAGTACTTTTTCCATCCAATCCATTAAACTTTCATTTTTAGTTTATTTGTTGTTCTTGCAATTACTCAACCAACAAAATCAAGCTTGCCGCCGGCTAAACCCCAATTTACTGTTTTCATTACAATTACTAAGTACCGAGACTAGGAAGTTAGGACCAATTCCTTGTGGATACGACACTTGTTGTACTACACCGATTAGGTGCACTTGCCTACTCCTTGCATTTATTTATATACCTTGTTATATAGTTTTTGCACAACACCCTTCCCAAATTCTAAAAGCAATAAGAACATACACTAAGGTAAATTATTTACCTTAAGTCTCAATTTCTCTCATTCCTCCATTCTATTCCCTTTCTTCTCTTTCTCTCTTTGTTTCTTGTTTCTCAACCGGCCAAACAGCTCAAACTGGCCAGCCCAAGAACAATACACCACTCAATACATAACTCTTAATTTAACCTAGATTTTTAAGGGAATTCTTAAAGCTTTAAGAAGGTATTACCTTGAAACTTCTAGGAGGAGTAGTTATTGGATATCAAAGCTAGCAAAATTCCAACCTTTATTGGAGACCAAAAACGGCTGGAGCAAAGAAGCAAAAGGATGCTCAAAATCTGAAAATTCGAAACCAAGGAAAGGCTAGAAAATGAAGGTCTTTTAGCTTACTTCTTACCTTAAAGTAACAAGGGAATGATGGAGGCCAAGATACTCTTCTTCAAGCTCCAAAATGGCTACAGCCATGGTGATGAAGATGGAGGTTTTCCAATTTTGAAAGGTGGAGAATGTTCCTCAAGTCAAGAGGAATCTAGTGGTATAATTTTTTTTGGAGTTGGAGTGGATTTGAACCTTCAACAAGAGGAGAGAAGAGAGGAGTTGGATGGGGTATTTGAAATCGCCATTACTGGCTTTAGGGAGGAAGAGGAAGTTCTGAGAGGGAGGGGAATTCAATCATGAGTGAAAAGAATGGGAATGAGAGAGAGGGTATAAAAGTCCCCCACATTATTCCCTTTCTCTACTTTATTTTTTGTCTTGTTGTGCCTTAATAAACTAGCTAGTTAATTAATTGTGTGAGTGGGACATTATGTCCAATTAAAACCGGCCCCACACTGTTAGTAAGCTGGAGCGTTTTTTTCGTTTTTTTACAGAAAACACTCGTTATTTTACCCGGTTCGGCACTATTCACTCACCGGGCCTGTTTTTCGGATTTTTTCTAGTTTCTTTATTTTTAATGGTTCCTAAGCTTCCATTAATACTTAATTATAGTTATATAATCAACTATAATTTTTACGGGTCTATTCGACCACTTAAAGTCACGTTTTCGGGTTTTCTCGAAAAACGTGCTTTAAAACTCCGTTAGCGTTTTAATCCATTATTTGGATCCGTTTTCTCGGGAATCATTCCTGTATACTAATTAGGCCTAAACAAGACTTAGGAATCCATATCAAACCCTTATGAGATCATATATCTCTTTTACTCGTAAAACGCGCGTTTTAGCGTTTTTCGCGTTTACGCATTTTCTCTTTCTTTGGTTTTATTCTCTTTACCAATTCTCTTTAGGCATCATTAGGCCTTAAATAATCATATTAGAATAATTTAACCACTATTTTTAGGTCCAGGGTATTAAAATCTACCCCCTTAAGGAACTTTGCCCTCAAAGTTGGTGAATCTATTATGGTTGGTCTTATGGCATTCTATGCCAAGGTTATAATACATGTATAACCTTACAGACTCCACAAGTCAGTCACATTTCACACTACACATACCACACATATATCACAACATGTATAGCAATCAAAAATACTCTTTTTACTCTCTCCATGGAATCGGTCCGAAGACAAGAAGGCACTATAGTCCTCGAATCCACATTGAGTAATATACTACTGATCCCTCAGATACCGGTCACGTTGGACACTTACACTCTCTGGTCCACATCCGTTTCATGACAACTGGGCACTTACTCTCTCTGGCCCACGGTCCCTTCGGTTTGATTAAAACGTTACCACACATACATATCCTCAGGCACTCTGGTTGACTCACTCAACACCGGATCGCCTCAGGGTACTCTCCCCGTCCCGCTGCCTTTGGAAAAATCACACACTGTCACCGCCCCAACGGTCACTTAGGACCGCCGCACGTACGGTGCAATGGTTTCAAACTAATACACTCCCACCGTTCTACCGGTCATCAAGACGTAAGGCCGTAGCCATCGGCGGGTGATAGCAGTTTAAAAAAAAACAGTTTTCATTTCCATCTTCATACTTGAAGAAAATCCTTTTCAAATTCTGTTTGAAAATTCTTTTAAAAACATCACACAACTCCAAATCCGGTTTATGGGTAGCTGTATCTTTTCTTAGCGTGATTACTTGTGACCACTTATAGGGAGCTTCAAGAATCATCAACCCTGATGTGATCAGCATCAGTGTTGAACTATTCTTCCACCCCAATTTGTGTTCGGTTTCCCTTGATCGCTAGCAGACCAAGTTCCACCTCCCACGTCAGTTTCAAACAAACAGATAGTCAAACATTTCGTTTTCTATCTTTTACTCTTCTAGTGATACTCAAAAAACAATCCATTTTAGTTTATCACCACCTCTTGAACTTAGGTTATCTTGTCATTATTAATTTACTTTGCTTACTCTACCTAAGCAACTCATGGCTCATTTTCTCAAATTGTTACTCAATTTAAAACATAAAACAAACAACTCCAAAGGATGGATATCACTCCATCAGTCATTCTCAAGTAAAATTACCTATGGAAAACTCACTTCCCACTAGGTTACACATCGGTTTCACACCGATTCTCACTCGTAATATCTCATGTCTAATCTCAATAGAGATATACTATAGGGGTTCTCATTCCCCAGGAGTTTCTCTACTCCTCTTTTCATAATATTACATACTCGTTACTTGCATCTCTCATGCGACATAACTAAAATTACACAATAAATGGGTACCCATGTTTATGTAACATGAGTTCCAATCATTAAAATAATTTCTTTTGTGCCATGCACATAGTTGTTTACGCACCTATACGTAAAACATACTCTAAGCGGTTTCTCGCCCTACCCCCCTAAAAGGGGTTACGCCCGCGTAACAGACCATGTTATTACTGAACATTGGTTCACTAATTCGAGTACCATGAAGTGTTTTAACTTCAATGCGGTAATTGACTCATAACCGGGTTTGGTTCTAGCCTTTAAGGCTTCAAAGCGTTTAGGATTAGCCAATTACTCACATTTGTCAGGTATACTTAACCTTGAATTACAGTCCATTGGCTTCTGCTGCGTGATCTAATAAACTAGAGCTTAATTCGCCCTTTTGATATTCTCAATGTATTATCCACTCCCTTTTATCCCTTTGTGTCTTAGGAATAAAGGTTCTCAATCGTTCGCTAGGTATCTTACGTATGCGAATTCGATGAGTTATAGATTTTCTCTCCAGTTTTCTGGAAATCTATTTCGTATAACTCTGTATACCTTTGTGATTATTCACTTATTTTTCCCGACTTATTGTCGGTTGAGGTGAAGCTCTTCCTCGTTTAATAGTTGCTTCTGAATTATGTTTGTTTACTTGTTTCAGTACGAGAATTCTTCATTCATACTACGCTGCACTTACCATGCATAGGTCCTGGGACCTGTGGGTTATGACCCACATTCTTTGTGCATCTTTGGCCAACGGTCGCACGGTCATTCCTCTAGATTTTTGCTCAACAGGCTTCGTTGACATTTCTCAATTCCTAGCTCTCCCACTCGATCATTACCGCACAAGTGCAATACCAAAACACTCAGTCATACAGAGTGCAGAAGCGTAAACCCTCGGCGGTAAATCTCTTGTGTGATAGGAATGAATATGTCTCCGTTACCATCTTTGCCCATCCGCTTTATATCATTATCTGTTGTTGCGTACCATGCTTACTCATTACAACATTCGCTTATATGGCATCCGCTACTACTTTAGCTTCCGCTCATATACTCTCGCCATTTATGCTATGGCCTACCATTCACTTGGCTCAATAAAATACGCTACTCTTTTAAATCTATCTGCGCTTCTTTGCGCCTTGTTTACTCTGCAATTCACATTGCACACGTACTGTGTTTACTTCTCAACCGATTGCTCTCTCGGTTTCCTTCCATTACTATCAAAGCCTTTCTACATACTATTTGCGTTCATATTACTCCTTGGCAATATACACATGCTCAGGTTTCACTACACCGCTTTAGCAGTTTCACATTACATACTTAGGTGGTAGCCTTTCTCTGGAGGATTCACGCAATTGCCGCTCCCTAGGCCCCCCAATAACAAGTGGTATCCCCCGCTCTAAGGTAGTGGTTCGTTCTCCACAATTCCTTTTATGCCTTTATGCATAAGTTTTGCCTCGACATGCTTTGTTCGGTTGTTTATACAAGTTTCTTCTTCTCTGTATACCATTAAATGGTTTGGAGGTATTACTAGGTTTTGATATGGTTGTTTCATCACACTTCCGTACATGGAAGGCCTTTTAAGTACCTTGATATTAATTCATGCCCTCTGGCAGTTTAGGGTATCCCGTGTTACGTAGGATCCCTTCGGGTTCTACCCAATTGTTCGCTTTACACTTGTGTTCTCAACACGATATCTCGTTCAACTACTGTTGATTCCGGCACCCTTCATGGATTTCTCCTGGGTGTTACTGAGTAATGCGAATACATTTGCAGGTACTTTAGGGTATGTTCAGTTTCTTACCCCGCCTTGCGGTTATATACTTTTGAACTATCCCATTTAGGGTTGTAATGTCTCCCATAGTTGGGTAGACCATTGATTCTTTCTCCCTTACCATCTTGGCCAGGTTATTAATCTCTTCAATGAGGTATGATATGGGAGTCTATCCCATTTACCGAACATTAATATGTCATTTTAGGCATTCGCCGTATTGTTTACGCTGGATATCCTCCAGTTATTATGTATTTTCTGAGACATATCCGATGTCTTCACTTAATACTCTGTGCTTTCTGCATTCCTAACGTTACACCATCATCTTACTGGATTCTTGACTCCTCCAGCTTGGTAAGCTTCTTTGTGTTCTTCGATCATTCGAGGTGTTCAACTGTCTTGGTTTGAATTAGCTCTTTCGTCCGTAGTATGGAGTGGGCTACTTCCCGTGTTCCGTACGCTACTTGTATACATACATGGAGTATTATTGATACGTTACCAACTACCCGACTAACTCATAATTGGTCTGTCAGGCCGCAAGCTTCTTCGGAGTGCGGTCGTTCCATGACTCGTTTGTGTACACTTGTAGTGTCGGTCACACGCCTAGGTGAAGTATTCTGTTGCCAACTCCTCTTATATCGTCCTATGATAACTTACCATGATTCTCTGGTTTGGTTTTAAAATTTGGGGGTTTTTGAAAAATTTGCGTTTTGAAAGAAAAAATTTGAGTTTTGAAAACAAAATCTTCACGGCATTTCAATGGTTGCTTCTTACCAGGTCTAGCCTCTTGCTGACCGGTATATTCTTAATACAATGGTCAGGCCATTCGGTCTTCTCAAGGTTTCGTTTCAGAATTCTTAGGGTTGTTTTGCCATATTGGCTTCTCTCGTCATTTTGGTACTTGCTAAGTACCGGTCGCTTGTCAAAGTGCCTTTTAATAGTCCCGTTAACACGACACTTGTCATGGCAAGTGCGCGGTACAAGCGATTTTAGGTTAACTCATACCGGTCACGGTATCGTTCACGTCATATTTGGTAGCATTGTCGGCTCTTCCTTGATCCTTTAGTTGGATAACTACTCCTTAGAGCTGCTTTCTCATCTTGACATGACTGTCATTCATTTAAGTGCTTCTTCACTCTCGGAGTTCCTTAATTACTTTAGTTCTGTGCTCTACCTCGTTGCTCGTTCCCACGTCTTTACTATGGTTACCGAGGTTTAACTCATTTAGGCACTACTCCTGTAGTCCTATTCGGGTATATCCCGTAGTTATGCTTGTAGCTGTCTAAGCTATATCAGCTAAGTATTGCAACCTATTCGGGTGTGGCAGGGTGGTGTACCTACTCTTTGACTAGATTCTTAGTCGGTCAATATACAGTTGGTGGTATTATTTAACTATGGTGGTCCGTAGACTTGCGTCCCGGTTTTTGTTATTTCTCATGAATCCGCTTTGTTACACGGTTGGTGCTTTGCTTCTTGCTACTGCTTCTCGGCCAGCCGGGTTCTCGCGACTGCTAAGCATGTCGCCCCAAACTGCCACAGATTCCGGTCTCCTTTGAATAGGATGTCTCGATCTCCCGCCATTGAGTGGGTATATCGTTCCAGCGGGATCCGTCTCTGGGATTTCCGGTACTCGGGATCTGCCGCATGACAGGTTCTGGTTCATATTGAAATATTTACTACTGCCAGATTGGGTTTCCCCGTCTCTCTGGCGTTCTTTCCCGGGCTTTTTAATACGGGGGTTGTGGAGGGCGGGTCTGGTGTTGTAGGTATCCAGGTCATACTGGAAGTTCCTAACTAGAGCATCTCTCAAGCTATCACTCAACCCTTAGCCCTAGTCTCCAATTCCTAACTCGGTATTCCTAAGCTCGGTATTTCCAGTCATCAGAGCGATACTTCGCTCTGATACCATTTTTGTAACACCCCAACCGTTAAACACGTCATTACCTCTAAAACAGTCACAAATTACACTTACTCACGCAGCGGGTCTCTATTACAACGAAGGGTGGTACAACGCCGTTAGCCACCCATATGGCTAACCAAGCCTATCTCACATACAGTAACGGTCTGATGGACTGGTACAACCGAGTACACGATACTAATACAATACTCATTTCATTTCTTTACTATACCGAGTCTACAATATACGGATGCCGACAACATATTCGGTCTTACACCTCATTCTAGTACATAAGTAAATTAAAATCTATCTACCCATGTTTAACCACCGACCCTGTCCTAAACTCGAACGGTATCGTCTCGGTGTACCTGCAAAATAAAAACAATGCCCCTAGGGGCTCAGCTTAAAGCTGCATATGAAATTCGCATATACCGCGTGCTAACCGCGGTACGCCGACTACTTGGGGTCGAGAGCATGGAGTTCATTTTATTACAAACAACATGCATCTTAGCAATACATTACATATGCACACTACACAAGGATTCACATTCAACCATGGATTACCATCCTAACTAACATAACAAGGTTGTTAGTTGTATTAGTTTGCTCTTAGGCCTTGAGGGTTGCTACCTCACTATGCCTTGGATATTCATTCAACAACTCACCCATTCACTCGGGTTACTTACTCTTATTCTCACCCATTCTCTCGGGTTACTCAGTCTTATACTCACCCACTCTCTTGGGTTGCATATACTTATCTCACCCACACTCATGGGTTACTTACTCTTTATCTCACCCACGCTCTTAGGTTACTACTACTCAAGCTCTTGTAGATTCTCGAGACACTACAAGTCTCCTACGTCACGCTGTTTCTCTTAAAACTTACTTAAGCCAAAACACATGGCACTCGAGCATAGTTCAACTAGCTCCCGGAACTCTCTCTTAGTTCCTACTACTTACACATACGTCCGACTACTCTCGGACCACTCACATTCCCATACACTCCTCTCTCGGAGTCACAATATAATTAGGTATATTAATCTAGGAGCATCTCTCTCGAAGTTCCTAATGATTTGGGAACATTACTTAAATTCGGGTAATCTTAGTTTCAAGGGTACCCATACATTTCAAAACTTACACTTACGGTTATTTTCTTATACCGGGTAAAATCCTCATATAGGAGGTCGACCAAGGGAGTTACTTAGTCCCTTAGGTCTCTTTTACCTTTCTTATAAGTTCACATCCTTGGACCAACTTCAATCCTCTCGATGGAGGTTCACTTATCTCTCCACTCTTATTTATTTCGTGAATTGTTTCGATATGTTTTCCTAACCGTTATCGGGTATTTACTCAACCCGTACTTCTCCTCACATTCTAGGGAGTTCATATGTTTGTGTTATCATTATACTTTAATCGATAGCTTGTGTGTGTTTGCAAATTACCATTATTTATTAGACTACCCGATCTACGGGTTTCTAGTCAATCAATACTCACTATGAGTCGGTCTATGCACTATGTTAGACCACACCGGCATACAAGTATGTTAGCTCATACAACATACATCAAGGCATACATAATCAAACAAGGGTTTATTTTCATGCTTTAATCTTGACTAAGCCGGCACACACACACAAATCAGAGTAACTCGGTTAGCATACGGGGCATGAGAAAATCATACCTTTCACCGGGGTTTTTACTTTTACCGTGTCATCTCACCATGCTCGGTTCACACACGATCCTCTGATAATGTTCCAAACATTATTATTAATACTAAGATCATACAGTACATAATTAAATGCTACTCCCGTACTTACCCCGTTTATCCCGTTATCTCGGTTTTACACTTGTTAATTTGAGTTCTCATTTCTCACTCTCTTCTAACACTTTCTTGCACTTTTAGGGCCTCTACAAGTCACCAAACAAGGCCTTAACAACATCTAACATCATTAACATTCAAACCCTCATCATTAGAGACCTTTAAAATACTCACGGGGCAATTCTGGGGGGGTCCGGGACTTGGTCCGGACCCTAAGTCCCGGACCAATACTTCTGCGTACTCTCGGCTCATTTTTCTACCTGGTCCTGGACTTGGTCCTGGACTTAAGTCCCGGACCAATTCCTGCATTCACTCTCGGGCCTTGTTTTGATGCGGTCCGGGACCTTATACAAGGACTAGGTCTCGGACCCTGCTAAAAACTGCTATTAAGGTGATTTTCACCCCCAAATCAACCCTTAATCCACCCCTAATAATTCCATAAACTTTCCACAAGTTTCCAACATAATTAAACATCTCAAAACATGCGCTAAACACTTCAAATCCTTGGTTAAATGCACACTCAACTTCTTGCTTAAATTCTAAATTTTCCTTTCTCATTTTGCACTAATGCACACTTGTGCATTTTGCAACTTCTCTTGGCACTTGCATTATTGTTCTCACTCTAATTGACCATTCCAAGTCCTCCAAGACAATGCTCTACTCACACCAAGGTTCATGCCTCAATCTTGAAGCCTTAAATCCTCTTTGGTTTCCAAAACTCCTAAGGCACTAAAACCATCTCTTTGCTACGGATTTTGCACAAATCTATTACCTTAAAACAAGCATTCCCAAGGTGGTTACTAACTCAAATCAACCTCCATTCAAACCTAGCCACTCCTAGGTTATTCTCCCCTCAAAACAACACTTAATCCACTTAGATTTCTACACAAATTTTGCCATAACTTGGCTACTTTCTAACTTTGCCCCAAAGCTCACATTATCATTAATATTCAACCTAAAATTAGCCAAACCACGAGGGTTCTATCAGCACACAACAATTCATCATTTCCCATCCAAAATCTCATCAAGCACCATCTAAAGCAATAACTTAAATACTTGGCACCTAGGCCCTTAAATCAAGCATTAATTCACAAATGCATCAAGCATTACACAACTCTTACTCATCTCAACAAATCACATTCCCACTCTGTTGGGGTTCATTCATTTATTCATTTCCCTTCCCAAATTCTAAAAGCAATAAGAACATACACTAAGGTAAATTATTTACCTTAAGTCTCCATTTCTCTCATTCCTCCATTCTCTTCCCTTTCTTCCTCTTTCTCTCTTTGTTTCTTGTTTCTCAACCGGCCAAACAGCTCAAACTGGCCAGCCCAAGAACAATACACCAATTCAATACATAACTCTTAATTTAACCTAGATTTTTAAGGGAATTCTTAAAGCTTTAAGAAGGTATTACCTTGAAACTTCTAGGAGGAGTTATTGGATATCAAAGCTAGCAAAATTCCAACCTTTATTGGAGACCAAAAACGGCTGGAGCAAAGAAGCAAAAGGATGCTCAAAATCTGAAAATTCGAAACCAAAGGAAAGGCTAGAAAATGAAGGTCTTTTAGCTTACTTCTTACCTTAAAGTAACAAGGAATGATGGAGGCCAAGATACTCTTCTTCAAGCTCCAAAATGGCTACAACCATGGTGATGAAGATGGAGGTTTTCCAATTTTGAAAGGTGGAGAATGTTCCTCAATTCAAGAGGAATCTAGTGGTATAATTTTTTTGGAGTTTGGAGTGGATTTGAACCTTGAACAAGAGGAGAGAAGAGAGGAGTTGGATGGGGTATTTGAAATCGCCATTACTGGCTTTAGAGGAGGAAGAAGAAGTTCTGAGAGGGAGGGGAATTCAATCATGAGTGAAAAGAATGGGAAGGAGAGAGAGGGTATAAAAGTCCCCCACACTATTCCCTTCCTCTACTTTATTTTTTTGTCTTGTTGTGCCTTAATAAACTAGCTAGTTAATTAATTGTGTGAGTGGGACATTATGTCCAATTAAAACCGGCCCCACACTGTTAGTAAGCTGGAGCATTTTTTTTTCATTTTTTTACAGAAAACGCTCATTATTTTACCCGGTTCGGCACTATTCACTCACCGGGCCCGTTTTTCGGATTTTTCTAGTTTCTTTATTTTTAATGGTTCCTAAGCTTCCATTAATACTTAATTATAGTTATATAATCAACTATAATTTTTACGGGTCTATTCGACCACTTAAAGTCACGTTTTTCGGGTTTTCTTGAAAAACGTGCTTCAAAACTCTGTTAGCGTTTTAATCCATTATTTGGATCCGTTTTCTTCGGGAATCATTCCTGTATACTAATTAGGCCTAACCAAGCCTTAGGAATCCATATCATACCCTTACGAGATCATATATCTCTTTTTGTACAACACCCCCTACGATAACTCCTCTAAACCACGGTCTAAACGTCACGGACATTACACTAATTGCAGCGGAAAACTTTAACTACCGAGGGTGATACAATACCGATAACCACCCATATGGTTACCAGATCCAAACTACTACAACAACAGTCTCGGTCTGATAAAAGAAATACCACTTAACTTACATAACTTAACACACTAGATTACCGAGTACTAAAGTATTTACAACAGGGCTCACAGCCCGCCAAAAGATTACAAGTTTATAGTCACACAACTACTCCAAGTACACTCCTAACAAAAGCAACAGGTGTACCACATAGTACACCGACTATACTAGGGCTACAAGCCCGTGTACAACTCGGTACACCGCCCCATCTACTATTAACAACCAAAAGCCTAACATCTCGGACTCCATACTAGCAACCGTCTCGTGTACCTGTAAGAATAAGAAAAATGGTGCCCGAAGGGGCTCAGCTAAAGCTGCATATGGTAATCGCATACCCCGCGTACTAGCGAGGGTACGCCAACTACTTGGTCGCCAACATGCCGTTCATTATTATTCAACAAGCATGCTATTATCAACAACAATATTCATAAATAACAATACCCACACCAGAGCATATCACAACAATGGGACATTACAAGTCATCCTCACATTGGTCACTGAGGCCTTGAGGTTCTCCCCCAAGATTCACACCTCTCTCGTGTTAGCCAAAATTCTCATCCGGGTTAGACGGATGCTCATATCTCTTATCTCTTGATCATTTTTCGCACAAGGCATGATCCACACTTAACCATTATTTATCTCATGAAATAATTACTCAGTTAAGTCGGGTGACCTCCGGGCAGAGAAGTGGCATACACACCACAACTCACCACCGGGCTTCAGGTTTGGCTTACTTCCCCGGGCTGCGACCTTACGGTTCGGAACCATGGTGGGAAGGTTAGGCCAGAACTCGGTAAGCAATCTCTCTTGCTTCCTCATTCTCACGCGTGGCCGACACTCTATCGGTCTCCTCTCATCATCAGTTACCATTTCCAAGTTAGGTAAGTCAGAAGGTTAGTGTGTTAGTGAGAACATCTCAAACACAAGAATTCTTCTTATTCAAACATTTCATGAATTATACAAACTAGTCTTTCAAGACATAGTTCGCTGGGTGCAAAGTCAAGCACACAATATACAAGGTAATACCATTAATCATATTCATGCATTTAATCTTGATTAGGTGATTGCACATAAACACACAACACACAAATCAGAGTAACCAAGTTAGGATACAGGGCATGAGAAAACCATACCGTTCACCGTCGTATCTTGCCCGTTGACTTACTCCCTCAGAGTCCAACTAATCAGGTCCTATAACATACATTAATTCGGGAGGTCAATTAACCATAATTAACCTAACACGTTACTCCACTAACGTTCTTCGTACTTTACTCACTTAGTCATTACGTTTCAACGCTTAAATCTCACAAGTTCATGTTTCACATTCTCTCTTAGTCTTGTCTAAGCCCTTAATGACCTTCACATGTCATTAGTCAAGTGCTAATTAACCTATAATATCCTTACCAAACCATTCCCTAGCTTTAAACCATTTAAAACTATTTTTTTTTTATTTCTGGTCTGGTCCGGGACTTCACACGGGACTTAAGTCCCGGACCAACCATGGTTCAAACTCTCGGCTATTTATTTGTACATGGTCCGGGACTTGGGCATGGGACTAGGACCGGACCAACAAAGCAGGGAACTCTCGGGTGGAAAAGTATACATGGTCCGGGACTTGGTCATGGGGTTAAGACCCGGACCAACAAAAACCAACAACTCTCGGTGGTAAAATAGGGGTGGTCCGGGACTTGGTCCTGGACCTAAGTCCCGGACCCTGCTACAGAATTTTACAGTTTTCACGATTTCCTCTCTGTTACAGGTTACCTCTTTACCAATGATCAACCTATCTTCACAACTAAAACCACATGTTTTAGCATCTAATTACCCACCTAAATCACCCTAAACCAAGCACCAGTACACTCACCAATCTAGTTAATTCCATAAATTATTCTACATTTACAAACTAGTTTTCTCTCTTGTTTTTCTATCAGTTGTAACAGATTTTGGCCACTTTTAAACCATCCTATCCTCACGTACTGATGCCATTCCTAACTCAAAGATGACATTATTTTACTCTCAGAACACTCTTCTTCTTAGTTAGGTCCTCAAAGCATTAACCACTCAACTAAGCCTCCTTAAACAACCTTGTTTCTTCCTTTAAAAACAGAACACTCACCATCCATCCTAGGTGAATTTTGACAGCACCTATTTACTTCCCTAACATTATCACCACACTACAAAAGTTCACAATTCACATCTCCCACCTGTTTGGTTTAAACACATATAACACATCATAATCCCATTTGCTCACATAAGTAAAACAACTTAACTTCTAGGTTTAATATTCACACTCAAACACATTAATACCCTCTGTTTCACATACCATATTGCAGTACCAAGACTATTAAACTCAAGTCATTATTCAACACACAAACATCAATTTCACAAGGAAGAAAACCAATACAAGGTAAGCTTTTTACCTTGTTTCACTTTCAGTTTTCACACCTCTTCTTCCTCTTTATCTTGTTCCCACTTTCTCCTCTTGTTTTCCACACCACACAAGGGCTTTGGATTGCCAACTACAACCGCAGCCCATCACACAACAACAATCAATTATTTTTCCTCCACAAAACCTAATATATATATTAAGTGCTAGTTTTCAAAGTTTAACCTTGATTTTACCTTAGAGAACCCAAATGGTTGGATTGGAAATCAATTGGAGAAGTTTTTCCAACACCCACAAAAACTCACGGCTCGACTGAAATGAGGGGGAAATTCCACGTGAGTGAAAAAGTCTCACAATTGGTAAAATAAGCTTGAAATGGTATATATACTTACTTATATATACCTTAAGGCACTAAGGAAGAGAAGAAGAGTTGAAATCTACTCTTCAAACTCCAAAAGCTCCCATGTCGATGGAGATGAAAACGGAGGAGGAAACGAAACTTTGATGGGTGGAGATCGAAGCTCTCACCGAGACGAATTCAACGGTACCAATTTCGTGTGATTCGGTGGAGAAATGAATAAGATGGAGGTGAGACAAGGAGGGTGAGGTGCTGCTTGGTCTCGCGATTTACAGAGGAAGAAGAAGGAGTTTCACGTACTGGGCAAATCGTGAATGAAGGAGAAGGTGAGAAAGTAAGCTTTTATTTTACTTTCACTTTATACTATTTACTTACTTTATTTATTTGTTTGTCTTGTTATCACTTAATAGCTAACAAGCTATTAATGGGTGTATACTCATTAATTAAAACCGGCCCACACTAATTAATAGCTCGGGTCGTTTTTCGTCTTTTTAAATTAAACGCGTTACGTCCCCCGGTTTAGACACTATTCATTTACCGGGTCCATTTTCCGGAATTTTGCCGTTTAATTAATTTTAATAGCTCTAGACCCACACTATGGTCTAATTATAGATATTTAACTAACTATAATTATTACGAGTTAATTTAACCCGTTTAAAATCATATTTTCCCGGTTTCTCGAAAAGCGCGTTTTAAAGCTCGTTTGCGTTTTTAACTCGTTTTACGAATCCGTTTTCTTCGGGAATCGTTCCTACATATTTATTTAGGACTAATTAAGCTTTAAAATATTTAATTAGCCTAATTAATCACTGTTTTAATTCCGGGGTATTTCAACCTACCCCCTTAAGGAACTTTGCCCTCAAAGTTGGTCAAGTCAGTGGATTAATAGCATCAATCATTTGACAAGTCACTTGTCAAAATCATACATAACACAACACACAAGTTGTACACATACAGATATCATATCTGTTAAACAAGTTCGCAAAACAAATCTCACACATACATTCATAGCAACATGCACACCCATACACTGTGCAACAAGAGCCATACGCACACTGTGCAAACAAGCACCATCCATGCAAGCAACACACTGCAAGCACTAACAACACTACAACCAATACACTGGTTGTTACACTGTGTCAAACAAATGTAAACATATACATACAAGCAAAGCTATCCCGAAGCAATGCTAAAACAAAACGGTCCTACCCCCTTAAAAGGGGTACGACCCGTACCCTCACGACACTAGACAAACTAGTCTACAAACAGTGTCGGGTACTTCGCCCTCATGGCGTCCTCCAGTTCCCAAGTAGCCTCCTCAGCGTCATGGTTCGACCACAAGACTTTCACCATCCGCACTGACTTGTTGCGGGTGTCTCTCGTCTTGGTGTCAAGGATGCGCAAGGGAGTCTCGACGTACCTCATCGTCGGCTCAAGGGATATGTGATCAGGCTCTAAGACATGAGATGGATCGGCTATATACTTCTTGAGTTGTGAAACATGAAAGACATCATGAACACGACCCAAGTCTGCAGGTAACGCTAACCTGTAAGCTACAGCTCCAATCCTCTCCGTGATCGTATAAGGCCCAACGTATTTCGGGCTCAATTTGCCTTTCTGGCCGAATCGGAACACGCCCTTCATTGGTGAGACGCAGAAATACCTGATCGCCTACAGCGAACTCGAGGTCGCGTCGTCGCACATCGGCATAAGACTTTTGTCGATCCTGGGCCGCTTTCATATTCGCTCTAATTTGTTGCACTTCAGATTGCATCTGCTCAAGGTATTCCGGTCCAACAATGACCGCCTCGCTGGACTCATCCCAACACAGAGGAGTGCGACACGGTCTGCCATACAAGGCTTGGAAGGGTGACATCTTGATCGAAGCGTGGTAGCTGTTGTTATAAGAAAACTCGATCAGATGTAACTTGTCCACCCAACTCCCCTGGAAATCTAAGGCGCATGCTCTCAGCATGTCCTCCAGTGTCTGGATGGTCCGCTCTGTCTGACCGTCAGTCTGTGGATGGAACGCTGTACTGAGCTTCAGCTCGGTACCAAGCGCCTCACGTGTGGCTCTCCAGTATCTCGAGAGAAACCTGGTGTCGCGGTCAGACACAATCGTCTTAGGAACTCCATGATGTCGAATAATCTCTCGATCAAATATCTCAGCAAGCTTTGCTACCTTCCAAGTGTCCCTCATCGGTATGAAGCGGGCCACCTTGGTAAGGCGATCGACAATCACCCAGATCATGTTGAGTCCTCCCCTAGCAGATGGGAGTCCAACAACAAAATCCATCGATATATCATGGAACTTCCATTCAGGAATCGGCATAGGTTGCACCATTCCTCCAGGTCGACGGTGCTCAAACTTCACTCTCTGGCAAGTGAGGCACCTCAAGACAAACTCATTCACCTCCGATTTCATTCCCGACCACCAGAAATACCTCTTCATACCTTTGTACATCTTAGAGGCTCCTGGATGGACAGATAATGAGGAACAGTGGGCTTCTCGCAGAATGCGATCCCTTAGCTCAGCATTGCTTCGGGGTACGCATAATCTGCCGTTCAGTCGGATCAGACCATCGTCGTGGAGCCTGAAGTCGTACTTCCGATGCTCGAATGTGCCGTCGATGATACTCTGTCTGATCTCACTCATATACGGGTCTTTCATCTGAGCGTCTCGCACCTCATCAACCAAGCTGGAAGAGGCGAGCAGCGAATGGAGCGAGTGTGCTCGACGACTCAGTGCATCTGCCACGACATTCGCCTTCCCTTCTTTGTACTGAAGGTCGATGTCATAGTCTGATAGGAATTCCATCCATCTCCTCTGCCTGAGGTTCAACTCTTCTGCGTGAAGACATACTGCAGGTTTTGTGGTCGGAGTAGATGGTAACACTAACCCCATAAAGATAATGCCGCCATATCTTCAATGCGAAGACGATGGCTCCTAGCTCGAGGTCGTGAGTGGGGGGTAGTTCTCCTCATGCTTCTTCAGCTGGCGGGAGGCGTAAGCAACTACCTTGCCGTGCTGCATGAGTACGCATCCAAGGCCTCTGCCTGATGCATCACAATAGACTTCGAATCCCTCTGAACCCTCAGGAATGGTAAGGACGGGCGCAGAGGTCAACGAGTCTTTCAGGCTCTGAAAGGAAATCTCACAGTCATCGGTCCACACAAACTGTGCGTCCTTCTTCATCAAAGATGTCATAGGCTTGGCGACCTTAGAGAAATCTTTCACAAACCTTCTATAGTAACCGGCTAGCCCTAGGAAGCTCCGGATGTCGGTAACATTCCTGGGTCTAGGCCAAGAGCGAACTGCTTCAATCTTAGCCGGTCGACTGAGATACCCGTGCTTGATATCACATGACCAAGGAATGAAACTTGGTCAAGCCAGAATTCACACTTAGAGAATTTCGCATACAATTGGTTCAAACGGAGTGTCTCGAGCACTTGTCTCAGATGGGTCTCATGCTCCTCTATGGATTTCGAATATACCAGAATATCATCAATGAATACCACAACCGATGTGTCTAGCTGATCGCTGAACAGTCGGTTCATCAGATCCATGAACTTCGCAGGCGCATTCGACAGTCCGAATGGCATCACTGTAAACTCATAGTGGCCATATCTCGTACGGAACGCTGTCTTCTCAATGTCTTGCTCTCGTATGGCTATCTGATGGTATCCGGATCTGAGATCAATCTTAGAGAATATAGAGGCTCCCTTCAATTGATCAAACAGATCATCTATACGTGGTAAAGGGTACTTATTCTTGATGGTGACCGCATTGAGCTCGCGGTAGTCGATGCAGAGGCGGAGGCCACCGTCCTTCTTCTTCACGAAGAGGACCGGTGCTCCCCAGGGTGATACGCTCGGGCGTATAAACCCCTTGTCGAGCAGGTCTCGAAGCTGCACTCTCAACTCGGCCATCTCTGCCGGTGCTAATCGGTACGGTGCTCTGGCTATGGGTCCGGTACCAGGCAGAAGTTCGATCTCAAATTCAACCTCCCTCTGTGGTGGCATGCCGGGAAGTTCCTTCGGAAACACATCCGGGAACTCCGACACTACTGGAATATCGGTGCTGAAATCAGGGTCTCTCTCAAGATCTTGCACATAACAAGGAATACCTCGTGCCCCTTTCTGAGCTCTCGGTACATGGCCATGGCGGTGATGACTCTAGTCGAAGGCTCTCTAGGCCTCTGGCGGTATGAAACTGCAACCCCAGACGGACTCCTGAGCAGCAATCTATGCTCGGCACAAAGGATTCTCCCCTTATGCCGCTCCAACCAATTCATCCCAACTATCAAGTCGAAGCCAAGACCACTGAATTCGATGAAGGATATGGGGAAATGCTCGCCCCTGATTCGGATGGTGGCATCTCGGTAGTACCTCGTGCAACGCACTCGCTCCTTCGACGAGAGTGTCACCATAAAGTCGGGTAACTCACTGCATCTAGCCCCAACCTTCTCGCAAATGACGGCGAGACAAAGGTGTGAGAGGCGCCGGAGTCGAATAGCACGGGCGTCAATGCCATTAACCGGAAAGGTTCCCGTGAGGATCGTGCCGCTTTCACCGGCCTGTGCCTCAGTAAATATACTCAGGCTACCTTCCGTACCGAGTCCACGTCCTATTATTCATAAGCTTTATGAGTTCGATGGTAAAATGTAAGTGGAAAGATGAATAAGGAACACTGCTTTATTATAAAACCATTCAAGGTATACATGGTGTTTCATTACAACATTACTAGCATATTACATGACTAATATTTCCTAAAGGTGAGGTTCAGGCGCCCTGGTTTCATGTGCGTGGCATTAATCACAGTCGATGGTGCCGTATTCAACTTGATCCTCTTGATACCGTGATACAACATCCTCGACTCACCACCCATGACCAAGACATCTCCTGACCTAAGGACAATCTTCTCCGCGCGGTCTGCACGCTTCTGCTCGCCAAACAGGAATTCGGCGTCGTCACCAATGGACCAAGACACTACGGGCACCCCTTTTCAAGGGACCCCGCCTGTCTCGTCCCTTATCTTGGTGTAACCAAGTCGTCCTCCTTCTTGGTATAAGTTGACAATACAAATATCTGCTTCAAGTGCAGGTACGGGATCAGCTTCAGCTGTTGTGCAATTCTAACGGCTTGTGTAACAACCGTTGGAATTCTCCAGGTATTCAGGTGGTGTTGCTTCATCATCTGCTCGTTGCTTGTGGTAGTGAGGGGTGTAAGGATTCCACTCCTCCCCATGCACATCATTTTTAGTTTCATTGTTGCTCCACCGGGGTATTCTGGTGTGTAAAACCCTCCTGGGCTTGCTCCGAGTTTGTTGCAGCATCGGATAATGGCAACTTGTGCTTCGGGTGTCAGGTATCCCCTTAATAATAACATACCTGGGCGGATAACCTGACACTTGTCGATGGTGTAGTGGTGTGTGGTGATGTCGGACTCTTCAAGGGTCGGTTCAGTCGGTATAGGATAGCAGATTGGAAGGTCCCTAAGTGGTGAGTTCAACTTATAAGTTCTAATCTTGTTTTTCAATTCATGTTCTAACTATATGTTAGTTCTATGTCATTCACTGCTGCAGGTAATTAAGACTGTAGTCATGCTCTCAAGGATTAAAGGTGTGTGTGAAAGTACCTGAACCGGTCTTCTGACCAGCTCCCTCAGGAACGATCTATGATGTGAAGGGCGGACTGTCTCTGCGGTGCACCTTTCGGAGCACCTCTAGGTCCCGCCCCTGCTGGCCATACTGGGTCTGAGTATCACCAGCTGCTACCTCTTTGCCCTCTCTCTGCTTGAACTCCTGGCTGTTGGCCCTTCTTGGCAGGGCACTCATAGGCACGGTGCCCATCTTGTGGCAGCTTAAACACCTGACCTCTCTTCCCTGGCAATCAGTGCCGGGTGGTCGTTCTTGCAATACTTGCAACTGTAGGCCCGTCCATCAGAGTTGCCCTTGCCTGAGCCAGATCCAGAACCTGAAGCATTGAGAGTTAGCAAAGTTCGGTACACTTAAGCTTAGGAACACACGAGTGTGGGTTATTGAGAAGCTTACCCTTAGGTGGGGAGACCTCAGCGGCTTCGCTGCTATCGGCGCGGAATAGGCGAGCCGTAATGGCTCAGCTGCCTTTGCCCTTCTCAGCATGGGCACCGCTCTCCTCTGTGGTAGTCTTCTGGTTTGGGTCGGGTGGGAGTACTTCCCTTTCTTCTTTCCCATCCTTTCCCTTGGGTCTGCTCACCAGAGCCAGAACCCTTGTTGCTGAACTGCGCTTCTGCGCGTTCTCCTCGTCCCTAGCTGGACGGTGATCTCAACTCTCGATGCGGCATGGTAACACTCCTAATATTAGGTCATTTAGTTGGTATTCTTACACAAGAATGGCACTAACTGAATTGACTATGGCATTAAACTCAAACCGTCGTTTACCTGTAGAGAGGTGAACCGGGTGTATCCCATGCCATCCGGAGGCGATGGCTCAGGCCGCCATAGAAGCGGTCGACCAAAACCTGACCGGTATACCCAAGGTCGGGTAGAAGTCGAAGGATAGAAGTAAAGGTGGTATAGTACTCGTCGACGGTCATCTTATCCGTCATCTTCAGAGCATCTAATTCGAGCCGCTTCTTTGTCTTCACATGCTCGGGGTAGTATTTGGAACGTAGAAGAGCAGTGAAGGCATTCCAGTCGAATGCAGGGTCGGCGACGTGCGCCCTTGACTAGCTTCCACCAGTCCATAGCGGCACCCTTCAGATAATAGGCAGCTATTCTCACCCTCACTCCAGCAGGAGTCTCGAGGGTCTCGAAGGCCGTCTCCATCTCGGAGATGTAAGCCTCGAGCTTAGCTGGATCGCTCTCACCCTGGAAGCAAGCGGGTCGTAGGTCAGCTACAGCTTTCACCCAATTTGTCTCTATGGGTGGTGGGGGTGGGGGTGGCTCAATCTGTGTCTGCTGAGTCTGCTGTGTCTGCTGCACAGCTGCAATAAACCTGTGGTAGCATGTGCGCTTACCGTAGCCGCGACGATCTCAGCTATCGTCTGCGGTTCTGGCTCCTCAGCAGCCCCCCCACGGGTTCGACCTCGTCCTCTTCCGGACATCTGAACCATTAACAATTTACATCAGGTGATGCGACCAAATGGTCTAGAGTTAAGCATTGTATCGCCATAATAGCCGTAAAAGGGTATCCGTTAACTTAACGGTCACTCAGGGTTAAGTTTCTAACTCGGTAATCACTACACTCGAATTTCTATCTATCAGAGCGAGACTTCGCTCTGATACCATTTTTGTAACACCCCATACGATAAACTCCTCTAACCACGGTCTAAACGTCACGGACATTACACACAACAATAGATTCTTAGGGGCAATACCCTGTAAACAGGACAGAGGTCCAGGTCAAGATCGAACAATGACAATCAAACGAAAATAATGGTGAACACAACTCATCGACTCTACATGTGAACATAAAGAAGAACTTACACTACCACCTATGAAGCGCATCTAAGACTATTTCAAAAGATATAGAACATTACTTAATCTGAGTCGCGCAACGGAAAGGGGTGGTCCCATCAGTTAAAATTATTTACTGAGCTCTAGGGAAATGCACAACGTATTTCACGTATCTTAACCAAAATATGTGCCATACCCACACAGAATGTCACAGCCGAGAGTCTATCTTTAAACTAATCATAAGTTTAAATAAGAGTGAAGATTGCACAATATTTACAGACAAGTTATGCTAGTCTAGGGTACGTGGGCGTACCCCTCTTTTTAAGGGGGGGGGGGGGGAGAGCCTACTGCCTTTTAGCATTTCTAGCATGGTAGTACACTTTCATTGTACTGTTGCACTGTGATTTGTATGTGAACAAGTATGACTTTGTGATTCTATGAACTCTTACTTGAGGATGTGTACTACGTTACACTAGCATGAATGGATTATGTGTACTACGTTACACTATATTGAAGCTACTTTGGCACTATGAAATTATGTGTACTACGTTGTACTATATTGGAATGACTCCATGTTTGCATGATTTGTACTATGCTACACTGCTATGAATGAATTACGTGCACTACATTGCACTGCACTAAGTTGTTTTGGTGATGACCTTTCAAGCTCATTATACTGTATGTTATGATTGAATATATACTACGAACTTAAAAGTAGTGGAACTTGGGACTCGATCCCTAGAATAGAACTGAGTTGTGGATGCTTAGTGGAACTTGATTCCCCACAACCATTTGAAGTTAGATATAAGACTTCGGGGCGAAGTACTTTTTAAGGGGGGTAAATTGAAATACCCCAAATCTAATTAATACCTAAAAACTATTAAATAATGGGTAATTGATCTAGAAATAGATCATTGTAGTTAAGCATGCTAATCTATGCATGCAAACCTTACGTAAATTAATATTACTATACGTGCACATGCAAACTCATGCATGCAAACGCCACGTAAAAATGGTGGTTTACCATAAACGCTAACTGGCATAATTTTATAAACATATTCGTACAAACGTTCATGTACGATTATTAACAAGGGTTAAACTTCTTGCATTTCTAGCTCGATAGAAAGAGCGTCAACAAGAAAAGAACAATACCAACGTGTATACAAACGAGCAACGTAATACTTTACGAATGCCTAAGCATCTATAAATGCTACAATAAATTGAAATACACATTTAGATAAATGTAATAACTTATGTTACACCTATTGTATATATTATGAAGATATAATAACTCATCAAAGGTCAAAGGTGCGCACTAAACATCTTGACAAGAAAAACATTCGTAAAACGCCTTAGAAACATGCGATTAAGCATGACCTTGTATGACCTTCTAAAAACTCAGACCAAATGGTCATACCCTCATTATATGTCTATACAAACATAGTCCCTAGGCTATATCTAGTCAAAACCGCAAAACACTCGGGAGTGCTCACACACGCCCCTTAGAGCACGAAAAGCCCGGAGAGGTGCCGAGGTGGCACGAACTCCTATAAAATTAATTCTTAGAGTTACTAACATCATTACTAACCATCCTAAAGAGAACCCACGAAGTGGTTTCTCAAAATTCAACAAAAACCTCAGGAGGATTTCTTAACACTCCTTTTGCCCGGTAGTGTCCCGATGGCCCGTAAATTATGTCGTGGGTTGATGTAACCCCATACAATCCAATGTAACATCTTAATATATATTATTTACCATAATAAATGTTTATAAACACTTGGAACTCAAAAGACAACTTACTTCCCAAAATATCCTTAGAGCACAAAAACACACCTTCGGGTGTCACTAAAACGCGTTTTACGCAATTACCTTATAGTTTTTGACATGCCACGAATTAAGAATCTTAAATAGGGTTAAAATGACCCTCTAAATAAACTAAATGCAGTGTCAAAAAAGGTGCTCTATAGGGGCCGATTTTCAGTCCAAAAACTAGTATAAAACTTACATTAAAAATTATGAAAGGCATAAGACATGGTGACTCACCTTCCATGTGCTATAATACTTGATGTCAAAAGAATGTAGGTCTCATTTGACCTCCATGCTGTCGAAATATGCAAGGAAACAAGGCCATGTTAGCTAGACAAAAACAAAATGAAAAAGGCAAAAAGTAGATCTAGATTCCACCTTTTTGATTTCTTAAAATTCAAGTGACCATCCATGCTTGTCCTTGGCTCTTCATTGCCGATTGAGACACCCCATTTAAGCCTTGAATTCGTTCACCTACAAGAGAAGAAGAAGACAAGCATAAACATAGAAAAATCAAAAGAACAAACCTTACCTAAATTCCTTTGTCATTTAGCTCACATTATTTTCCTCCACCTTGCCTTGTCTCTTCACATGGCCGAAACATGCATAGAACATGGGCATTATTGAGCCAATAACCTAAGGAATAAACTAATGAAAAGACTAGTCAATTGACATTAAAAATTAACAAAACAAAAACATACCAAACTTGCCTATGTTATACGGTTGCAATTCTCATCTCATTTCCTCCTTGCAACCGTTGGTAAGTTCTCTCTTCTTCTTTCATCTTCTTCCTTTGAAGCTCTTAAGTCCATTAATGGAGATTTAACTTCTATCTTCATCTTTAGGGTAATTTCCTAGCATTTCTAGTCAAGCCTTGAAGCAAAAATCTTCCTAGCACAACCATAGCATTTCGCATCAACATATACTCCAAGGAGGTTGTCTAAATCAAATTAATCCAAGGAGAATCTCAAAGTTACCTTGAGGTATTTTTCATTCTTGAAAATCCTTAAAGCACATTTTTGTGTGTAACCAATCCTACATCTTCTAAGGCTCTTTTCTTCTTCATTTTCATGAATGAAAGTTTGTTCTTCATCCATCTTAGGTGTGCCGAATTTACAAGGAGAAAAGCTTAAGGTAAATCCTTGGAAAACTACTTACAAATCTACTTAAGATCTTTATTGAAGATCTAACTCCTAAACTCCTTCACCACTTGCATATAACCGAAGTGGAGCATCAAAATTTCTTTGAAGAAAGCTTGGAGATTCAAGAAGAATACAAGCACTTAACCACCTTTATAAAGAAGTAAGTTTACTAAGCTAATCTTTATGTTTTAAGCTTGGATTAAGCTTCTAAAAATTATTCAAAAATTATATACATCTCCTAGGGTATCTAAAACCGAAACTATATGGTATAATATACCAAAAATATATTCTATAACATATATGGAAAATATTACCTTAAGACACATTTTAATGTCATAAAAGTTACCTAGGTTACATCTTAGTTCATGCCGATTTGTCAAGGGTAAAAATGTTCTATTTTGAGCTAGGAATCAATATAAGACATTACAATAATTTTTACATGAGTTATATAACTCATATGAATTTATGTATAGTTATTATGACATATAAATCTACTTTTATATACTATATAGTAACCTATTAATTATGGCCGACTGTTCTAGGTGAAAAATAGGTTTTAATGAGCTACTTATGTATATAAACTTATATTATAAAGTTTGGAGAGTTAAAAATATTTTATTAGTGCTTAAAATGGCTAATTAATTAATTTATGTGGCTAAAATGTAAATTCAACAAAGGTTGGTGTATATCATAAAAAAACCGATAGTAAAGGGTATCCTTGGGATAAGTATGATATAATATAAAGTTAGGAATTAAGTTTATGAATTTTAGCTAATTTAAACAAGTGTTAAAATGACAATTTATGAAGTTTTGGGCTATTATGTAATTTATAAAACTTATTATGAAAGTTTGGAGTTGAATATGGGCGAATTCATAATTAAGAGAATTATAAAGTTCACCTTCGAAATTTTGAGGAATTAAATATTTAAACTATAGTTTATAAGTTATTAAGTAACTATTATAAAGTTTGGGGGTGAAAATGTAAATAAAGGAAAGTTTATGTCAAAGCCGAATTGTTTGGGGCTAGGTTTGTAATTTAAGAATTTATATATATATGTTCGGCAATTAAGAAGAATTAAAATTAAAACTATAGTTTATAACACACTATGTAAAGGTTATAAGATTTTGTGGTTAAATTGTAATTATAGAAAATATCATGTTAAGGCCGAAAGTTTGAGGGGCCAAATTGTAATTTTCGAAAAGTTATAATGATCAAAGGTTATATACCAAAATATTAATGGTGGTTTTGTAATATAATTAAATAAGGAATTAAAACTATATAATATAATGAGATTAGAGTTAAAATGTAATTATAAGAAATTATATGGCATAGCCGAAAATAAATGTGGCTAATTGGTGATTTAGTAAAGTTATGGTGTTCAAATAATAATTACCAAATTTATAGTGGTAGTTTAGTGAATTGATTAATCAAGAAAATGAAACCAAGTATTATAATGTATTTTGGGGTGTAAAGTAAAGTTTATGAAATAAATGAGGTTATAATATAATAACCAAAAAGTATGATATATTTATGGGATTAAAAAAATATATTTGTAGGTCCTATATGGATATTTAAGAAATTTAGAAAAGATAATTATGATTTAAGGATTTATGAAATTAAAACTATATGGTATGCAAGTACAAGTAATTTACTTGTAAAATAAATAATATTATTGGGGTTAGTTTATAATTAATAAAAGATATGGGAAAAATATGCCCATGTGTGACATGTAAAAATAATTTGAGAACTTATGAAGTGGTTATGTTATTTAGACAATTATATATATGTATCATAAATAATACATGTGTATGAAATATATATATTTTCGATTTTCAAGTAAATCAAAAGGAAAAGAATATAAGGGATTTAATGTGGAAACACCAAATAATATTTGGAGCTATAGTATATTTTTAAAATAAAGTTAAGGGGAGAATTAACTAACATGTGACCAATAAATGTCATTGATAAAATTATAAGTTATTATGTCATTTGGACAATGGTAAAACATGTAACATAAATGGTACATGAATATATAGTTATAAACATTAAAGGATTTAAAGATAAGTCAAAAGGAATAACAAATAAGTTATACATCCAATCATGAGGTAATTAAAAGAAATTACCACACAATATAAGTCTTATAAATTAGGACTACATGTTTTTGAAATATATAAATACCTTAAATAATAATAAGGAAAAGAGGTTAAAGAAACTACCTAAGTATAAAGAAATAAACCTCACGTGAAATAACGAATATGAAATCGTTTCATGAATCAATGAAATTATTATATGAGAGTTACATAAATTAACACTCTCAGATTAATCCTATTCTAGGACATTGTTTGACCAGACGTTGACCGGGAACTAAACAAGTACAGTCTACGGTGAACGGTATGGAATTGTTACAGTCTGCTCTCTACCGGATTACACCGGCTTGTGTGCTATCTGTTTTGAATTAATGACCAAGATGATTGCATGTAAAATGTTGCATTACTCTTGCGCACTGTTGTGTGATTCTATGTGCATGATGTTGCTAACTATAACGTGTATGTTCCACGCATACAACACTACATTACCAGTGGATTAAATACCTGCGTTTTTATTATACCGAGAACTTGTACTCAAGCCTCTCACTAACTTCACTTTATAACAAACGGCATTGTCCTAAATGTGACAACTCACAATATACATTGTTTCTTGTCTAACGTCCTTGAGTGACAACTAATAAATTCTATACTACGAGAACGAGGAGCCCAGTTGGATCTGGCCATGCATGCTACAGGAGCTGTACCTGTCACAGGTCGTTCCAATTCAATTTACGTCGACGACGGGAGTTTTGGGTGCACTATGTCATTCCACCGGCGGCGTACCGGAACAGTACAAGTGGGGAGGAAGACTTTATTCCTCTCGAGGGTTCGATTCCCACCTTTCTATAGTGCAGGAGTTAACTACGTTATCTTCTGAGGGACTAATTACCCACCTAATGTACGAGAGTCCCATCTCGTCTAAGGGTTTATCATACCCGGCTATCTTACTCCACGAAGGAGGTTAACGAGGTCACTATACCTCCACTGCTGTGAAGTACTCTTATATCCATGTTAGTCCCATTGTGAGGATCTGACTACTGGTGAATAATTACAGGACATCTAACTTGACCTTCTGCAGTCTTGTTCTGTGTGACATTGTTATCCTTGCATGGATGCTTGTTATGATTATGTTATGATGCTTATTTACAGCTTTATAAAAATGACTTGCATGTATTCGACAAAATAGTTGGTGTGGCCCAGTAGCTTGTGGGCTGCACGTTTTTCATACCGGTAGATTATTTTGCTGAGCCATTTCATGGCTAAACAATCCAGGTACCTGAAGAATGAAGAGATTACCCGACCGAGTGTAGGCGGGGTAGAACTAAGACAGGGGACTGTTATCACCAGGAATCATTTTACAAGTACTGTACTTTTATTATTGACTTTTGTTGTTTTAAGAGGTTGTATTCAGCGCTCAGACCGTAGCATTTGTAAGTTATTTTGGAGTTAGCCTTGTTAGTCACACGGGTGACTAGCGGCATTGTAGCACCACCCTTTGATATGTATATATTTTCCGCTGCATTTCCGGTTATCTTTGGGAGCTATCATTGTACAGGTTATTTGGTTTCGGGTTGGGGTGTTACAGAACTCTTCGGGTATTCCCGGTGGTGAGACTCCATCTTGTATCCTCATGGTTTGGTAAGTCTTGGAATATGGATTCCAATCCTTGCCTAAGCTCATCATCTTTAATTTCATCCTTGCTCCTCCTGGGTACTCTAGTATATAAAAAACCTCCCGGTCCCACTCCTAACTGTCTGCATCTCTTGATGATGGCTATCTGTGCTTCGGGTGTCCGGTATCCCCTTAATAAAACCATACCTGGGCGGATAACCTGACATTGTTCGGTTGGAAAGTCTCGGGTTCCGATGTCGGTGTACTCCAGGTTAGGTGTTGAAGGCATTGGATAACAAATGTTGAAGTTTCCTAAGGTGGCAACAGGTTATATCTTACTAAAGTTCTAATCTTATCTTATTCTCATCTAACTCAATTGTTTACCAAACATGCATGTTAATGCGGTAAACAGGCAATTTTATCACTTAAAGGTTTATAGCGGTACTTGGCCTCGATGAGGGTTCAGGCTCATCATCCCGGTCCACCATGTGTAGTGTGGGTCCCGACTTTTGGGCTACCCGTGGATTCTTGTTCGCCGCTTGCTGTGCCCCCTTATGTCCGTCAGGTCTAGCTCCCTGATCGGTCCTAGTCTTAACCTTGAAACCGGATCTGTAATTCTTACTCTCCGGGTTCCCGTAGCACTCATATGCCAGGTGCCCGAGTACACCGTAGAAATTACACTCCACCTTATTCCCCCTACAATCAACTCCGGGGTGGTCCCCCTTGCACCTCTAGAAATAGTAGTGTCGTTGGTAGCCACCACCGGTTTCCTTTCCAGTCTCAGTACCTGATTACGCATTGCATCAGTGATTGTGTCTCAATGTTGTCAACCATTCTTATTACTCAAGATGTATTTCCTTACCCTTTGGCGCCCTGGAGCGCAGGGGCTTAGCAGCATAAGCATATGTCAACTTCAGTGGCTCTTCTGGAGCCTTCTCCTTTTCCTCCTTCCCTTTTTGGTTCTAATTTTCTGGGCTTGAGGCTGGTACTTCTGTTTCTTGTACCCACCTTGCCCTTGGTTCTCCGTGCTCTTACCGGCACTCTTCCTCTTAGCATTGTCCTCGTCCCTCAGCTGGACGGTTATCTCAACCTTAGCAGTGGCATGATAGCACTCCTGCTTTCCAAAGTATTAGTTACTCTTATTTTCACAATCTAAATCTTATTCTCTAATCATATCTTACTCATTTACTTACTCATATCTCAACTATTCTCATTACCTGCAGGTAGGTAGTATAGCTCGTCGGCCCCGTGCCATAGCGGAGTCGATGGCTAAGCCCGCTATAGAAGCGGTCCACCAGTATCTGGTCTGAATATCCAAGACCTGGCAGAAGACGAAGCAAGGCGGTAAACTTCAAGTAATACTCCTTCTACCGTCATATTGTCTGTCTGCTTGAGCGCATCCAACTGTAGGCTTCTTCGTCTGGACATGGGCGGGATAGTACTTTGCTCGTAGCAATGCTGTGTACTGGTCCCAGCCGAAGTCTAGATTGGCCACATGCTCGGCCCTTACCAGCTTCCACCAATCGCCTGCTGCCCCCTTCAGATAGAATGCAGCTAGATGCACCTTGATCCCAGCAGGGACGTCAAGGGTCTCAAAGGAGGTCTCCAGCTCGGAGATGTACGCCTCAAGTTTGGCGGGATCAGTCTCCCTTTAAAATGTGCGGGTCGAAGGTCTGCAAGGCTCTTCACCCAATTTGGTTCCTGGGGCTGTGGTGGTGGAGGTGGTGCACCAACACCAGGCTGATAGCCCATGTGCCCTAATGCGGCAGCCACGATCTCTGCGATCGTCTGCCCCTCCGGTATCTCTGAAGCATCCTTGCCTCTGCCACGGCCTCGGCCTCTCCTTCCTGACATCTGAACAATTACAACGCACATTAGATTCGTATCCACCACTGTTTCGGTTAACGAATTTATAACGTCCATAGACGGTAACACAATCCACACTTAATAGTGGTCATCTGACTCTACTCACCACTAACCTCTCACACCCTTAACCCATTTCTTATATCTTAACTCCTAACCTAACTCGGTGGTTACTTATGTCCGGTATTTCTTGATCAGAGCGTAACTACGCTCTGATACCACTTTTTGTAACACCCCGTCTTAAGCCGTTCGTGGTTATCGCAACTTAACAATAATACATAAACATCACAGCGGAAATAAACTAACACCAGGACCTTGCCACGGTCTAATCACAAGAAATACCGTTTCTTAAATATTTACAACCGTATATCCAAAATACATACACCAACCCGAGTTTTATGTATCTCCAAACTACATATATTTCCCAAGTTCAACCATCAACAGACAGGTGCACAGGCGCTACCCGTACTCAAAATAAAGTCCCACGTAGGGCTACCCGCTCCTACTCTCGTGGTGTGACTTCATGGGCCGCTTACCAGCAAGTGTAAAAACAGCCCCCAAAGGGGGTCAGCACGAATGCTGGTACGACCCTCTCGTGGCCCCCAAGCTAACGGGCTACGATGACTAATTGTTGATAGCATGGAAGTTGATTAGCATCACAATCATAATGTGAAATGCAATAAAACAAACACACCACAATGAACATAAAAAGCTCACATACAAATGACGACTCAGGCATTCCCTTAACAAGTGAGTTAGTTCTTAACTCCTTAGATCCACATTCTCCTTAACCTTATAATTGCCAACTGTTCTACTATTAGATTGGTTAGCCCTGAATTGGTTGCTTATTTTTGTAGGGCTTGGTTAACCCTAGCGGTAGCAGCGCACTATCCAGCAACAAGCAACCTTTCTTAATTTGTTGGGGATGTAGGCTTGATCCCCCCACGCCATCCTTAATGAAATACCCCGGTATTAAAAACAGTGATTAATTAGGCTAATTAAATATTTAAAGCTTAATTAGTCCTAAATAAATATGTAGGAACGATTCCCGAAGAAAACGGATTCGTAAAACGAGTTAAAAACGCAAACGAGCTTTAAAACGCGCTTTTCGAGAAACCGGGGAAAATATGATTTTAAACGTGTTAAATTAACTCGTAATAATTATAGTTAGTTAAATATCTATAATTAGACCATAGTGTGGGTCTAGAGCTATTAAAATTAATTAAACGGCAAAATTCCGGAAAATGGACCCGGTAAATGAATAGTGTCTAAACCGGGGGACGTAACGCGTTTAATTTAAAAAGACGAAAAAACGACCCGAGCTATTAATTAGTGTGGGCCGGTTTTAATTAATGAGTATACACCCATTAATAGCTTGTTAGCTATTAAGTGATAACAAGACAAACAAATAAATAAAGTAAGTAAATAGTATAAAGTGAAAGTAAAATAAAAAGCTTACTTTCTCACCTTCTCCTTCATTCACGATTTGCCCAGTACGTGAAACTCCTTCTTCTTCCTCTGTAAATCGCGAGACCAAGCAGCACCTCACCCTCTTGTCTCACCTCCATCTTATTCATTTCTCCACCGAATCACACGAAATTGGTACCGTTGAATTCGTCTCGGTGAGAGCTTCGATCTCCACCCATCAAAGTTTCGTTCCTCCGTTTTCTCATCTCCATCCTAGATTTTGGAGTTTTTGAAGAGTAGATTTCAACTCTTCTTCTCTTCCTTAGTGCCTTAAGGTATATATAAGTAAGTATATATACCATTTCAAGCTTATTTTACCAATTGTGAGACTTTTTCACTCACGTGGAATTTCCCCCTCATTTCAGTCGAGCCGTGAGTTTTTGTGGGTGTTGGAAAAACTTCTCCAATTGATTTCCAATCCAACCATTTGGGTTCTCTAAGGTAAAATCAAGGTTAAACTTTGAAAACTAGCACTTAATATATATATTAGGTTTTGTGAGGAAAAATAAATTGATTGTTGTGTGGTGATGGGCTGCGGTTGTAGTTGGCAATCCAAAGCCCTTGTGTGGTGTGGAAAACAAAAGAGGAGAAAGAATGGGAACAAGATAAGAGGAAGAAGAGGTGTGAAAACTGAAAGTGAAACAAGGTAAAAAGCTTACCTTGTATTGGTTTTCTTCCTTGTGAAATTGATGTTTGTGTGTTGAATAATGACTTGAGTTTAATAGTCTTGGTACTGCAATATGGTATGTGAAACAGAGGGTATTAATGTGTTTGAGTGTGAAATATTAACCTAGAAGTTAAGTTGTTTTACTTATGTGAGCAAATGGGATTATGATGTGTTATATGTGTTTAAACCAAACAGGTGGGAGATGTGAATTGTGAACTTTTGTAGTGTGGTGATAATGTTAGGGAAGTATATAGGTGCTGTCAAAATTCACCTAGGATGATGGTTGAGTGTTCTGTTTTAGGATAAAAGAAGACAACAAGGTGGTTTAAGGAGGCTTAGTTGAGTGGTTTAATGCGTTGAGGACCTAACTAAGAAGAAGAGTGTTTGAGAGTACAATAATGTCATCTTTGAGTTAGGAAGGCATCAGTACGTGAGGTTAGGAGGGTTTAAGTACAAAGTGGCCAAAATCTGTTACAAACTGATAGAAAAACAAGAGAGAAAACTAGTTTGTAAGTGAATAATCAATGGGAATTAATAGATTGGTGAGTGTACTTGGTGCTTGGTTTAGGGTGATTTAGGTGGGTAATTAGATGCTAAAACATGTGGATTTTAGTTTGTGAAGATAGGTAATCAATGGGTAAAGAGTAACCTGTAACAGAGAGGAAATCGTGAAAACTGTAAATTCTGTAGCAGGGTCCGGGACTTAGGTCCAGGACCAAGTCCCGGACCACCCCTATTTACCACCCCGAGAGTTGTTGGTTGTTTTGGTCCGGGTCTTAACCCCATGACCAAGTCCCGGACCATGTATACTTTTCCACCCGCGAGTTCCCTGCTTTGTTGGTCCGGGTCCTAGTCCCATGCCCAAGTCCCGGACCATGTCAAATAAATAGCCGAGAGTTTGAACCATGGTTGGTCCGGGACTTAAGTCCCGTGTGCTCCCGGACCAGACCAGAAATAAAAAAAAATATAGTTTTAAAAATGGTTTAAAAAGCTAGGAATGGTTGTGGTAGGATATTATAGGTTAATTAGCACTTGACTAATGACATGTGAAGGTCATTAAGGGCTTAGAAAGACTAAGAGATAATGTGAAACTTGAACTTGTGCGATTTATTGCGAAACGTAAAGATTAAGTGAGTAAATACGAAGAACGTTAGTGAGTAACGAGTTAGGTTAATTATGGTTAATTGACCTCCCGAATTAATGTATGTTATAGGACCCGATTAGTTGGACTCTGAGGGAGTAAGTCAACGGGCAAGATACGACGGTGAACGGTATGGTTTTTCTCATGCCCTGTATCCTAACTTGGTTACTCTGATTTGTGTGTTTGTGTGTTTATGTGCAATCACCTAATCAAGATTAAATGCATGAATATGATTAATGGTATTACCTTGTATATTGTGTGCTTGACTTTGCACCCAGCGAACTATGTCTTGAAAGACTAGTTTGTATAATTCATGAAATGTTTGAATAAGAAGAATTCTTGTGTTTGAGATGTTCTCACTAATACACTAACCTTCTGACTTACCTAACTTGGAAATGGTAACTGATGATGAGAGGAGACCGATAGAGTGTCGGCCACGCGTGAGAATGAGGAAGCAAGAGAGATTGCTTACCGAGTTCTGGCCTAACCTTCCCACCATGGTTCCGAACCGTAAGGTCGCAGCCCGGGGAAGTAAGCCAAACCTGAAGCCCGGTGGTGAGTTGTGGTGTGTATGCCACTTCTCTGCCCGGAGGTCACCCGACTTAACTGAGTAATTATTTCATGAGATAAATAATGGTTAAGTGTGGATCATGCCTTATGCGAGAAAAATGATCAAGAGATAAGAGATATGAGCATCCGTCTAACCCGGATGAGAATTTTGGCTAACACGAGAAGAGGTGTGAATCTTGGGGGTGAACCTCAAGGCTCTGTGACCAATGTGAGGATGACTTGTAATGTCTCCATCGTTGTGATATGCTCTGTGTGTGGGTATTGTTATTTAAGAATATATTGTTGATGATAATAGCATGCTTGTTTGAATAATAATGAACGGCATGTTGGCGACCAAGTAGTTGGCGTACCCTCGCTAGTACGCGGGGTATGCGATTACCATATGCAGCTTTAGCTGAGCCCCTTCGGGCACCATTTTTCTTATTCTTACAGGTACACGAGACGGTTGCTAGTATGGAGCCCGAGATGTTAGGCTTTGGTTGTTAATAGTAGATGGGGCGGTGTACCGAGTTGTACACGGGCTTGTAGCCCTAGTATAGTCGGTGTACTATGTGGTACACCTGTTGCTTTTGTTAGGAGTGTACTTGGAGTAGTTGTGTGACTATAAACTTGTAATCTTTTGGCGGGCTGTGAGCCCTGTTGTAAATACTTTTAGTACTCGGTAATCTAGTGTGGTAAGTTATGTAAGTTAAGTGGGTATTTCTTTATCAGACCGACTGTTGTTGTAGTAGTTTGGATCTGGTAACCATATGGGTGGTTATCGGTATTGTATCACCCTCGGTAGTTAAAGTTTTCCGCTGCAATTAGTGTAATGTCCGTGACGTTTAGACCGTGGTTAGAGGAGTTATCGTATGGGGTGTTACAAAAATGGTATCAGAGCGAAGTCTCGCTCTGATAGATAGAAATACGAGTGTAGTGATTACCGAGTTAGGAAACTTAACCCTGAATGACCGTTAAGTTAACGGATACCCTTTTACGGCTATTATGGCGATACAATGCTTAACTCTAGACCATTTGGTCGCATCACCTGATGTAAATTGTTAATGGTTCAGATGTCCGGAAGAGGACGAGGTCGAACCCGTGGGGGGGCTGCTGAGGCCAGAACCGCAGACGATAGCTGAGATCGTCGCGGCTACGGTAGCGCAGATGCTACCACAGGTTATTGCAGCTGTGCAGCAGACACAGCAGACTCAGCAGACACAGGATGAGCCACCCCCACCCCCACCACCCAGAGAGACAATTGGGTGAAAGCTGTAGCTGACCTACGACCCGCTTGCTTCAGGGTGAGAGCGATCCAGCTAAGCTCGAGGCTTACATCTCCGAGATGGAGACGGCCTTCGAGACCCTCGAGACTCCTGCTGGAGTGAGGGTGAGAATAGCTGCCTATTATCTGAAGGGTGCCGCTATGGACTGGTGGAAGCTAGTCAAGGGCGAGCACGTCGCCGACCCTGCATTCGACTGGAATGCCTTCACTGCTCTTCTACGTTCCAAATACTACCCCGAGCATGTGAAGACAAAGAAGCGGCTCGAATTAGATGCTCTGAAGATGACGGATAAGATGACCGTCGACGAGTACTATACCACCTTTACTTCTATCCTTCGACTTCTACCCGACCTCGGGTATACCGGTCAGGTTTTGGTCGACCGCTTCTATGGCGGCCTGAGCCATCGCCTCCGGTATGGCATGGGATACACCCGGTTCACCTCTCTACAGGTAAACGACGGTTTGAGTTTTAATGCCATAGTCAATTCAGTTAGTGCCATTCTTGTGTAAGAATACCAACTAATGACCTAATATTAGGAGTGTTACCATGCCGCATCGAGAGTTGAGATCACCGTCCAGCTAAGGGACGAGGAGAACGCGCAGAAGCGCAAGTTCAGCAACAAGGGTTCTGGCTCTGGCGAGCAGACCCAAGGGAAAGGATGGGGAAAGAAGAAAGGGAAGTACTCCCACCCGACCCAACCCAGAAGACTACCACAGAGGAGAGCGGTGCCCATGCTGAGAAGGGCAAGGCAGCTGAGCCATTACGGCTCGCCTATTCCGCGCCGATAGCAGCGAAGCCGCTGAGGTCTCACCCACCTAAGGGTAAGCTTCTCAATAACCAACACTCGTGTGTTCCTAAGCTTAGTGTACCGAACTTTGCTAACTCTCAATGCTTCAGGTTCTGGATCTGGCTCAGGCAAGGGCAACTCTGATGGACGGGCCTACAGTTGCAAGTATTGCAAGAACGACCACCCCGGCACTGATTGCCAGGGAAGAGAGGTCAGGTGTTATAGCTGCCACAAGATGGGGCACCGTGCCTATGAGTGCCCTGCCAGAAGGGCAACAGCCAGGAGTTCAAGCAGAGAGAGGGGCAAAGAGGTAGCAGCTGGTGATACTCAGACCCAGTATGGCCAGCAGGGGCAGGGACCTAGAGGTGCTCCGAAAGGTGCACCGCAGAGACAGTCCGCCCTTCACATCATAGATCGTTCTGAGGGAGCTGGTCAGAAGACCGGTTCAGGTACTTTCACACACACCTTTAATCCTTGAGAGCATGACTACAGTCTTAATTACCTGCAGCAGTGAATGACATAGAACTAACAATAGTTAGAACATGAATTGAAAAACAAGATTAGAACTTATAAGTTGAACTCACCACTTAGGGACCTTCCACATCTGCTATCCTATACCGACTGAACCGACCCTTGAAGAGTCCGACATCACCACACACCACTACACCATCGACAAGTGTCAGGTTATCCGCCCAGGTATGTTATTATTAAGGGGATACCTGACACCCGAAGCACAAGTTGCCATTATCCGATGCTGCAACAAACTCGGAGCAAGCCCAGGAGGGTTTTACACACCAGAATACCCCGGTGGAGCAACAATGAAACTAAAAATGATGTGCATGGGGAAGGAGTGGAATCCTTACACCCGCACCTACCACAAGCAACGAGCAGATGATGAAGCAACACCACCTGAAATACCTGGAGAATTCCAAACGGTTGTTACACAAGCCGTAGAAATTGCACAACAGCTTGAAGCTGATCCCGTACCTGCACTTGAAGCAGATATTTGTATTGTCAACTTCTACCAAGAAGGAGGACGACTTGGTTTACACCAAGATAAGGACGAGACAGCGGGTCCCTTGAAAAGGGGGTGCCCGTAGTGTCTTGGTCCATTGGTGACGACGCCGAATTCCTGTTTGGCGAGCAGAAGCGTGCAGACCACGCGGAGAAGATTGTCCTTAGGTCAGGAGATGTCTTGGTCATGGGTGGTGAGTCGAGGATGTTGTATCACGGTATCAAGAGGATCAAGTTGAATACGGCACCATCGACTGTGATTAATGCCACGCACATGAAACCAGGGCGCCTGAACCTCACCTTTAGGAAATATTAGTCATGTAATATGCTAGTAATGTTGTAATGAAACACCATGTATACCTTGAATGGTTTTATAATAAAGCAGTGTTCCTTATTCATCTTTCCACTTACATTTTACCATCGAACTCATAAAGCTTATGAATAATAGGACGTGGACTCGGTACGGAAGGTAGCCTGAGTATATTTACTGAGGCACAGGCCGGTGAAAGCGGCACGATCCTCACGGGAACCTTTCCGGTTAATGGCATTGACGCCTCCGTGCTATTCGACTCCGGCGCCTCTCACACCTTTGTCTCGCCGTCATTTGCGAGAAGGTTGGGGCTGGATGCAGTGGAGTTACCCGACTTTATGGTGACACTCCCGTCGAAGGAGCGAGTGCGTTGCACGAGGTACTACCGAGATGCCACCATCCGAATCAGGGGCGAGCATTTCCCCATATCCTTCATCGAATTCAGTGGTCTTGGCTTCGACTTGATAGTTGGGATGAATTGGTTGGAGCGGCATAAGGGGAGAATCCTTTGTGCCGAGCATAGATTGCTGCTCAGGAGTCCGTCTGGGGTTGCAGTTTCATACCGCCAGAGGCCTAGAGAGCCTTCGACTAGAGTCATCACCGCCATGGCCATGTACCGAGAGCTCAGAAAGGGGCACGAGGTATTCCTTTGTTATGTGCAAGATCTTGAGAGAGACCCTGATTTCAGCACCGATATTCCAGTAGTGTCGGAGTTCCCGGATGTGTTTCCGAAGGAACTTCCCGGCATGCCACCACAGAGGGAGGTTGAATTTGAGATCGAACTCCTGCCTGGTACCGGACCCATAGCCAGAGCACCGTACCGATTAGCACCGGCAGAGATGGCCGAGTTGAGAGTGCAGCTTCGAGACCTGCTCGACAAGGGGTTTATACGCCCGAGCGTATCACCCTGGGGAGCACCGGTCCTCTTCGTGAAGAAGAAGGACGGTGGCCTCCGCCTCTGCATCGACTACCGCGAGCTCAATGCGGTCACCATCAAGAATAAGTACCCTTTACCACGTATAGATGATCTGTTTGATCAATTGAAGGGAGCCTCTATATTCTCTAAGATTGATCTCAGATCCGGATACCATCAGATAGCCATACGAGAGCAAGACATTGAGAAGACAGCGTTCCGTACGAGATATGGCCACTATGAGTTTACAGTGATGCCATTCGGACTGTCGAATGCGCCTGCGAAGTTCATGGATCTGATGAACCGACTGTTCAGCGATCAGCTAGACACATCGGTTGTGGTATTCATTGATGATATTCTGGTATATTCGAAATCCATAGAGGAGCATGAGACCCATCTGAGACAAGTGCTCGAGACACTCCGTTTGAACCAATTGTATGCGAAATTCTCTAAGTGTGAATTCTGGCTTGACCAAGTTTCATTCCTTGGTCATGTGATATCAAGCACGGGTATCTCAGTCGACCCGGCTAAGATTGAAGCAGTTCGCTCTTGGCCTAGACCCAGGAATGTTACCGACATCCGGAGCTTCCTAGGGCTAGCCGGTTACTATAGAAGGTTTGTGAAAGATTTCTCTAAGGTCGCCAAGCCTATGACATCTTTGATGAAGAAGGACGCACAGTTTGTGTGGACCGATGACTGTGAGATTTCCTTTCAGAGCCTGAAAGACTCGTTGACCTCTGCGCCCGTCCTTACCATTCCTGAGGGTTCAGAGGGATTCGAAGTCTATTGTGATGCATCAGGCAGAGGCCTTGGATGCGTACTCATGCAGCACGGCAAGGTAGTTGCTTACGCCTCCCGCCAGCTGAAGAAGCATGAGGAGAACTACCCCACTCACGACCTCGAGCTAGGAGCCATCGTCTTCGCATTGAAGATATGGCGGCATTATCTTTATGGGGTTAGTGTTACCATCTACTCCGACCACAAAAGCCTGCAGTATGTCTTCACGCAGAAAGAGTTGAACAACCTCAGGCAGAGGAGATGGATGGAATTCCTATCAGACTATGACATCGACCTTCAGTACAAAGAAGGGAAGGCGAATGTCGTGGCAGATGCACTGAGTCGTCGAGCCACACCTCGCTCCATTCGCTGCTCGCCTCTTCCAGCCTGGTTGATGAGGTGCGAGACGCTCAGATAAAAGACCCGTATATGAGTGAGATCAGACAGAGTATCAATCGACGGCACATTCGAGCATCGGAAGTACGACTTCAGGCTCCACGACGATGGTCGGTGATCCGACTGACGGCAGATTATGCGTACCCCGAGCAATGCTGAGCTAAGGGATCGCATTCTGCGAGAAGCCCACTGTTCCTCATTATCTGTCCATCCAGGAGCCTCTAGATGTACAAAGGTATGAAGAGGTATTTCTGGTGGTCGGGAATGAAATCGGGGTGAATGAGTTTGTCTTGAGGTGCCTCACTTGCCAGAGAGTGAAGTTTGAGCACCGTCGACCTGAGAATGGTGCAACCTATGCCGATTCCCTGAATGGAAGTTCCATGATATATCGATGGATTTTTGTTGTTGGAACTCCCATCTGCTAGGGGAGGACCCAACATGATCTGGGGATTGTCGATCGCCTTACCAAGTGGCCCGCTTCATACCGATGAGGACACTTGGAAGGTAGCAAAGCTTGCTGAGATATTTGATCGAGAGATTATTCGACATCATGGAGTTCCTAAGACGATTGTGTCTGACCGCGACACCAGGTTTCTCTCGAGATACTGGAGAGCCACACGTGAGGCGCTTGGTACCTGAGCTCATTACTCAGTAACAGCGTTCCATCCAGACTGACGGTCAGACAGCGGACCATCCAGACACTGGAGGACATGCTGAGAGCATGCGCCTTAGATTTCCAGGGGAGTTGGGTGGACAAGTTACATCTGATCGATTTTTCTTATAACAACAGCTACCACGCTTCGATCAAGATGTCACCCTTCCAAGCCTTGTATGGCAGACCGTGTCGCACTCCTCTGTGTTGGGATGAGTCCAGCGAGGCGTCATTGTTGGACCGGAATACCTTGAGCAGATGCAATCTGAAGTGCAACAAATTAGAGCGAATATGAAAGCGGCCCAGGATCGACAAAAGTCTTATGCCGATGTGCGACGACGCGACCTCGAGTTCGCTGTAGGCGATCAGGTATTTCTGCGCGTCTCACCAAATAAAGGCGTGTTCCGATTCGGCCAGAAAGGTAAATGCCCCGAAATACTTGGGCCTTATAAGATCACGGAGAGGATTGGAGCTGTAGCTTACAGGTTAGCGTTACCTGCAGACTTGGGTCGTGTTCATGATGTCTTTCATGTTTCACAACTCAAGAAGTATATAGCCGATCCATCTCATGTCTTAGAGCCTGATCACATATCCCTTGAGCCGACGATGAGGTACGTCGAGACTCCCTTGCGCATCCTTGACACCAAGACGAGAGACACCCGCAACAAGTCAGTGCGGATGGTGAAAGTCTTGTGGTCGAACCATGACGCTGAGGAGGCTACTTGGGAACTGGAGGACGCCATGAGGCGAAGTACCGACACTGTTTGTAGACTAGTTTGTCTAGTGTCGTGAGGGTACGGGTCATACCCTTTTAAGGGGGGTAGGACCGTTTTGTTTTAGCATTGCTTCGGGATAGCTTTGCTTGTATGTATATGTTTACATTTGTTTGACACAGTGTAACACCAGTGTATTGGTTGTAGTGTTGTTAGTGCTTGCAGTGTGTTGCTTGCATGGATGGTGCTTGTTTGCACAGTGTGCGTATGGCTCTTGTTGCACAGTGTAGGTGTGCATGTTGCTATGAATGTATGTGTGAGATTTGTTTTGCGAACTTGTTTAACAGATATGATATCTGTATGTACAACTTGTGTGTTGTGTTATGTATGATTTTGACAATGACTTGTCAAATGATTGATGCTATTAATCCACTGACTTGACCAACTTTGAGGGCAAAGTTCCTTAAGGGGGGTAGGTTGAAATACCCCGGTATTAAAAACAGTGATTAATTAGGCTAATTAATATTTTAAAGCTTAATTAGTCCTAAATAAATATGTAGGAACGATTCCCGAAGAAAACGGATTCGTAAAACGAGTTAAAAACGCAAACGAGCTTTAAAACGCGCTTTTCGAGAAACCGGGGAAAATATGATTTTAAACGGGTTAAATAACTCGTAATAATTATAGTTAGTTAAATATCTATAATTAGACCATAGTGTGGGTCTAGAGCTATTAAAATTAATTAAACGGCAAAATTCCGGAAATGGACCCGTAATGAATAGTGTCTAAACCGGGGGACGTAACGCGTTTAATTTAAAAAGACGAAAAACGACCCGAGCTATTAATTAGTGTGGGCCGGTTTTAATTAATGAGTATACACCCATTATAGCTTGTTAGCTATTAAGTGATAACAAGACAAACAAATATAAGTAAGTAAATAGTATAAAGTGAAAGTAAAATAAAAAGCTTACTTTCTCACCTTCTCCTTCATTCACGATTTGCCCAGTACGTGAAACTCCTTCTTTCCTCTGTAAATCGCGAGACCAAGCAGCACCTCACCCTCCTTGTCTCACCTCCATCTTATTCATTTCTCCACCGAATCACACGAAATTGGTACCGTTGAATTCGTCTCGGTGAGAGCTTCGATCTCCACCCATCAAAGTTTCATTTCCTCCGTTTTCATCTCCATCGACATGGGAGCTTTTGGAGTTTGAAGAGTAGATTTCAACTCTTCTTCTCTTCCTTAGTGCCTTAAGGTATATATAAGTAAGTATATATACCATTTCAAGCTTATTTTACCAATTGTGAGACTTTTTCACTCACGTGGAATTTCCCCCTCCATTTCAGTCGAGCCGTGAGTTTTTGTGGGTGTTGGAAAAACTTCTCCAATTGATTTCCAATCCAACCATTTGGGTTCTCTAAGGTAAAATCAAGGTTAAACTTTGAAAACTAGCACTTAATATATATATTAGGTTTTGTGGAGGAAAAATAAATTGATTGTTGTTGTGTGATGGGCTGCGGTTGTAGTTGGCAATCCAAAGCCCTTGTGTGGTGTGGAAAACAAGAGGAGAAAGTGGGAACAAGATAAAGAGGAAGAAGAGGTGTGAAAACTGAAAGTGAAACAAGGTAAAAAGCTTACCTTGTATTGGTTTTCTTCCTTGTGAAATTGATGTTTGTGTGTTTGAATAATGACTTGAGTTTAATAGTCTTGGTACTGCAATATGGTATGTGAAACAGAGGGTATTAATGTGTTTGAGTGTGAATATTAAACCTAGAAGTTAAGTTGTTTTACTTATGTGAGCAAATGGGATTATGATGTGTTATATGTGTTTAAACCAAACAGGTGGGAGATGTGAATTGTGAACTTTTGTAGTGTGGTGATAATGTTAGGGAAGTATATAGGTGCTGTCAAAATTCACCTAGGATGGATGGTTGAGTGTTCTGTTTTTAAAGGAAGAAACAATGTTGTTTAAGGAGGCTTAGTTGAGTGGTTAATGCTTTGAGGACCTAACTAAGAAGAAGAGTGTTCTGAGAGTAAAATAATGTCATCTTTGAGTTAGGAATGGCATCAGTACGTGAGGATAGGATGGTTTAAAAGAGTGGCCAAAATCTGTTACAACTGTATAAAAACAAGAGAGAAAACTAGTTTTTAAATGTAGAATAATCAGATGGGAATTAACTAGATTGGTGAGTGTACTTGGTGCTTGGTTTAGGGTGATTTAGGTGGGTAATTAGATGCTAAAACATGTGGATTTTAGTTTGTGAAGATAGGTTGATCATTGGGTAAAGAGGTAACCTGTAACAGAGGAGGAAATCGTGAAAACTGTAAATTCTGTAGCAGGGTCCGGGACTTAGGTCCAGGACCAAGTCCCGGACCACCCCTATTTTACCACCCGAGAGTTGTTGGTTTGTTTGGTCCGGGTCTTAACCCCATGACCAAGTCCCGGACCATGTATACTTTTCCACCCGAGAGTTCCCTGCTTTGTTGGTCCGGGTCCTAGTCCCATGCCCAAGTCCCGGACCATGTACAAATAAATAGCCGAGAGTTTGAACCATGGTTGGTCCGGGACTTAAGTCCCGTGTGAAGTCCCGGACCAGACCAGAAATAAAAAAATATAGTTTTAAATGGTTTAAAAGCTAGGGAATGGTTTGGTAAGGATATTATAGGTTAATTAGCACTTGGCTAATGACATGTGAAGGTCATTAAGGGCTTAGACAAGACTAAGAGAGATGTGAAACTTGAACTTGTGAGATTTATGCGTGAAACGTAATGACTAAGTGAGTAAAGTACGAAGAACGTTAGTGGAGTAACGTGTTAGGTTAATTATGGTTAATTGACCTCCCGAATTAATGCATGTTATAGGACCTGATTAGTTGGACTCTGAGGGAGTAAGTCAACGGGCAAGATACGACGGTGAACGGTATGGTTTTCTCATGCCCTGTATCCTAACTTGGTTACTCTGATTTGTGTGTTTGTGTGTTTATGTGCAATCACCTAATCAAGATTAAATGCATGAATATGATTAATGGTATTACCTTGTATATTGTGTGCTTGACTTTGCACCCAGCGAACTATGTCTTGAAAGACTAGTTTATATAATTCATGAAATGTTTGAATAAGAAGAATTCCTGTGTTTGAGATGTTCTCACTAATACACTAACCTTCTGACTTACCTAACTTGGAAATGGTAACTGATGATGAGAGGAGACCGATAGAGTGTCGGCCACACGTGAGAATGAGGAAGCAAGAGAGATTGCTTTCCGAGTTCTGGCCTAACCTTCCCACCATGGTTCCGAACCGTAAGGTCGCAGCCCGGGGAAGTAAGCCAAACCTGAAGCCCGGTGGTGAGTTGTGGTGTGTATGCCACTTCTCTGCCCGGAGGTCACCCGACTTAACTGAGTAATTATTTCATGAGATAAATGGTTAAGTGTGGATCATGCCTTATGCGAGAAAAATGATCAAGAGATAAGAGATATGAGCATCCGTCTAACCCGGATGAGAATTTGGCTAACACGAGAAGAGGTGTGAATCTTGGGGTTGAACCTCAAGGCCTCTGTGACCAATGTGAGGATGACTTGTAATGTCTCCATCGTTGTGATATGCTCTGTGTGTGGGTATTGTTATTTAAGAATATATTGTTGATGATAATAGCATGCTTTTTGAATAATAATGAACGGCATGTTGGCGACCAAGTAGTTGGCGTACCCTCGCTAGTACGCGGGGTATGCGATTACCATATGCAGCTTTAGCTGAGCCCCTTCGGGCACCATTTTTCTTATTCTTACAGGTACACGAGACGGTTGCTAGTATGGAGCCCGAGATGTTAGGCTTTTGGTTGTTAATAGTAGATGGGGCGGTGTACCGAGTTGTACACGGGCTTGTAGCCCTAGTATAGTCGGTGTACTATGTGGTACACCTGTTGCTTTTGTTAGGAGTGTACTTGGAGTAGTTGTGTGACTATAAACTTGTAATCTTTTGGCGGGCTGTGAGCCCTGTTGTAAATACTTTTAGTACTCGGTAATCTAGTGTGGTAAGTTATGTAAGTTAAGTGGGTATTTCTTTTATCAGACCGAGACTGTTGTTGTAGTAGTTTGGATCTGGTAACCATATGGGTGGTTATCGGTATTGTATCACCCTCGGTAGTTAAAGTTTTCCGCTGCAATTAGTGTAATGTCCGTGACGTTTAGACCGTGGTTAGAGGAGTTATCGTATGGGGTGTTACACTTAATGTGCCTCCCACCTCAAACAGTAGTCCGGGTGGTCGGGTCAGTTTGTTGACCCTAGGCGACGAGCCCGAGGACAAGTCTTATTTGGAAGTCGGATCTGATTCAGATACCGACCTCCCCCCCAATACACATGTGCCGGTACCATTCCGGATTCCTCACTCCCACCCCAAGTTATGGTTAGTGAGTCTTAAATATCAGTATTAGTTAAACCTTGACGGGTATTAACCAACAATCACCAATGTACAAATCCTCTCCTTAACTCAATAAGTACCAAGCTTAGTTAGTAGCTATCCTTAAGTGAAATACCCCGTAATTAAAAACAGTGATTAATTAGGCTAATTATATTTTTAAAGGCTTAATTACACTTAAATAAATATGAGGGAACAAATCCCGAAGAAAATGGACCTTTAAAATGGGTTAAAGCATAAACGAACCTTAAAGCGCGTTTTTCGAGGAAACCGGGATAACGTGACTTTAAGCGGGTCAAACAGGCTCGTAACAATTTTGGTCAACTAAATAGTCACTAATAAATATTAGTGAAGCTTTAGAACCAATAAAATTAATTAAACGAGAAAATTCTGGAAAACGGGTACCGGATAGTAAGAACTGTAACAACCGGGAAGTTGTGGGGTAAGAATGCAAATAAACAAACTTAGTGTGTCCACTTTGCAAATAGAAAATTAAAATCCTTGTGTGTGTATATATGGGGCCGGTCAATTCCCCCCTCTCACTCACTCTCTTCACTCTTTTAACTCACAAAAGGACAAGAAATAAAGAAAGAGAAAAGCAAGTCTCTCTCCTACTCCCCCCCCCTCTTCCTCTCACGTACTCTCCCTCCTCCTCTCTGCATTTTCTTCCTCCTTGGGCGATGGCCATGGTGAATTGAGAATCCACACAAAACTCCTCACTTCTCTCCTCTCTTTGAGTACTCAAACCTTCTCCAAATCCAATAAAATTATACCATTGCAACCCCCTTGCAAAGGAGAACATTTCATTTTTCATCCTTTCAATTGAAAACAACCACTTTCATTTCGGTAGGTATTCTCCATTTGAAGATTCAAGTCCACCATTAGAAGCACCTTCACCTCCTTATCACCTTGAGGTAAAAAAGAAGTTCGAAAATCCATTAGTTCTAGCCCTTGTTTGCATTATAAGAAATTTCAATTTTTGAACTCTTGGTTCCTTGTTGCTTCAGCCGATTTTGGCTCCTTCTTGGGCTAGGAATATTGTTCTCTTGCTAGACAAGAACTCCATTCATCCATTGGAAGGTAATACTCTTTCCTAAACCCTAAAACATTAAATTCTAGGGTTAGTGCAAAAATGAATGTTAAATGGTAGTGTGTATTGGTATGGTGGTTGTAGTATTGAACATTGTGTTAAGAAGAACAAAGAAGAAGGAAGGAGGAAAGAAGAGAAGGAAAAGAAAGAAAGAAAACTAGCAAGACAAGGTAATTGCTCTTACCTTGAAATAGTTTTGTATGTAGTAGTGTAACAGATTTTAAGTAGTAAAATGAGTAATGTATTTGAGTAATGAGTAGTGGTAATGTAGTAGTGTATTGGAGAAGAGAATGTAACAGTTTTTGAAGTTTTTAAATGAAGTTTAAAAGCTTGGGAAACATTGGGTATTGATTGAGTATGTGCAGGAATTTTATGTTGTTGTAGTAGTGTTGAATTGTGAGTATAATGTATTGGATAAAACAGGTTATGAGAATGAGAATATGTGAGCTGAAATAATGTGTGGAGAATGTTAAAATATAGGGGAGACTATGTCAAATTTTGTGTAGGAAATGAGAGGACTTAAGTTGTTTAAGAAGAGGAAGTATTTGGAGAGTTTAAAAGGAGTGTTTTGTAGTTTGAGACAGATTTGGAAAAGAGTTTGTAAATGGGATGAAACTAGAGTGTAAGCTAATGTACTTTGGATGCTAGGAATAGCATTAGTTGAGGGAGTATTGGAGGATAAATGTTGAGGAAAAATCTGTAGTATTAGTGTGAAGAAAACCAATGTAAGTGTTGGAATTGAAATGAGAAAATATTGAGTAAGTTGTGTAAGAATGGAGTAGTAAGCTTGGAGAATGAATTAAGGTGATTTAGAGCATCTAAATGAGTGGTAAACATGTAGGGAAGTATTGGTAAAGATTGGGGAAGCAATGGGTAAATAAATCAGTTGAAAACAGATTTTAAAACTAAAGTACTCGCCGGACCGGACTTGCGACCGGACTTGCAAGTTCGGTCGAGCCCAGATTTACAAAGACGGGAAACCTTCTGGAATCGACCGGACTTGCGACCGGACATGCAAGTTCGGTCGGACCAGAAAATTCTCCCGTCTGAAACCTTCTGGAATGGACCGAACTTGCGACCGGACTTGCAAGTTCGGTCGGCCAGAAAAATTCCGTAGATGAAAGCTTCTGGAATAGACCGAACTTGCGACCGGACTTGCAAGTTTGGTCGGCCAGAAAAATTTCTGTAACACAAGCTACTGGAATGGACCGAACTTGCGACCGACTTGCAAGTTCGGTCGAGCCAGAAATTTCCCGTACTGATAGCTACTGGAATGGACCGGACTTGCAAGGTCGGTCGCAAGTCCGGTCGAGTAAAAAAAAATGTTTTAATTATATGATTATAGTAATCATATATACATATATATATATGCCTATATACATATATGCATATATATGTAGTAATACACCATTAATGAGGTAATAATGGCAAGAAAGTAAGTAAAAGAATAAGGAAGCAAGTGTAAGAAATAGTAAGGAAAAGGATGGCTTTATAACCAAGTAAGAAAGTAATGAAGTAGTAAGTATACATTGAAAGTATCAATGAAGGAGTAAGTAGATCAATAATAGATCATTGATCATACTACTTCATGTGTGTATAGGAATCCAATAGTTGAGTTCCAAAGGAACCGGTAGTACCTTACGACGGTGAACGGTATGATTTCTTCATGCCCTGTATCCTAACTTGGTTACCCCGATTTGTGTGCTTATGTGATCACCAATAAGATAAAAGCATGAATCGGACTTATATTGCACTTAATTGTGTTTGAACTATATTGTTCTTATTTTATGCTCTTGAACATTTAGTTTGTATAATTCATGAAATGTATGAATGGAAATGAAGTGTATGTGTAAGTATGAGTACTTGCGTATTGTATGTATGTATGGAAGGAAAGTATGGACTTCTACTAATTCCTAGCAATCTAACTCCTTACATGAGTAATGAGTAAAATGGAATGAGTAGAAGCCTGATATAGTTTCGGCCACGCGTGAGGATAAGGAAACACAAGAGGTTGGATCCGAATCCTGGCTATAATCTTTTCCTTGGACCAATCCCCTTGAATGGGTAGCATCCTGGATTAGTGGGCCACCCTAAAGCCCGTGGTGGGATGTAGTAATCCCTGCCCGGAGGTCATACCGACTTAACTGGAAGTAAAGTATGTAAGAAGTAAGTATTGTATTTGTATTGGTCTTGACTATTGTAAGTCATTGACCCGGAGTAAAAAGTATTGACACCCGATTAACCCGGTGTGTAATGAGGCTAACAAGACCTTTGTATGTATTGGAGAATGGTATCTCCGTAATGCGGTAAGTATGGTCAGTATGAATGGGTGACTTGTATTGTACTTGTATGTATTGTATGTATGTATGCTTGGTGAAATGAATGTATTGAGTTGTATTGTAATAAGCATGTATGTATGTATGTATGAATGAAACGAACCGCATGTATTCGACCAATTAGTTGGCGTACCCTCGCTAGTACGCGGGGTATGCGGTTATCATATTCAGCGTAAGCTGACCCCCTCGGGGAATGTTTTTACTCCACAGGTACCCGCGAGGCGTGACGGAAGGGTAAGGACGGGATGTGATTCTTTTGGTAGTTAGTAGGATTGAAACGGTGTACTGAGTTGTACACGGCTAAGGCCTTTTTGTGTAGCCGGTGTACCATGTGGTACACTTTTTGGATAATGGATTTTGATTGGATAGAAAGGAGTAGCGGTATAACTCTTAATTTTGGGAAGTAGTATTGGAATGTAATTCGTATAACTTGGATACTCGGTAATCAAATGTAAGTAAGTATTTGGTATTGTAAAGTAAGTAGTATGTATGCGTTTCATTCTAATCATCAGACCGAAACGGTAAGTAGTAGTAGCCTTGTTAACCTTGGAGGGTTAACGGCGTTGTATCACCCGCCGGAGTAAGTAAGTATTCCGCTGCGAGAAGGGTAAGTATGAGATTGACTAGAGGATAATGGAAGGATTAGCGGTTGGGGTGTTACATTAAGCCTCGTGGGTTAGTGTAAAGAAAAACATACACAACAAGAACATTAATATCCGGTTGCATGCTTTATCTTGTCTTAGTCATATCAAACAACAAATAGCACACAAGCCGAGGGACACCTCGTTAGCAAGCAGGTCACAAGAAAGACTGTACCGTTCACCGTCGGCGATTGTTCGGTTTATCTCCTTCCAAGTCCCAATTCACAAGTCCTAAATCATTCATTCAGTTTTAAGTCATTAATTAGCTCAACTTAACGCAATTTACTTAACTTCCCTGGGCACTAGTATTTATCCATCGTTATTCACTAAGTCTTTATAGTTTCAACTTAAACTCTTAAGCACACCATTACCTCATTATCTATTACATTTGTTCACCCACTTAGTAGCCATTACACACCCTTCAAGCATGCCCTTAATAACTTTATATCATCAATATCTATCAATCCCCTCCATTAGATATCATTTCCAAACCATAAACAAAGTTTTTGGTCAAAACAGCACCGCATCCGTACTTGTGTCCGAGCTTCCCAAGTTTGGACGCAAGTCGAGACTCAAAAGGGTGCAACCAGACGCGTGTCCGAACATGTGTCCGAGCTTCCCTAAGTTTGGACATAGGTCGAGGAAAAATCAAAGGAAAATTTCAAGTGTCTGAACTTCGAAGGCCGGACAGAAGTCCGGACACTGGTCGAGACTCAGAAGATTTAATCGCAACAGGACATGTCCGAGCTTCCAGATTCGGACGGAAGTTCGGACAGGCCAAAATACTCATCTACTATATCCTAAAACACTTATATCATTTCTTGGTATGTTCTAACCTCGTTTGGGCACTTAAAATACACCTTAAGCCCTCCACTAACCTCCTTAAATCACTCATCAATATCCATCTTAGTCATTATGCATTTTCTTTGTAATAATGTCAACACATGTAATGTTTTTCACTAGACTTCTAAGTGGTGGTTCTTACCTATTATAACCACTATGCCAAAATGCTTCCTCACCACTATAACATCATCTCCCAAGCATCTTTCACCACCTAAAATTCCTTTATGCAACTACTTAAAGTTCCTACACAAGTTTATGACTCCTTCTTCCAACACATTATTTCCTTTCTACTAGTTTACCAACATTTGCCTAAGTCCTTAATACACAAGTTCATTCATTTGATTCATAAATCCTCCATGATGATGCCTAAGTCATTCTAACTCATTAAAAAACCTTGACTTACCCTTTTCATCAAAACAACTCCTAAAGTTTCTTAGTACTTCCTTAGTCATAAAATCTCCTTACACATCTTAAACACTTAGGTTCTTTACTAAATTTTGCCATGGGTTCTCTAGTATATTGTTACACCAAAACATTTAGTTCTTCACCATCAATTAGCCATCAACATTCAAATTCTCACTAAACCTCCTTAGCACACATCAAACATCAAAACTACACTACTACATCACAATATAGTGCATAAACTTAAATTGCTTGGCACCTAGGCCGTTAAATGACTTGGCTCTTAGGCCTTTAAATGCAGTAAACACCTTAAGGTAGACATTTACCTTGTTCTTTTTCAAGCTTCACAAACTTTCTTCCTTAGGTTTTTCCTTGCTCAATCTCGGTCACCAAACTCAAGTTCTCCTTGCCAATGTTCTAACCAACATTCAATGACTCCAATGAGTACTAAACAACACACTAACCTTAAGGAATAAAACCTAGGTTAAAAATGTGTTTTAAGGTATTAAATTGATTGTTTTACCTTGGTTTCTCAAGACAAGCTTGGATATGAATCAAGAAGGACCTCCTCTTGCCCTTGGAGAATAGAAACAAGCCAGAACAAGGCATAAAATGGAGCCCCATGAGTATAGATTTTCGGTTCTGGAGAAAAATAATGGAAACCTAGATTTTCTTACATATTCTTTACCTTAAGAGAATGGAGAAGCCAATGAACCCTCCAAACTTGAGTTTCCTCCTCTAAGGGCGGTTTGCCTTGGCACCAAAATGGAGCTCTTGAAGTTTTGGAAAGATAGAAAGGAAGAGCTTGAGCTAACTAAGAAGAATATGTAATTTGTTTTGGTTTTGGAGCTAAAATGAGTAAGTAGTAATCAAAGGAACATGGAACTTACATGGGGATGTTCTTCACGTCAATGGAGAAGGGAGAAAGCAAGAGAAATCGGTGTGAGAGAGGAGAATGAAGAAGTGAGGAGAGAGGTCTACTAAGGTAAGATATTTATGTTAAAAGGTGAATAGTGAATTTACTTACTTTTGCTTTCTTCTTTCATTAACTAGATAAGTGTGGTGAGTCACACTTAAAAATCGGCCCCCTTGATCAAATGAGGTATATTGTGGTCTTTTTTTACCATTTAGTTGACTTACTTTGACTAATGTCTTAAACTAGCACTATTTGGTTACTATTCACTAACAAGGCACATAACTGTGAAATTTTGATTTCCCATTGATTTAGACTTCCTAATGTGATACTAAGTAGTACACATGTTGATTAAAGAGTCATGATAGACACTTAGCCACTCAAACCCCATTTACAAGACAATTTTTCAAAAATGTGCTTTAAGACTCCTTAAAGCACATTTTGTGTTTTAACTTGTTTTCAAGCTTGGTTTTCTTTGGTAATGTAACACCCCGTCCTAAGCCAATCGTGGTTATCGCATCTTAACAAATAATACCTAAACGTCGCAGCGGAAATAAACTATCACCAGGACCTTGCCACGGTCTAATCAACAAGAAATACCGTTACTTAAATAATTACAACCGCATATCCATATCACATACACCATCCGAGTTTTAAGTATCTTCAAAACCACATAATATATCTTAAGTTCAACTACTAACAGACGGGTGCACAGGCGCTACCCAACTCAAAATAAGGTCCCACCTAGGGCAACCCGCTCCTCCTACTCTCGTGGGGTGACTTCATTGGCCGCTTACCTGCAAGTGTAAAAACACCCCCAAAGGGGTCAGCACGAATGCTGGTACGACCCTCTCATGGCCCCCAAGCTAACGGGGCTACGACGACTAATTGTCGATAGCATGGAAGTTGATTAGCATAACAACATAATATGAAGTGCAATAAAACAACCAACCACAATGAACATAAATAGCTCAAATGCAAATGAACGACACAAGTGTTCCCTTAATAAGTGAGTTAGATCTTAACTCCTTAAATCCACAATCTCCTTAACCTTATAATTGCCAACCGTTCCACTTTTAGATTGCTTAGCTCTTAATTGGTTGCTTATTTTTGTAGGGCTTGCTAACCCTAGCCGGTAGCAGTGCACTATCCGGCAAATAGCTACCTTTCTTAATTTGTTGGGGATGTAGGCTTGATCCCCCCATGCCATCCTTAATGTGCCTCCCACCTCAACAGTAGTCCGGGTGGTCGGGTCGGTTTGTTGACCCTAGGTGACGAGTCTAATGACAAGTCTTATTTGGAAGTCAGATCTGATTCAGATACCGACCTCCCCCAATACACATGTGCTGGTACCATTCCGGATTCCTCACTCTCTCACCCCAAGTTACGGTTAGTGAAAGTCTTAAATGCCAAGTGTTAGTTAAACCTTAACGGGTATTAACAACAAATACCAATACTTAATTCTTATCCTCAACTCAGTAAGCACTAACCTTAGTTGGTAACAATCTCAAGTCTCGTGGGTTAGTGTAAAGAAAACACATTCACAACGAGAATAAGTATAACCAGTTGCATGCTTTATTTTGTCTTAGTCATAGCAAATAAACAGGTAGCACACAAGCCGAGGGACACCTCATTAGCAAGCAGGTCACAAGAAAGACTGTACCGTTCACCGTCGACTATTGTTTGTTTAACCTTCTTCGGGGTCCCAATTCATAAACCTAAAACATTCATTCATTTTTAGGTCATTAGTTATTTACACCCTACTTAAGGCACTTAATCCCTAAAGATTCCCATTCAATAGCTTTTAGTCTTTACCACTTAACCTTATAATTTAACTTTAAACATTAAGGTTTATACTCAACTTATCTTAATTCCTTAGGTTCTTAGGTTCCTAATCATTACTACCCTACCAATGGCATACCTTATTACCAGTTAACATCTTTAGAATTTAAAATTTCTTTTTTTTGTGTTTTATGCTCGACCGATCTTACCGACCGACCTTACCCAAGGTCGGTCCATTCCAGGACGCATTACCGTTTGAAAATTCTACCCCGACCGACCTTGCAAGTCCGGTCCCAAGGTCAGTCCATTCCCGAGAGTTTTTCCCCGTGGGAAATTTAAGCCCGATCGAACTTGCCAAGTCCGGTCCCAAGTTCGGTCGGTTCCAGAGACCAATTCTAGTACAAAATTCTAGGCATGACCGACCTTGTAAGTCCGGTCCCAAGGTCGGTCCATTCCCGAGACTTAATTCGTACACAAAATACAAGCGCAACCAAACTTGTAAGTCCGGTCCCCAAGTTCGGTCGGTTTCAGAAACTCTTTCCGGTAGTGTAAACTGAGCTCGACCGACTTTGCAGGTCCGGTCCCTAAGGTCGGTCGGCTCCAGAACCTTGTTTCTAAATTCCCATTTAACTCCAAACTTTACCTCATGTATCCTAGTATGTTCTAACCTCATTTGGGCACCTCAAATACACCTTAAACCTTCCACTAAACACATTAGATCACTCAACAACATCCACCTTAGTCATTATGCATTTTCCTTGTAATCATGCCAACACTTGTAATGTTTTCCACTAGGTTTCTAAGTGGTGGTTCATACCTAATATAACCACTATGCCAAATGCTTCCTCACCACTATAACATCATCTCCCAAGCATCTTTCACCATCTAGGTTCCTTTATGTAACTACATGAAGTCTCTTCACCTTTAAACACATTACTTTACTCTTCTCCTAACAAGATTGCATATTTCCTAAACACATTCTCAATTTGCCTTTGGTGCATACCTAAACATTCTTTTGACTCCAAGATTCTCCTTGATAATGCCTAAGTCATTCTAACTCACAAGAACACCTTAAACTCACTCTTTTTCCTACAAGACAACCTCTAAACTTTTTAGTATTATCTTAGTCATGAAATCCCCTTATAACATCTTAAACACCAAGTTTCTTCATCAAATTTTGACATGGGTTCTCTAGGACACTTGTTACACTTAAACACTTGGTTTATCACCATCAAACAACCAAGATCACTCAAATTCTCATTACAACATCTTAACACACAATTTACACCAAAACTACACCACATCATCATATAGTGTATAAACTTAAAATGCTTGGCACTTAGGCCCTTAAATGCGTAAATCTTAACCACTGAATTTCCACATATATTTGCCTTTAACCTGCGAATACACACAACAAGGCTCCCATTGAAATAAAATGCTCTTGTAATTCATCTCAACATTGCTTAGTCACAAGTTCTCAAACATAGTCATTGTTTCTCCTAGGTTATATATAGCCCTTTCCTAATGTAAACTCTACACTAAACTCATCACAAATGTAAATCCCATTCCCTTAAACAATTAAACACCTTAAGGTAAGTAATTTACCTTGTTCTTTTACAAGCTCACAACAAACTTTCCTCCTTGGCCTTTTTCCTTGGACAATCTCGGTCACCACTTAAACTCTCCTTGCCAATGTTCTAACCAATATCCAATGACTCCAATGAGTGCTAGGTAATACATTACCCTAAGGAACAAACCCTAGGTTAAAAATGTGCTTTAAGGTATTAAGGTGATTGATTTACCTTGGTTTCACAGACAAGCTTGGATATGAAGCAAGGAGGACCTCCTTTATCCTTTGGAGAGAAGAAAACAAGCTAGAACAAGGCATAAAAATGGAACTCCATGAGTGATAATTTTCGGACATGGAGAGAAAATGATGGAACCTAGATTTTCTTACATTTTCTTTACCTTAAGAGAATGGAGAAGCTAATGGAGTCTCCAAGCTTGAGTTTCCTCCTCTAATGTTGGTTTGCCTTGGCTCCAAAATGAGGTTCTTGAAGTTTTGAAAAGATAGAAAGGAAGAGCTTGAGCTAACTAAGAGATATATGTACTTGGTTTTGATTTTGGAGCTTAAATGAGTAAGTAGTGGGCAAAAGAAGATGGAGCTAGCATGGAGTTGTCTTCTTACGTGAAAGAGAGGAAAGAGAGCAAGAGAAACCGATGGAGAAGATGAAGAATGAATAAAGGATGAGAGAGGACTACTAAAGGTGAGATATTATGTTAAAAGGTGAATAGTGAACTTACTTACTTTTGCTTTCCTCATTACTTAGCTAGATAAGTGTGGTGAGTCACACTTAAAAACCGGCCCCCTTGGTCAAATAAGATAGATTGTGGTCTTTGTTGACCATTTAATTGACTTACTTTGACTAATGTCTTAACTAGCACTATTTGGTTACTATTCACTAACCAAGGCACATAATTGTGAAATTTTTGATTTCCCATTGATTTAGGCTTCTTAATGTGATAATAATTAGTACACATGTTAATTAAGGAGTAATCATGGGAATTTAGCCACTTAAAACCCCTTTCTAAGACAATTTTTCAAAAATGTGCTTTAAGAGTCCTTAAAGCACAATCTGTGTTTTAACTTGTTTTTGAGCTTGGTTTCTTGGTAATTGACTTAAAATGACCATTAGGATATTACTAAGTATACGAATGATACCTGGGTGCTCACCCAAGTCCCTCCAAGCTTAGAGCACGTTTTTGCTTAAACTGCTCTTTTGGTGTTTCCTTATGTTTTCTTCTTTGATTAAAATGGTTTCTTAATATTTCTAAGGCATTCTTTAGCCTCCTTATATCTTATTTATCACTTAAACACCATATCTAAGTTTGGGGTATTTCAGGTAATTCTTGGTTTAAAATGACCATTAGGATTATTTACTAAGGTCTTAGGAATGATATTTGGGTGCTCACCCAAGTCTCTCCAAGCTTAGAGCACGTTTTTGCTTAAACCGCTCTTTTGGTGTTTCCTTATGTTTTCTTTGATTAAAAATGTTTCTTAACGTTTCTAAGGCATTATTTAGCCTCCTTATATCTTAGTTCATCACTTAAACACCATCTCTAAGTTTGGGGTATTTCACAACATAATGGGTTGAGGTGTTCCTTGGTTGGCAGGCTCAGAGGAACTCCTGATGGCATTGATTTTCACGATCCTTCCAGGTCTGATTCCCCTTCTTTCTCCCTTATCAGAATTATCATGTTCAGGTATGATGGATTGAGTTATTCTGAGTGTTGGGAGTGGTCTTAGAGAATTGAACTTTCCCTGCATCAATTAGATCTTGTAGCGCATGGCGCAACGATCTACAATTATCTACATTGTGACCCTTCATCTGGTGATAGTCACGGAAGCTGTTTAAGTCAGACCCGAGTTGGGTGACCCCAGGCTTAGGGTTTGGATGCTTCAAAAGAAAGCCATTTTCTCTTAACTTCTTGTATGCTTTACTCAGAGGCATTCCTAAGGTCAAGTACTGACGTTGGGGCTGAGTTAAATAATCACTAGGGGAGGTGTTGCCCTGTAATTCTGACCTAGCCCGGAGGGCTGAGCCTGGTAAAATCCTACCTGGGAAAAGGTAGAAGGCGGGTGATCGGTGAGAACCCAGGGTTGCACTTGATTCACCGGTGGTGCTGGGACAGTCTTGCTATTGTTATTGTTGTTATTGCCGTTATTGTTGTGATTGTTGTTGTTGTCATGACTCTGACGGTTCTGATGGTATGAAGTTTTAGGTCTGGATCCGGGGAGGGTCAACCCTTTTAATCTTCCTGCTAGTGCTAACTCTTCAACAGCCGAAGCAACAGCTTTCAGATGTTTGAAGTCACAAATCCCGAGGGACTCGAGATGATCTGCGTAAGGGTTTTCCAGACATGAGTTAATTATCCTGATCTGCTCGTCTTCAGTGGGACGGTCGATCATCTGGCCAGCTACCTCCCTCCATCGGGTGATGAATTCCATAACAGTTTCATCACTTCTCTGTCTCATTGTCTCAAGATCTCTACGAGTGATTCCCAGATGGGTGTTGTAACTGTACTGCTCCACAAATGCCTGATAGACTTCCTCTAATTTCTTTCTGGAGAAATCCAGTCTCGACACCCACATATGAGCAGCTCCTTCCACATAGCTAGGAAAACAAATGATTTTCATCTCATCGTCTAGGCCATGCATAGTCATGACTCTATCAAATTGGGCAAGATGGTGTCTAGGATCTCCTTTCCCAGCGTATTTGGAGATTTCTAGTAGTTTTAGATTCCCAGGCAACTTAGAGTTGGGCTTTAATCAAAAATGACGAAAACACAACATCTTTGCTCGCTCTCCGAGCAGCATCTCTACTAGTAACTCTTCCTTTAGGGACTTCTTCCATTGACCGAGGTCAGCTGGAAGGTGCTCAGCAGGTGGGGCTTGATTATAGCCATGAATCAAATGTTAGATGGGTGTGGTAGCAATGGGTATGGGGAATTACTTCCTCGAAATGGGGTTCCGTGTGATGGTGGTGCTGGTATGGCCTCATCTGCATGGCTCAGGGGGAGTGACGAATTAGGGTAAAAGTTTCCAGGTGGCTTGGCCCGACTAAGATTGGCAGTTTCGGCAGTGATTCCAGTAGGTAGGAATGGTGGTAATTTGGGGAATGTATTGGGGAATGTAGTTGGCTGGGTTGTGGTTGTGGTCAGAATTTGTGGTGGCATGGGGGTCCCGGATAACAAATCAGATGCTTGAAACGTTGTGGGATGGATGGTGGTATGCTCATTCTTTGATTGTGGTGTGATATTGAATACGGGGTTTTGGGTGAATGTGAGTTTTGTGTGTATCGTCAATGTAATCATCGTCAGCGTCAGTAAAGTATGGATCTTTCCCCTTGCTCGTTCTTTCTCTATGGAACTACTCCTCCAACCGTTCGATCGTCTACCTCATTGATTTTTCATTTTTTATTGATTGCTCTAGCATGCAATACAGAACATTCGGATCAGGAAGGTTTACAGCACTGCCACTGGCCCCTATAGCCGCACTTGCGCTTGCTTCAGCAGTTAAGGCGACCGTGGTATTTTCGGGAGTAGTGGGATTCATCAGACTTAGGTCCATAGTATCCGATGAGGCTTCAGTCGTGGTGTCACTAGCCAGCCTGCCTCTAAAGTCCCTTTTCCAAAATCGAGTAATGTTGAAGAGCTGATTCCTTTACTCTTAAAAAAAACCTTTCTATCCTGCCTGTCCTGATCAATTTTTTTTTACGCTACCAGAAGATATATAAAAAAAATGTTAGTATGAATACAAATTTTATATTTTTTCAAAGAAAAGAGAGAGGAAGATCACCCCAAGATTGTGTAAAATATTTTACAAAAGTAATTCTTCTTAAAAGTGATGAAAGGAAAAGGCGCACAAGCCTAGTTTCCATTTCCAAAACAAACACCATGCTATTCATCACTTAACCACGATTGCATGCGATGAGGGAAAACGGAATTACATCTAGGATCATAGGGTGAAATTTCATGTTAATTAAACAGTAATTACATAGCCGAGTTTCATGATAAAGGGTGGGGATTACATCCGAACTAAAAAGGGGGAGACTACATTCGAATAGTTAAACTTTGATTACATAGCTGAACTCCATAATAAAGGGGAAGGGGAGTTACATCCAAATTCAAAAGGGGAGACTACATCCGAATAGTTAAACTTTGATTACATAGCCGAACTCCATAATAAAGGGGAAGGGGAGTTACATCCAAATTCAAAAGGGGAGACTACATTCGAATAGTTAAACTTTGGTTACATAGCCGAACACCATAATAAAGGGGAAGGGGAGTTACATCCAAATTCAAAAGGGGATCATATCCATTTAGTCACTACACCACCGATGTCACAAAACTAAAAGGGATTACACCATGGTCTAAAGTGAGAAAGGGGCATCATATGCAGTTAGTCCTAATAAAAACTTCTAGAAGATCAGCCCATGGCTTGCCGATGCTTCGTCTCTTTATTTTCCTTTTTCTGCCGCTTCTGTTTTTCCTTCCTCTACCGCTTCTTCTTCTCTTTCTTCTTCTGTAAGGCGTCAAATTCCGGAAGCTGTAGACTTTCAATGATCGGAAGGCGGGGATCATGTTTGATCATCGAATGCTCCAAGAAATAGGCGTGAGGTACCAATCTATCAATTCTTGTAACACCCCTACCATTAATGCTGTGCTTACCGTCCAATCTCCTTACACATCAGATACACGCAGCGGATACATACTATATAATGAGGGTGATACAATGCCGTTAGTCACCCACGTGACTAACAAGGCTACTGCTATTACATACAGCATCGGTCTGATGGACCGGAATCCCGAGTACTACACATCTACAATACATACTCCATTTACCAGTCAAATACTACAATGCTCCATTCAACACTTTACTCCTTTACAATACCATACAATACAATATTCATAACCGAGTTTACTAGGTTCCAAATATGATTATAATACTTCATCCAAGTTCGTACATACTCATTACGAGTCTATCCACTACCCATTCCTCACAACTACTTACTTTCTATGTACAGAATGTGCCGCCGGCCTCTTACCTTGACCATATTCGCTTCGGGTACCTGAACACTAAAAACGTTCCCCCTAGGGGGTCAGCTTTCACTGCGCATGATAACCGCATACCCCGCGTACTAGTGAGGGTACGCCGACCACTTGGTCGAATACATGCAGTTCATTTTCATTCAAACATACATGCATACATGCTCTTGTACACAGCACAATAATACTTACGCAAGCATACATACATTCATACACTTCATTACATACAAGGAATACAATACAAGTCAACCATCCATACTTACCTTCACCGGAATGCGCATACACAATACATACACAGTACTTACACAGTACACCATACTTGTTAGCTCCATTTGTCCGCCCGGGTTAATCGGGTGGGTGGAGATTACTCTTTTACTCGATCCACAGTACTTACGCATACATACTCATACTCATACATACTTACTGATCCATACTTACTTACATACTTACTCTTACTCATGTTAAGCCGGTATGGCCTCTGGGCAGGGACTACACCGTCCCACCACCAGGCTTTACTTGGTTCACCAATCCAGGATGCTACCCATTTAAGGGGTTTGGGCCGTGGACCAGTTTAAGAACCAGGAATCGGATCCAACCTCTTGTGTCTCCTCATCCTCACGCGTGGCCGAAACTATATCGGACTTCGACTCATTCCAATTTACTCACTTTCAAGTTAGGAGTTAGGTAGTTAGGAATTAGTAGAAGTCAACATCCAAGCCCCAATAATACAATACACATATACACATACATACGAGGTATATACATTACACAAGTACAATACGAGGTACATACACACTTCATTCTCATTTATTCATTTCATGAATTATACAAACTATTGTTCGAGACAAATGTATCAAGAACAACATAAACAAGCACAAGTAAGTGCAAGATAATCCGATTCATGCATTTATCTTATTTAGGTGATCAAATAAGCACACAAATCGGGTAACCAGATTAGGATACAGGGCATGAAGAAATCATACCTTTCGCCGTTGACTTTGGACTCACCGACTCCCTTCGGTGTTCAACTATTTGAATCCTATCACATACATACAGTTGGGTGGTTAATTATCCATAATTAACCTTACTTATTACTTTCCTAAAGTTTCCTAATTTATACTTACTAACTCTTTGTTACTTGAATACATTTACTTAAGTTACTTACAATTATTTTCTAAGCTTGTTTATAGCCTTAATGAGCATTAAACATCATTAATTATTTCTTTATCATCTTATACAATCATTACCCATCCTTACCCTACCTTAGAATAGCTTTAGAACACATTCTGGAGGGTTTTTAGGGTGTCCGGGTTAGTGTCCGGGTTTACAAACCCGGACCATGGTGTTTGTTCTGTCTCGGTTGAAAATTAGGTGTGGTCCGGGTTTAGGGCTGGGTTTACAAACCCGGGCCATACACTGCTATTCCTCTCGGGTGAAAAATTTGGGTGGTCCGGGTTTGGGGATTGGTTTGCAAACCCGGACCATTCCTTTGCAAAACTCTCGGGTGTATTTTAGGGGTGGTCCGGGTTTAGGTCTTGGTTTGCAAACCTGGACCATCCATTCTAAAATACCTTCTGCCGTGTTTTTTGACATGTCCGGTTTTGTGTACTTGTTTACAAACCCGGACAAGTTACAGTATTGTAAAAATATATGTTTTTGATTATGTTTCAACTCCGAACTTCTACCAATCTCTTCCCCAATATTCCTACATATAATCTAGGGTGTTTTGATCTTAAATAAGCAATCAAAACTAGCCTAATCCATCTCCATACCAATCTGTTACAAACCACCTTCCACTGTCAATTTTCCTCTATTACAGTTGTTCTTTCTTCCACATATGTTACAGATTTTTCCTCTATTCTTCCCACTAATACTGTGGCTCATTCATTGCTCATTTACATTATACTCAACCTAAGTCTTACTCAGTACAATGCTCTTTTCACTAACTCCTACATACTAATTCTTCCTTGTTTCTCCAACACATTTCAATACTCTTTGCTACAGATTTTAGATCTTTTCATTCTCTTACCACAACTACTACTCCTTAATTACCAAATCATCTCTACTAAATCCCAATACACACCTTGGTTCTCCCATTCACCAAGTCATTCTTAATGCACAATTCCTACTAAAATTTCTCCATAGTTCACCTACAATTTCTACTTATCCTCATCCACACTTTTTCACCAAAATCATCCCTATTCTAGCCACACCCTTACAAGGGTCCTACCAGCATTCAAAACATTATCTCAATACATCAATACTCCATCAATTATAATACCAATACATCATTACTTCCTCAATCCACCATACTAATTCACATACACAATTTATTTGGCTCTAAGGCCTACAATCCCAATACAAACTCATAAGCACTCAAACTTCCACAAACCACGATACTAATACAATAGTTTAGGTTCTTTATTTATTCACCCATTCCCATTACTCTAATGCATTAAAATATAGCATTGAGAAAGAGCTCTTACCTTTAAGCTCTTATTTCCTCTTCCTTTTCTATTCCTTCTTCTCTCTTTCTTGTACAATCGGTCACATGGGGAATGGAGTTGCCAAACTCCATTCCCATCACCCAATACACACAAAATAAGTGCAATTAATATACTAACCCTAGATTTATACTAATCCTTTGAAATGTTCAAAACACAAATTCTAGGGTTTACCTTTGGAGTGTTTTAGGAAGGGTTTTAGCCCTTGGTTTGAGAAGGCGATTCCACCACCATTGCAAGGTTGAGATTATGCTCAAAAAGAGAGAGAGAAAACAAGGCATTACATAGGGGTAAAAATCGGTTATGAAAGGAAATGGTGAGAACATGAGTTTTTCATGTAGATTTTTACCTTAATGGAGAGAGAAGACTCCAAGCTACACATTAATGCCATTTTCTTCACCAATGGGGTATACCCACGAAAATGAACTTCCTCATTTTTGGATTTTGAAAAGAGGGAAGTGTAGAGAATGATGAGGGGAGTTCAAATATGTAATTTGTTTTTGATTTGGAGCTTGCATGTGGCTAGAGCAAGAGGATGAAGAGGGCTGCCATGGAAGCTTATGGAGAGCTTCAAAAATCACCAGATGCAGAGGGGAGAAAGAGAGGAGATTGGCTGGGTGAGAAAAACGGAAGAGAGAGAGTAGAGAATGAGAGAGTGAGGGAGAGAGGAAAAGTTTAAAGCACTTTTCTACTTTTTCTATTTTACTTTTTGGTTCCCTTTACTTATTAGCTAGTTACATGTGTGTGTGAGGGTTATTTGACCCATTAAAAATTGGCCCCACACATTACTACTAGTTGGAGCGTTTTTCGTCTTTTACAGAAAATGCTCGTTATTTTACCCGGTTTGGGGTACTATTCACTAACCGGGCCCGTTTTTCTGGAATTTCTCGTTTATTTAATTTTATTGGTTATTAAGCTTCCATAAATGCTTAATCATTGTTATTTAATGATTTGTAATTTTTACGGGTTTGTTTGACCACTTAAAGTCACGTTTTTCGGGTTTTCTCGAAAAACGTGCATTAAAGCTCCATTAACGTTTTTATGAATTATTTGGATCCGTTTTCTTCGGGAGTTGTTCCCATGTATTATTTAGGTCCTATTAAACCTTCAGAATCCATATAATACGCTAACCGGGGTCTCATACCTCCTATGGTTATTTAACGCTTATTTAGCGTTTTTCACTTTTTAAGCATTTCTTGATTCCTTTTGGATTTACTTTTCCTTACCAATATTACTTAGGCGTCATTAGGCCCTTAAATATGTATTAGATAAATTTTAATCCCCATATTTAAGTTCAGGGTATTTCAATCTACCCCCCTTATGAACTTTGTCCTCAAAGTTGTTCGAGGTTATGGGATTACTATACTTACTCATTTATACTTGCCTAATACCGAAGCCATACATTCCTCCTCCTTACCATTCCCAAATCGTTACTCAATGTTTCTCCTTTCCATACCATACCAATGTACAATAATTACTCCAATCCATATTACTATCAACCGTCCGGTTCCTCATTACAACATTTATACATGCGTACATTGCAAAGCTATCCCCAAAGCAATGCAATACACATTACAATTCCGCAGGCACTCAGGTCATCTCGACACAGGACTCCTCTATGTCCCGCTGCCCTTGGAATAGTACAACATGCTACACTACTATCTTCTCCGGTATAAACTTCCAACTAGTCCTCATCCTCCAGTCAAACAGAAATTCTTTCGCAACTACTAATTAGAAATTTTTCTAAAAACATACAACTCCAGATTCCAATTTGTATTCATTACTTCTATCCTATGCGTGATTCTTGTGACCACTTAAGGGGAGCTTCAAGAATCATTCGACCCTGATGTGATCAGCATCAGTGTTGAACTATCTTTCCACCCCAATTTGTGTTCGGTTTCCCCTGATCTGGTCAGGATCAAGTTCAACTTCCCACATCAGTTTCAAACAACCAAATAATTTAATTGTTTTCATTTTCTATCTTTTTACTCTTCCTAGTCGTGATACGAATTCATACATCTCCAAAAGATGGAATCAATCCATCGATCATCCTCACTCTACTTCCCCAAATGTTTTACTCCGTGATTCGATACCTAATTGCTCACTTCATCAGCCTTCACTACTTCCATCCATTACTCACCATCATCTCCAATATTCTATCCAAGAAATACTATACCTATGAGATTTAGTCGTCTTCAATTTGCTTCAAATAATTTACTTACGATTCCACTACTCATAAACTTCATTCATCTACTATCCTCATTCATTTCGTACTACTTCCTCAAAGGCTACAATACTTGTGGAGCTCCGTCCACTACTCATTACTTTTCTTTTACTAATACTCTTACATTGGTGTTACAAGATGGGTATATTCCTCCTATGGTATTTGCATGTCTAATGCCTAGTTACCATAATTACAATATGAATGAGTACTTATGTTTATTTAACATAGTATCAATCATCAATTTGGTTCTCATTTGTGCTATGCACATTATGGTTTATGTGTTTTATCCACAAGACTTACATTAAGCGGTTTTCGCTCTACCCCCTTTAAAAGGGATTACGCCCACGTAATCTACCATATGTTATTATTGAACATTGGTTATTTATTTCGGGCACTCTGAAGCGTTTTAGCTTCTTTTCGGTTTATTACATAATATACCTTGTCAAAGGGTCTTAATCATAACAATGGTTTAGTCTTTGTTCCAAGGATTCCTATATGAGTTTATTTAACTCATAATTAATTCGATTTTTGTCTATTAGGCTTCAAGGCATTAATAGCCATTCTTTCATACTCACTAGGTATATTATCTCCTAGCTAGGGCCCACTAGCTTCTGCTGTGCGACCCTGATAACTTGGGTTACTTACCCTTCGTGTTATCCTTAATGTGTTATGCATTACCTTTTTACCCGTCTATTATGGGAATAACGTTTGACACAAATGTGGTATTCTTTTACCGCGTTTGAATTCAATAAGTATATAGATTATAACCAGCTCTCTGGTGATCTATTATGTGTACTATTCGTGCTTCCACGATTATTTGATAAGCTCCTCCGATTTATTGTCGGGCGAGGTTGAGTCACTACTTAGTTGTAGTGCTTCCTCTATTGTCGCAAGCTTCTGAATTCTACCAGTTTCCCTGGTTCAGTACAAGTGTCTTTACTTGTATGACCTTTCATTTTCTATGCGTCGGTCCTAGTGACTTTCTTCAATCTTCTTTCGCCTTTTATTCCAATGGAATTCACATCTTGTGATCGTTAGTGTGCTTTGCACACTTCGTGCTTCTCTGGCCTTAGGCCGCACGTTTCGTTGCTAAACTTGCTTAAATGGCTTATGCCGTGTTTGTTGGTGAAAGAAGGGTTTACTACGGTTTACATTTTCATATTCCTTACTATGCCACTAGATCATTAGCTGCACAAGTGCAATACCAAAACACTCAGTCATACAGAGTGCAGAGGCGTAAACGCTTGACAGTAAGTCACTTATGTGATAGGAAAGAATATTTCTGCCTGTCATCTCATACTTATACTCCGTGTCATTATCTGCTAATTCCTCATAGCGGTCGCATGTTGCGCACCGTATTCTTACTCATTGTACAACATTGTTTTTACTATTTCTCTTACTATGGTAGTTCCTCCTTACTTATTGCTATTGTCATTGGCACCATTTCCTTATGGTGTAAATACACTAGGAGTTTCCTGTATTTGTGTGTATGACGGTCGTCGTAGCATACCGCAATCTTATCCTCTTCCCAATGTGGGGATGTCTTATTCAACTTAGGTTTTTATGTGTAGGTTAGCTTACCTCACATTCTATCATCATTTATGATACAATTTACCAGGTATCTTGGTTGATAATGGATGAAGTAATTTACCGGGTTACAAGCTCTCTTGAGCGCTGGTCATTCATGGTGTGCAATGTGCATTCCCGTTGGTTGTTTTGACAATTATTGTCTTTCCGTGCTGAGCATTGGGTATAGGCTCTAGCTGTGTAGTTCTACTTGTATGTACATCACCGGGACATCCCAAGAAAATTCAAGGGTTTTCTGGTCCCGTTCTATCATTGATAAGTGAAGTTCTTGTTGAGAGGCTTGTTTCCACTCATAGGTCTCATTAAGAGGTTGACTATGTTAGTATTTATACAACGGTTCACCACATGCTTGGGTGCATGCGGAGTATGCTTACTCCTTAAGTCATAACGGTTTGGAAATCTCATTTCCTTTTCATCGCCCCTTGGCAATATCTATATGCGTAGGCTTTTCTGTTATAATAGATGGAAGCCCTTCTAAGGGTTCACATCTTCACCACATTGGTGGTCTTGGGCTAACGAGGGGTACCTTCCCTTGGTTTTCTCGTAGTGTCTAAGTGTGGACTAGGCCAATGTTGGCGTTATCATAATTCTTATGCCTCTGTGCTACCATTGCTACTAGAAGGCATGAAGGTAATTAAAAGCTTGTCAACTGTATACTTGACTGATGTTCAAGTGACAGTGACACTGAGTTGGCCATTACTCTAAGCCACTCAGGATGTTGGGTTTGAATTGATGGTCCAGTTGTTGATTTCTTGTCGTATGAGACAATATCTCTTGCAAGTCTTGTTATCAAATGGTGTGGGTTTTGCAACCGTTTAAGTTACATAACGTATTTGGTTTATGGCTTCTGAGCCCTGTTTCTGCAAGCTATGCTCTTTGCAAGCTGCGTATACATGTTTCCACTCCTTGTATACCCCAAAGGTTGGAGGTATTACTGGGCTCCATGGCAAGTCGTGACATCACGCTTCCGTTCATAGGGGCCCATCTTGGCATTCTGATGTTACTCAGTGCCCTTTTGTAATTTAGGGTATTTCCTATTAAGTGAAATCCCTTCGGTGTCCTAACCGAGTGTTCTTTCTAGCTTCTGTGCTTTTATCATGTCGCTATTATTCGACTGTTGCAATTCAGACACCCTTCAAGGATTGCTCCTGGTGTTGTTAGGTCATGCCGTTACATCCGGCTAATGTTTATAACATGTCGTGTCTACTATACCGCCTTGTGGTATTGTATTTTGAGTTATCCCCTTGTGGGTTATAGCGTCTCCCGTCCTTGGGTAGACTGTTTATACTCCTCCTAGTGTTTTAGACTAGGTTTAAGATCCTCTCCAACGATGGATTATACTTTATGGTAATCTCGTGTCTGCTCTTGGGAACTCCGACCCGTTTGTTGAGCATTGTGGTGTTCACGTTAGGCTTTTGCCTTACTGTGTTCAGGCTGGGTATCCCTTCCAGCTGTCATGTGTTTGTTTGACATCTTGAGACATATCCAATGTCTATACTTATTAGTCTACGCTCCTTGTGCTTCCTAATTCTCATTCCTCATCTTCAGATGGATTCTCTGAGTTCCTTTATACTTAATTGTCTGAGGTGTCCAGCTCTTCTGATTTGATCTTACGGATGGTCCGTAGAGCGGAGTTGGCTACTTCCCGTGTTTCGTGCACTACATGTATACATACGTGGGGTACCATGTTGATACGTTTCCACTTACCTAACTATATGTCAGGCCCGCAAGCTCCTTTAGAGTGCGGTTGTCCCACTCCCGTAATTGAGTACACTCGTAGTGTTCGTCACACGTCTAGGTGAAGTATTCTATTGTCAACTCCTCTTGTATCATTCTATGATACTCACCGTAATCATGTGGGTTCGGTTTTTAAAATCCAAGGTTTTAAAAGAAGGTTTGTGGTTTTGAAAGAAAAAGAAAACTTGGTTTGAAAATTATGGTTCGGTGTTAAAAGAAGTTCTTTGTGGCATAGCCATGTTCGAAATCTTGACCAAGTCCAGCTTCTCGCTGACTGGTATGTTCTAAATACAGTGGTCGGACCGTTAAGCCTTCCCAAGGTTCCATACTTCTGGTTGTTAGAAGTGTGTGATCCTGTAGTTGTTTCATTATGGTCACAGCACATTACTATGTACTTGTGACATATTAGGGTTCCTCTGTATGTTCCTGTCCTTGCTGCACTTGCCGTGGCAAGTGCGTGGTATTGGTGGTTTTGGGTAAACGTACACCGGTCACGGTATGGTTTTCACTGGTACTTGATAGTATTGTTGACTCTTCCCTCGATCTTATTGATCTGTAATTGGTATACTCAACCCCTTAGGTTGCTTCTTGGTGGTCTAGACATGGCTGTTGTAGATCTGGGTACTTCTCCAATCCTTGGAGATTCCCACTCTATTTGGTTGAGTGTCGTTCCTTGTGGCTCGTTCCCACACATCTGTGGTGGTTACTGAGCCTTCCTTGTTTAGGCACTACTCTTGTAGTCCTATTGGATTATATCTCGTGTTGTTCTTGTAGTTGTCTGAGCTATATTGGCCAGGTATTGCAACCTTAATGGCGTCGTAGTTTGGAGTTAACCGCTTCCGACCATGTCCTTAGTCAGCTAGCATACCGTTGGCGGTGTTATTCAAGTATTACTATCCCGTAGACTTGTGTCTCGGGTTCTGTTGCTGCTCCCTTTTTCATTCCGTTGCACGGTTAGTGCTTCTTTCCTGTTGTTGGTTGACTAGCTAGGTTTCGCGACTGCTAAGCACGTCACCCCCATGCTGTTGTAAGTTGTAGCCTCCTCGTGGTTGGAGTGCTCATTCTACCGCTGTTAAGTGCAGGTGTTGTGGTTCAACCGGGGTCCATCTCCGGGACTTCCAGTTCTTGGAATCTACTACGTGTCGGTTCTTGTTTACCTTGTGATTGCTTCACAACTGCCAGATCGGGTTTTCCCCGAGTATGAGAAGGCTTTTCCTTCTCTCGGCGTACTTTCCCAAGTTATACAATGGGGATGCGGAGGGCGGGTCTGGTATAGTAGGTACCCGGTTCACACCGGGAGTTCCTATCTAGCATATCTCTATTGCTAACACTCAGCACTAGGCCCATAGCCCTATGCTTCCAAAATCCTAACTCGGGTGGTATCTCTAAACTCGGTATTTCCAGTCATCAGAGCGAACTTCGCTCTGATAACCACTTTTTGTAAAACACACCTAAAATTAATGTTGTGTTACCGTCCAATCTATACACATCAGATACACCGCAGCGGGATACATACTTACATAATGAGGGTGATACAATGCCGTTAGTCACCCACGTGGACTAACAAGGCTACTGCTACTACATACAGCATCGGTCTGATGGACCGGAATCCCGAGTACTACACATCTACAATACATACTCCATTTACCAGTCAAATAATACAATGCTCCATTCAACAACTTTACTCCTTTACAATACCATACAATACAATATTATAACCGAGTTTACTAGGTTCCAAATACGATTATAATACTTCCTCCAAGTTCATACATACTCATTACGAGTCTATCCACTACCCATTCTTCATAACTACTTACTTTCTATGTACAGAATGTGCCGCCGGCCTCTTACCTTGACCACATTCGCTTCGGGTACCTGCACACTAAAAAACGTTCCCCCTAGGGGGTCAGCTTTCGCTGCGCTTGATAACCGCATACCCCGCGTACTAGTGAGGGTACGCCGACCACTTGGTCGAATACATGCAGTTCATTTTCATTCAAAATACATGCATACATGCTCTTGTACACAGCACAATAATACTTACGCAAGCATACATACATTCATACACTTCATTACATACAAGGAATACATACAAGTCAACCATCCATACTTACCTTCACCGGAATGCGCATACACAATACATACACAGTACTTACACAGTACACCATACTTGTTAGCTCCATTTGTCCGCCCGGGTTAATCGGGTGGAGATTACTCTTTTACTCGATCCACAGTACTTACGCATACATACTCATACTCATACATACTTACTGATCCATACTTACATACTTACTCTACTCATGTTAAGCCGGTATGGCCTCTGGCAGGGACTACACCGTCCCACCACCAGGCTTTACTTGGTTCACCAATCCAGGATACTACCCATTTAAGGGGTTTGGGCCGTGGACCAGTTTAAGAACCAGGAATCGGATCCAACCTCTTGTGTCTCCTTCATCCTCACGCGTGGCCGAAACTATATCAGACTTCTACTCATTCCAATTTACTCACTTTCAAGTTAGGAGTTAGGTAGTTAGGAATTAGTAGAAGTCAACATCCAAGCCCCAATAATACAATACACATATACACATACATACGAGGTACAATACATTACACAAGTACAATACGAGGTACATACACACTTCATTCTCATTTATTCATTTCATGAATTATACAAACTATTGTTCGAGACAAATGTATCAAGAACAACATAAACAAGCACAAGTAAGTGCAAGATAATCCGATTCATGCATTTATCTTATTTAGGTGATCAAATAAGCACACAAATCGGGGTAACCAGATTAGGATACAGGGCATGAAGAAATCATACCTTGCGCCGTTGACTTTGGACTCACCGACTCCCTTCGGTGTTCAACTATTTGAATCCTATCACATACATACAGTTGGATGGTTAATTATCCATAATTAACCTTACTTATTACTTTCCTAAAGTTTCCTAATTTATACTTACTAACTCTTTGTTACTTGAATACATTTACTTAAGTTACTTACTTACAATTATTTTCTAAGCTTGTTTATAGCCTTAATGAGCATTAAACATCATTAATTATTTCTTTATCATCTTATACAATCATTACCCATCCTTACCCTACCTTAGAATAGCTTTAGAACACATTCTGGAGGGTTTTTAGGGGTGTCCGGGTTAGTGTCCGGGTTTACAAACCCGGACCATGGTTTTTGTTCTGTCTCGGTTGAAAATTAGGTGTGGTCCGGGTTTAGGGCTGGGTTTACAAACCCGGGCCATACACTGCTATTCCTCTCGGGTGAAAAATTTGGGTGGTCCGGGTGGGGATTGGTTTGCAAACCCGGACCATTCCTTTGCAAAACTCTCGGGTGTATTTTAGGGGTGGTCCGGGTTTAGGTCTTGGTTTGCAAACCTGGACCATCCATTCTGAAATACCTTCTGCCGTGTTTTTTGACATGTCCGGTTTGTGTACTTGTTTACAAACCCGGACAAGTTACAGTATTGTAAAATATATATGTTTTTGATTATGTTTCAACTCCGAACTTCTACCAATCTCTTCCCCAATATTCCTACATATAATCTAGGGTGTTTTGATCTTAAATAAGCAATCAAAACTAGCCTAATCCATCTCCATACCAATCTGTTACAAACCACCTTCCACTGTCAATTTTCCTCTATTACAGTTGTTCTTTCTTCCACATATGTTACAGATTTTTCCTCTATTCTTCCCACTAATACTGTGGCTCTTTCATTGCCTCATTTACATTATACTCAACCTAAGTCTTACTCAGTACAATGCTCTTTTCACTAACTCCTACATACTAATTCTTCCTTGTTTCTCCAACACATTTCAATACTCTTTGCTACAGATTTTAGATCTTTTCATTCTCTTACCACAACTACTACTCCTTAATTACCAAATCATCTCTACTAAAATCCCAATACACACCTGGTTCTCCCATTCACCAAGTCATTCTTAATGCACAATTCCTACTAAAATTTCTCCATAGTTCACCTACAATTTCTACTTATCCTCATCCACACTTTTTCACCAAAATCATCCCTATTCTAGCCACACCCTTACAAGGGTCCTACCAGCATTCAAAACATTATCTCAATACATCAATACTCCATCAATTATAATACCAATACATCATTACTCCTCAATCCACCATACTAATTCACATACACAATTTATTTGGCTCTAAGGCCTACAATCCCAATACAAACTCATAAGCACTCAAACTTCCACAAACCACGATACTAATACAATAGTTTAGGATCTTTATTTATTCACCCATTCCCATTACTCTAATGCATTAAAATATAGCATTGAGAAAGAGCTCTTACCTTTAAGCTCTTATTTCCTCTTCCTTTTCTATTCCTTCTTCTCTCTTTCTTGTACAATCGGTCACATGGGGAATGGAGTTGCCAAACTCCATTCCCATCACCCATACACACAAAATAAGTGCAATTAATATACTAACCCTAGATTTATACTAATCCTTTGAAATGTTCAAAACACAAATTCTAGGGTTTACCTTTGGAGTGTTTTAGGAAGGGTTTTAGCCCTTGGTTTGAGAAGGCGATTCCACCACCATTGCAAGGTTGAGATTATGCTCAAAAGAGTGAGAGAAAACAAGGCATTACATAGGGGTAAAAATCGGTTTTGAAAGGAAATGGTGAGAACATGAGTTTTTCATGTAGATTTTTACCTTAATGGAGAGAGAAGACTCCAAGCTACACATTAATGCCATTTTCTTCACCAATGGGGTATACCCACGAAAATGAACTTCCTCATTTTGGATTTTGAAAAGAGGGAAGTGTAGAGAATGATGAGGGGAGTTCAAATATGTAATTTGTTTTTATTTGGAGCTTGCATGTGGCTAGAGCAAGAGGATGAAGAGGGCTGCCATGGAAGCTTATGGAGAGCTTCAAAAATCACCAGATGCAGAGGGGAGAAAGAGAGGAGATGGCTGGGTGAGAAAAACGGAAGAGAGAGAGTAGAGAATGAGAGAGTGAGGTGAGAGAAAAGGATAAAGCACTTTTCTACTTTTTCTATTTTACTTTTTGGTTCCCTTTACTTATTAGCTAGTTACTGTGTGTGTGAGGGTTATTTGACCCATAAAAATTGGCCCCACACATTACTACTAGTTGGAGCGTTTTTCGTCTTTTACAGAAAATGCTCGTTATTTTACCCGGTTTGGGGTACTATTCACTAACCGGGCCCGTTTTTCTGGAATTTCTCGTTTATTTAATTTTATTGGTTATTAAGCTTCCATAAATGCTTAATCATTGTTATTTAATGATTTGTAATTTTTACGGGTTTGTTTGACCACTTAAAGTCACGTTTTTCGGGTTTTCTCGAAAAACGTGCATTAAAGCTCCATTAACGTTTTAATGAATTATTTGGATCCGTTTTCTTCGGGAGTTGTTCCCATGTATTATTTAGGTCCTATTAAACCTTCCGAATCCATATAATACGCTAACCGGGGTCTCATACCTCCTACGGTTATTTAACGCTTATTTAGCGTTTTTCACTTTTTAAGCATTTCTTGATTCCTTTTGGATTTACTTTTCCTTACCAATAGTACTTAGGCGTCATTAGGCCCTTAAATATGTATTAGATAAATTTTAATCCCCATATTTAAGTTCAGGGTATTTCAATCTACCCCCCTTATGAACTTTGTCCTCAAAGTTGTTCGAGGTTATGGGAATACTATACTTACTCATTTATACTTGCCTAATACCGAAGCCATACATTCCTCCTCCTTACCATTCCCAAATTCATTACTCAATGTTTCTCCTTTCCATACCATACCAATGTACAATAATTACTCCAATCCATATTACTATCAACCGTCTGGTTCCTCATTACAACATTTATACATGCGTACATTGCAAAGCTATCCCCAAAGCAATGCAATACACATTACAATTCCACAGGCACTCAGGTCATCTCGACACAGGGCTCCTCTATGTCCCGCTGCCCTTGGAATAGTACAACATGCTACACTACTATCTTCTCCGGTATAAACTTCCAACTAGTCCTCATCCTCCAGTCAAACAGAAATTCTTTCGCAACTACTAATTAGAAATTTTTCTAAAAACATACAACTCCAGATTCCAATTTGTATTCATTACTTCTATCCTATGCGTGATTCTTGTGACCACTTAAGGGGAGCTTCAAGAATCATTCGACCCTGATGTGATCAGCATCAGTGTTGAACTATCTTTCCACCCCAATTTGTGTTCGGTTTCCCCTGATCTGGTCAGGATCAAGTTCAACTTCCCACATCAGTTTCAAACAACCAAATAATTTAATTGTTTTCATTTTCTATCTTTTTACTCTTCCTAGTCGTGATACGAATTCATACATCTCCAAAAGATGGAATCAATCCATCGATCATCCTCACTCTACTTCCCCAAATGTTTTACTCCGTGATTCGATACCTAATTGCTCACTTCATCAGCCTTCACTACTTCCATCCATTACTCACCATCATCTCCAATATTCTATCCAAGAAATACTATACCTATGAGATTTAGTCGTCTTCAATTTGCTTCAAATAATTTACTTACGATTCCACTACTCATAAACTTCATTCATCTACTATCCTCATTCATTTCGTACTACTTCCTCAAAGGCTACAATACTTGTGGAGCTCCTTCCACTACTCATTACTTTTCTTTTACTAATACTCTACATTGGTGTTACAAGATGGGTATATTCCTCCTATGGTATTTGCATGTCTAATGCCTAGTTACCATAATTACAATATGAATGAGTACTTATGTTTATTTAACATAGTATCAATCATCAATTTGGTTCTCATTTGTGCTATGCACATTATGGTTTATGTGTTTTATCCACAAGACTTACATTAAGCGGTTTCGCTCTACCCCCCTTTAAAAGGGATTACGCCCACGTAATCTACCATATGTTATTATTGAACATTGGTTATTTATTTCGGGCACTCTGAAGCGTTTTAGCTTCTTTTCGGTTTATTACATAATATACCTTGTCAAAGGGTCTTAATCATAACAATGGTTTAGTCTTTGTTCCAAGGATTCCTATATGAGTTTATTTAACTCATAATTAATTCGATTTTTGTCTATTAGGCTTCAAGGCATTAATAGCCATTCTTTCATACTCACTAGGTATATTATCTCCTAGCTAGGGCCCACTAGCTTCTGCTGTGCGACCCTGATAACTTGGGTTACTTACCCTTCGTGTTATCCTTAATGTGTTATGCATTACCTTTTTACCCGTCTATTATGGGAATAACGTTTGACACAAATGTGGTATTCTTTTACCGCGTTTGAATTCAATAAGTATATAGATTATAACCAGCTCTCTGGTGATCTATTATGTGTACTATTCGTGCTTCCACGATTATTTGATAAGCTCCTCCGATTTATTGTCGGGCGAGGTTGAGTCACTACTTAGTTGTAGTGCTTCCTCTATTGTCGCAAGCTTCTGAATTCTACCAGTTTCCCTGGTTCAGTACAAGTGTCTTTACTTGTATGACCTTTCATTTTCTATGCGTCGGTCCTAGTGACTTTCTTCAATCTTCTTTCGCCTTTTATTCCAATGGAATTCACATCTTGTGATCGTTAGTGTGCTTTGCACACTTCGTGCTTCTCTGGCCTTTGGCCGCACGTTTCGTTGCTAAACTTGCTTAAATGGCTTATGCCGTTTGTTGGTGAAAGAAGGGTTTACTACGGTTTACATTTTCATATTCCTTACTATGCCACTAGATCATTAGCTGCACAAGTGCAATACCAAAACACTCAGTCATACAGAGTGCAGAGGCGTAAACGCTTGACAGTAAGTCACTTATGTGATAGGAAAGAATATTTCTGCCTGTCATCTCATACTTATACTCCGTGTCATTATCTGCTAATTCCTCATAGCGGTCGCATGTTGCGCACCGTATTCTTACTCATTGTACAACATGTTTTTACTATTTCTGTTACTATGGTAGTTCCTCCTTACTTATTGCTATTGTCATTGGCACCATTTCCTTATGGTGTAAATACACTAGGAGTTTCCTGTATTTGTGTGTATGACGGTCGTCGTAGCATACCGCAATCTTATCCTCTTCCCAATGTGGGGATGTCTTATTCAACTTAGGTTTTTATGTGTAGGTTAGCTTACCTCACATTCTATCATCATTTATGATACAATTTACCAGGTATCTTGGTTGATAATGGATGAAGTAATTTACCGGGTTACAAGCTCTCTTGAGCGCTGGTCATTCATGGTGTGCAATGTGCATTCCCGTTGGTTGTTTTGACAATATTTTGTCTTTCCGTGCTGAGCATTGGGTATAGGCTCTAGCTGTGTAGTTCTACTTGTATGTACATCACCGGGACATCCCAAGAAATTCAAGGGTTTTCTGGTCCCGTTCTATCATTGATAAGTGAAGTTCTTGTTGAGAGGCTTGTTTCCACTCATAGGTCTCATTAAGAGGTTGACTATGTTAGTATTTATACAACGGTTCACCACATGCTGGGTGCATGCGGAGTATGCTTACTCCTTAAGTCATAACGGTTTGGAAATCTCATTTCCTTATTTCATCGCCCCTTGGCAATATCTATATGCGTAGGCTTTTCTGTTATAATAGATGGAAGCCCTTCTAAGGGTTCACATCTTCACCACATTGGTGGTCTTGGGCTAACGAGGGGTACCTTCCCTTGGTTTTCTCGTATTGTCTAAGTGTGGACTAGGCCAATGTTGGCGTTATCATAATTCTTATGCCTCTGTGCTACCATTGCTACAGAAGGCATGAAGGTAATTAAAAGCTTGTCAACTGTATACTTGACTGATGTTCAAGTGACAGTGACACTGAGTTGGCCATTACTCTAAGCCACTCAGGATGTTGGGTTTGAATTGATGGTCCAGTTGTTGATTTCTTGTCGTATGAGACAATATCTCTTGCAAGTCTTGTTATCAAATGGTGTGGGTTTTGCAACCGTTTAAGTTACATAACGTATTTGGTTTATGGCTTCTGAGCCCTGTTTCTGCAAGCTATGCTCTTTGCAAGCTGCGTATACATGTTTCCACTCCTTGTATACCCCAAAGGTTGGAGGTATTACTGGGCTCCATGGCAAGTCGTGACATCACGCTTCCGTTCATAGGGGCCCATCTTGGCATTCTGATGTTACTCAGTGCCCTTTTGTAATTTAGGGTATTTCCTATTAAGTGAAATCCCTTCGGTGTCCTAACCGAGTGTTCTTTCTAGCTTCTGTGCTTTTATCATGTCGCTATTATTCGACTGTTGCAATTCAGACACCCTTCAAGGATTGCTCCTGGTGTTGTTAGGTCATGCCGTTACATCCGGCTAATGTTTATAACATGTCGTGTCTACTATACCGCCTTGTGGTATTGTATTTTGAGTTATCCCCTTGTGGGTTATAGCGTCTCCCGTCCTTGGGTAGACTGTTTATACTCCTCCTAGTGTTTTAGACTAGGTTTAAGATCCTCTCCAACGATGGATTATACTTTATGGTAATCTCGTGTCTGCTCTTGGGAACTCCGACCCGTTTGTTGAGCATTGTGGTGTTCACGTTAGGCTTTTGCCTTACTATGTTCAGGCTGGGTATCCCTTCCAGCTGTCATGTGTTTGTTTGACATCTTGAGACATATCCAATGTCTATACTTATTAGTCTACGCTCCTTGTGCTTCCTAATTCTCATTCCTCATTTCAGATGGATTCTCTGAGTTCCTTTATACTTAATTGTCTGAGGTGTCCAGCTCTTCTGATTTGATCTTACGGATGGTCCGTAGAGCGGAGTTGGCTACTTCCCGTGTTTCGTGCACCACATGTATACATACGTGGGGTACCATGTTGATACGTTTCCACTTACCTAAACTATATGTCAGGCCCGCAAGCTCCTTTAGAGTGCGGTTGTCCCACCTCCCGTAATTGAGTACACTTGAAATACCCCAAACCTTAATATATTGTTTAAACACTTAAATATGGTGTATTAAGACTAAAAAGAGTCTTAGAAACATTAGTAAACAAATTTAAACAAAAGGAAACACAAAATGTGCTTTAAAGTCAATAAGAGCCAAAATGTGCTCTAAGCTTGGGATAAACTTGGTTAAGACCTAATGAACTTACCAAGACCTCATTTATACACTAATGAACATATTAAATCAATTACCAAAGAAAACCAAGCTTGAAAACAAGTTTAAACACAAAATGTGCTTTAAGGAGTCTTAAAGCACATTTTTGAAAAATTGTCTTGTAAATGAGTTTGAGTGGCTAGATGTCCATCATTACTCTTAAATATATGTGTACTATATAATATCACATTTGGGTGTCTATATCAATGGGAAATCAAAAATTTCACTTCTATGTGCCTTGTTTTATGAATAGTAACTTTTACAAGCTAGTTATAACATATGTTATGTTAAGTAATTAAATTGACAAACAAAGACTATATTACCCTCATTATAATAAGGGGGCCGGTTTTCTAAGGTGTGGTGACTCACCACCCTCTTGTTATTTGTTAAGTAAATAATGATGACTAATGAATGTACTATTTACTTTAAAACTACAAATATCTTCTAAAAGTAAACCAATCTCTCATTTCTCTCATTTTTTTTCTTCATTCACACGGTTCACCTTCATTCTCCCTTCTTGCTGCTCTCTCACGGTAATACCACTACCACCATTAAAACACAAGCTTTGATCTCTTGTTAAATCTTGCTCACTTGTCCAAATCAAAAACAAACACCACCATCTTCTTCCTCTCCTCAAGCTCTTCATTTCTATCTTCTCCAAACTTCAAGACAACCATTTCGGTGCCATGGAGTTCCACCATTGAAGGAGCTTGAGCTTGTTTTCTACATATTATTACTCTCCTTGGCTTCTAGGTAAGGAATCTCAAACAAAAATCAAGTTTCCTCCTTGTTTTTGTCATGTCCGAAAATACATACTGAAGGAGCTCTTTGTGTGACCTTGTTCTAGCTTCATTCCAACTCTTCATGGACTAGGTGGAGTCCTCTCTTGCTAGATATTCAAACTCTCTTCAAAGAGCAAGGTAAAACAACTACATTAATGTTTTTGAAACAATGTAAAATTAGGGTTTACAATGAGATGGAGCTTATAGCTTGAATACTCATTATAATGTTTGTATATTGTTTAGAACTTGTCAAAGAATCAAGTACTCTATCGGTTTTCTAAAGGAAACAAGAAGAAAGTTGTTTGGAAAGAGGTAAATCTACTAACCAAATGTTATTTAAATGCCTTAGGAGAAATGAGCTTATAAATGCTTATTAAAACTACCTAAAGAGCAAATGGTGAATGACTTAGTAAAGTGTTCTCAAGAGCTTAGTAAAAGGCATATGTGTTGTTGAGTGTATTTGCAGGTTAAAGGCAAATATATTGTGGAAATTCAGTGTTTATGATTTAAGCATCTTAAGGGCCTAAGAGCCATGTCATTTAAGGGCCTAAGTGCCATGCAATTTAAATTATGCACTATATTGTGATGTAGTGCTTTGTGAGTGGAGTTTGTGTATAATAAGTACTTGATGGATTTTTAGTGTTCTTGGTTGTTTGTTGGTAAAAACAAGGTTTTTGGTTAGTAATGTTCTAGGAGAACCTATGTCGAAATTTAGGTAACAAATGTGAAGTTCTAAGTGTTAAAATGAGTTTGATAAGTTAAGGAGTATTTAAAATGGTTAAGTGTTGTTCTTGTGTAGGAAACATGCATTAAGGTGATAGGAGTGTAACAAGGACTTAGGCATGAGCTTGAGATTTTAGTATGTACCAAAGTCATTTGGGACTTAGGTAAAGACTTAGGCAAACTTTGGCAAAATAAGGAGAAGTGTACACTAGGAAAAGAGTTTCAAGAAGGATATAAGGAATTAGTGTGAGAGATGATGTTTGGGAGATGTTGTTAAGATAAGGAGAAAACATTTTGGGATAGTAGTTAACATAGGTATGAAACACCACTTGAAAAACTAGGAGAAAATATTGTAAGTGTTAGGAATTTTGTGAAGAAATAAGTAAAGGTTTAAGGAATTAGAAAAAGGGTTTTGTGAGTGTTTTAAGGATGGCTTAAGTTGTGTTTGAAGTGCCCAAATGAGGTTAGGGGGTACTAGGTTATATGGGGTGAAGTTTGGAGTTGAATGTAAAAAGGAAAACAAGGATTTGGGGCAGACCGGACTTGCGACCGACTTGCAAGCCCGGTCGGGACCTGTTTACCCTGCGAGAATTGGCTTCTGGAATGGACCGACCTTGGGACCGGACTTGCAAGGTCGGTCGGGCCTGTAAATTGTGTACGGATGGAGTTACTGGAATCGACCGGACATAGGACCGGACTTGGCAAGTCCGGTCGGGCTAAATTTCCGAAGGGGAGAAACTCTCTGGAATCGACCGGACATGGACAAGTCCGGTCGGCAAGTCCGGTCGGACCAAAACTTGTAAAAAAAAAAAAACAGAAAAGAATGTGACCTATGTAGTTAACCCTAGGGTGTATAATGAAGGTAACCTAGGGTAAGATAGACATGACATTAAAACATGTCATACAATTATGTTAAACACTTAGTAAATTTGGAGGTTAAGTAAGTTAATTAACCGACGTTCTTGAATTATGTATAGGAGTGACCTACGGAGGAAACCAAACGAGGCAAGGACCAAGGTATGGTTTTCTTGCAGTCTGTTGTCTAGCGGTTTACACCGGTTTGTGTGTTGTATGTTTTTCTGTGTGTTTACAACGTTATAAGATTTAAACATGTAATGAGTTTACAGTTGTTCGTATTATTGTGATGTGATGTTGTGACTCAATTCCCTTGTGTGTGTCTAACATGACTTACCACCTATTGTGTGTTGGTTGTTAAGTTCCACTATGAACTTCTAACAAGTGTTAACTGGGAAGTGAGGAATCCGGTTATCCGGTCATGCATGTAAGTTAAGAGTAGATATCTGAATCAGATTCGACTCTTATGTTGTTAAGATTGTTCTCCTTAATTTGGCGTTCGATCTCCCGCTAGCTTCTTCCAAAGCTTACCTATTCTGACTTATGATCGGTTTAGTAGGAACATGTGTTTGTGTGGTGTGTTCGGGTCACTAAATCCGAACCATCTGTGACTTAAGTTACTCGTTCGTCTAACAGAACGGTAATGAGTGTGTTTAACGAGCTTAACATGAGGGTGGATCACTCTCTACGCTCTTATGTTATTTGACCCTTGTGGTTTGTTATTGTGGAACGAAGATCCACCGTGTATGTGATGATGAGCTGTGCACCATTGATGCTATGCTCCAGGTTATGTTATGTTATGTATATAATGAATGCCATGTTATAATTACAATTAGCTGCGCGTATCCCGGTAGCCGATGGGCTGCGCGTTAGCCATACCAGCCAAGGGTTGCTGACCCCCTCGGGGGATCCATATTTCTTATACTGCAGGATGAGGATCGAAGAAGCGGAGTGGCTTTAGATCCTAGGATGTGATTACTTTTGTATACTTTTGGATGTTGGCCCGGGATGCGCCTGTGCTCCTGTGGCGTTATATACTTTTGGTTGTTGCAGTTACAGTGATGTTATACAGTGAAGGATATGTAAACACTCGGTATTGTATATAAAGTATTTATGGTTTAGTTTCATGCTCGGGAGTCTGATCATCAGACCGGTACAATTGTATTTATTCTGCCTTGTCAACCACGTGGGTGGTTGACGGCGCGTTGTAGCACCGAAGCGTTAGTTACCGTTTAGTTATTTAATTCCGCTGCGATTCCGTTTAGTATCATGTGCGTATTAGGGGTGTTACAAAAAGTGGTATCAGAGCGAAAGTATCGCTCTGATGACTAGAATACCGAGCTTAGGAATATACCGAGTTAGGAAACCTAACTACAGTTACCTAAGTGATCAGTTATGGAAAGGTTAACCACTAACTAAGTGTGGAGATACCTTATTGTCGGGAAGCGTTACAACCGTTGGACCGATAAGTGTGCAAGCATATTGCTAATGAATATTCATGTGAATACAGATGGCAGGTAGACCGCGCGGTAGAGGCCGCAGACAAGTGGTACTAGTACTCGGGGTGACAAGGGCGAGAAACACTACGGCTCAGGTTATGGCTGAGGCTGTAGCAGCCGCTGTGGCCCAGATGGTACCCCAGCTTGTAGCTGCGATCCAGCAGGGGCAGATGCCCGGAGTTCAACCACCACCGCCACCGCCACGAGAGACCAACTGGGTCAAGGCATTGGCAGACTTGAGACCCCCTTCATTTCATGGGGAGACCGACCCAGTAAGCTGGAGGCGTACATCTCCGAGCTGGAGACCGCCTACGAGACCTTGGCTGTACCCGCAGAGGCTAAGGTCCGTCTTGCCGCTTACTATCTGAAGGGTTCGGCACAAAACTGGTGGAAGCTAGTGAGAGAGGACCGGATGGGGATCCTCAGTTGGCTGGAGGGAGTACACGGCTCTGCTGCGAGCCAAATACTACCCTGTGCACGTTCAAGAGGCCAAGCGCCTTGAGCTGGATAGTCTGAGGCAGGGGGACAAGGTATCGTTGATGAGTATTACACTGCCTTCACCGGCCTTGTCCACCTGTTACCGGACCTGGGATACTCGAACCGGGTGCTGGTAAACCGTTTCTACAACGGTCTCAGCCACCGTCTTCGCTATGGGATGGGGCCAGCTGAGTATACTACCTTGCAGGTAATTTAAGTAAAGAGTGATGTGAATATGTGTAGTCTACAAGTGAGTAATAATGTGAGTTTGTGAGTATGTATTGCGGGGCATGACTGACCATCCTAAATACAGGAGTGCTATCATGCCGCTGCTAAGGTGGAGATCACCGTCCGTCTGAGGGACGAGGAGAATGCGCACAAGCGCAAGGCCACGAGCGAGGGCCAGAGTTCGCAGGGGTACGGGGGAGGAAAGAAGAAGAAGAAACCTTATCCCCAGCCCCAGAAGAGTCAGCACCAGGGTGACAAGGGCCAAGCCCAAACCACCACAGCTGAGGAGCCACTGAAGCTCACATATGCTTATGCGGCGAAGCCCCTACGCTCTTACCCACCAAAGGGTATTGTTTAATCTTATGTGATAAGTTGATGAGTATATTGATAAGTTGTGAAGCAAGTACTGAGTGTGTATTGTGTTAGCAGCTAGCACGGGCTCTGGACCGGAGCGCCACTATTACTGTAAGTGGTGCAATGGAGACCATCCCGGCAAGGACTGCAAAGGGAATGAGGTGCAGTGTCGTTACTGCGAGAAGTGGGGTCACCGTGACCACGAGTGTTACCGGAACCCCAACAGCAGAGTCAAACAAGCCCAAGGGGCAGTGGAAGGGTAAGGCCACAGCAGCTATTGATGGCCCGAAGACGGCTAACCAGCCACCCACTGATCAGAGGCACACTGATTCCCAGAAGGGGAAAGGGTCGGGACCTAGCAAGGCCACCCTGAATGTGGTGGACCGGTCTGAGGCGCCAGGGCCCTCTTCTAGACCAGGTACCGCCTAAAATGTTGAATGTAATAAGTGATTGCATACCGCATTTCATGCTTATGTGTACTAGTGAGTTCAAGTGTATTATCATGTGAGTAAGGAGTTAAAGTATAGTGTGAAAGACACCTAATAAGATAATTCTAAACTGAAAGGAACCTTCAATATATGTTATCCAATCCCACCCACACCAAACCCTGAAGAAACCACCATCAACATCACCGACTTTCCAATGGAGCAATGTCAGGTTATCCAGCCAGGTATGATACTCTTAAGTGGATACCTGACACCGGAGGCACAAGTCCATGTCATCAGACGATGCGACGAACTTGGAGCTAAACCTGGAGGTTTCTACACACCTGAATATCCGAACGGATCAAGAATGCAATTGAAGATGATGTGCATGGGTAAGGACTGGAACCCTTACACCAAGTCATATCAAGAAGTGCGAGCTGAAGATGGAGCAATAGTACCAAGTATACCTGAGGAGTTCCGTGCGGTCGTTAATCACGCCGTGGGAATTGCTCAACAAGTTGAAACGGATTCAATTCCAAATGTGGAAGCAGATTTGTGTATCGTGAACTTCTACCAGAAAGGTGGACGGTTAGGTTTACACCAAGATAAGGACGAGTCACCCGAGTCTCTAAGTAAGGGAGTACCCGTGGTGTCTTGGTCTATTGGTGATACCGCAGTATTTGTGTATGGCGAGCAGAAGCGTGCTGATCTCGCAAGGAAGTTAATACTAAAGTCAGGAGATGTGTTAATCATGGGTGGGCAGTCAAGGATGCTATATCACGGCATCAGAAAGATCAAACTGAATACCGCACCGTCGGCAGTGATCAATGCCACACACATGAAACCCGGACGTTTGAATTTGACCTTCAGACAATTCTAAGCCTTGTATACTTTGTAATGTGTTAAGCCAGTATATGTTAAGGAAGTTATGTATGTGTTAAGTTATATCAACCTTGTAAACCAACAATGTTGTAAAGAGGAAGTGTTAATGAATAAAGTGGAGTTATTGAAGTATATCAACCGTGTTGTTACCCAGTACTTATTAGTTTGCCAATGAATTAGGCTGTGCACTCGGAACGGGAGGTACATTGAGTGTCTGCAATGAGGCAGAAGCCGGCAAGAGCGGCACAATCCTCACCGGTACCTTTCCAGTGAATGGCGTGGATGCATCGATCTTGTTCGACTCTGGAGCCTCACACACATTTTTTCGCTATCTTTTGCGAAGAGGCTGGGGTTAGATGGAGAGGAGATGCCAGACTTCTTGGTCACTCTCCCATCGAAAGAGCGGATCAGGTGTACCCGCTACCACCGAGATGTCATTGTACGAATCAGAGGTGAAGAGTTCCCGATCGACCTGATAGAGTTCGACGGACTTGGATTTGATGTGATTGTCGGGATGAACTGGTTGGAGCGGTACAGGGGGCAGAATCCTGTGTGCCGAGCATCGACTGCTTCTTCGGAGTCCATCTGGGGTTACCATATCATACCGCCAGAGGCCCAGGGAGCCTTCGACACAGATCATCACCGCCATGGCCATGTATCGTGAGTTACGACGAGGGAGTGATGTATACCTCTACTATGTCCAGGACATAGAGAGAGACCCTGAGTTTAGCCCAGATGTGCCGGTAGTGTCGGAGTTTCCTGATGTATTTCCTAAGGAACTGCCGGGCATGCCGCCAGCACGAGAGGTTGAGTTTGAGATCGACTTAGTTCCGGGCACTGGACCCATTGCGAAAGCACCTTATCGTATGGCTCCAGCAGAGATGACAGAGCTCAAGGAGCAGCTGAGAGACCTACTCGACAAGGGCTTTATCCGCCCTAGTGTTTCACCATGGGGAGCGCCGGTCCTCTTCGTGAAGAAGAAGGACGGTAGCCTCCGCCTGTGTATTGATTATCGGGAGCTGAATGCTGTTACGGTGAAGAACCGTTACCCTTACCACGCATCGACGATCTATTTGATCAGCTGTGGGGTGCATCAGTATTCTCCAAGATAGACTTACGTTCCGGATACCATCAGATTGCCATCCGTGACAGTGATATCGAGAAGACAGCTTTCAGAACGAGGTATGGGCACTATGAGTTCACAGTTATGCCGTTTGGCTTATCGAATGCACCAGCTAAGTTCATGGACTTAATGAACCGTTTGTTCCAAGATCAGTTGGACAAATCAGTGGTAGTCTTCATCGATGATATTCTTGTGTATTCTAAATCAAGGTGAGCACGAAAGCCACCTGAGAAATGTGTTACAAAACTTGAGGAGGAACCAGTTGTATGCAAAGTTTTCGAAATGTGAATTTTGGTTGAACCAAGTATCCTTCCTTGGACATGTGATTTCTGAGGCCGGGATCGCTGTTGATCCGGCAAAGATAGATGCAGTGCGCACCTGGCCTAGGCCGAAGACAGTTACCGATATCAGGAGCTTCCTCGGTCTGGCAGGTTATTATAGGAGGTTTGTGAAGGACTTCTCCAGTGTCTCGAAGCCGATGACTTCCTTAATGAAGAAGGATGCACCATTCGAGTGGACAGTCGACTGTGAGAGTTCTTTCACGAGTCTCAAGGATGCTCTGACATCTGCACCAGTCCTGACTATACCAGACGGTCCAGATGGTTTTGAGGTCTACTGCGACGCATCAGGTAGAGGTATGGGTTGTGTATTGATGCAACACGGGAAGGTCGTAGCATACGCCTCCCGTCAGCTGAAGAAGCATGAGGAGAACTACCTACCCACGACTTAGAATTGGGTGCCATTGTCTTCGCATTGAAGATATGGCGACATTATTTGTATGGGGTAAGTGTGACAATCTATTCTGACACAAAAGCTTAAAGTACTTGTTCACTCAGAAAGAGTTGAACATGAGGCAAAGAAGGTGGGTTGAATTTCTGAATGACTACGATATTATCTGCAATATAAAGAGGGTAAGGCAAATGTGGTAGCTGACGCACTGAGTCGCCGAGCACACTCTCTCCATTCGCTAGTCTCTCATACTGGCTTGGTTGAAGAGGTGCGGAGTGCTCAGATGACGGATCAGTATATGCTGGAGATCCAGCAGAAGCTTATTGATGGCACATTCGAGGGTCAGAAGTACGACTTCAGACTCCACGATGATGACCTGATTAGGCTGAATGGCCGATTGTGTATACCTAGGAGTAGCGCTGAGTTGAAGGAGCGCATATTGAGTGAGTCCCATTGTTCTACTACTTCGATTCACCCCGGAGCTTCAAAGATGTACAAGAGTATGAAAAGGTATTTTTGGTGGACTGGAATGAAGAAAGATGTTAGTGATTATGTGTTGAGGTGTCTCACTTGCCAGAAGGTCAAGTTTGAGCACCGACGGCCTGGTGGTATGGTACAGCCAATGCCAGTGCCTGAGTGGAAGTTCCATGATATCTCCATGGACTTTGTAGTAGGGCTTCCGCCTACAAGGGGAGGTCTGAATATGATATGGGTGATAGTTGACCGACTGACCAAGGTGGCCCGATTCATTCCGATGAAGGACACTTGGAAAGTGGCAAGATTGGCAGAACTGTTTGATAAAGAGATTGTAAGACATCATGGTGTACCAAAAACGGTTGTATCTGACAGAGATACCAGTTTCTTATCCAGATATTGGAAGTCTACACGAGAGGCATTGGGTACTGAACTGAAGTTGAGTACAGCGTTTCACCCACAGACCGATGGTCAGAGTGAGCGCACTATTCAGACACTTGAGGATATGCTACGTGCTTGTGCACTTGACTTTCAGACCAGCTGGATTGATAAGTTACATCTGATCGAGTTTAGTTACAACAACAGTTATCATGCTTCGATCAAGATGTCTCCCTTCCAGGCATTGTACGGTAGACCATGCCGCACGCCATTATGCTGGGATGAGTCGAGTGAGACGGTCATTATAGGACCAGAGTATCTTGAACAAGTTCAGGCAGAAGTCCGCCAGATCCGGGCTAACATGAAGGCAGCTCAGGATAGACAGAAGTCATACGCAGATGTGCGCAGACGTGACCTGGAGTTCGCCGTGGGCGATCAGGTATTTTTGAGAGTATCCCCCATGAAGGGAGTATTTCGTTTTGGCCAGAAGGGCAAGTTGAGCCCAAAGTATGTGGGGCCTTATGTTGTGACGGAGCGGATCGGCCCGGTAGCCTATAGACTAGACCTACCCGCCGAGCTGGGCAAGGTACATGATGTATTTCATGTGTCCCAGTTGAAGAAGTATATGTCTCATCCGTCTCATGTGCTTCAGCCTGAAAGGCTAACCTTAGAGCCGACCATGCGATCAGTGGAGACTCCGGTACGGATTCTGGATGCTAAGACTCGAGACACTCGCCATAAGTCCGTAAGACTGGTGAAAGTCCTCTGGTCTAACCAGGACGTTGAGGAGGCCACTTGGGAGCTCGAAGATAAGATGAAGGCGAAGTACCCGTCATTGTTTACTTCTTAGTACTTATGTGTATAGGGTACGGGGCGTACCCTTTTTAAGGGGGGTAGAGCCGTTTCGGTTATGTGTGTACGACGTGTATTTGAATACAACGTCTATGTTATGTTGTTATGTTACAGACCGTTGTGTCTGAATGATGTGGATAATGTTGTATGGACCTTGTGTCCAATGTCATGTACCCGATGTTATGTTGTATGGACCTTGTGTCCAATGTCATGTACCCGATGTTATGTTGTATGGACCTGGTGTCCAATGTTATGTAAGTGTGTTGTTAGTGATGTATGGAAGTATTGTTTATAAGTGTTCCCGTGTTCTAATATTTAGGATATGTGGAAGTATGAACTTTGAGGGCAAAGTTCTTTTAAGGGGGGTAGATTGAAATACCCCAAACCTTAATATATTGTTTAAACACTTAAATATGGTGTATTAAGACTAAAAAGAGTCTTAGAAACATTAGTAAACAAATTTAAACAAAAGGAAACACAAAATGTGCTTTAAAGTCAATAAGAGCCAAAATGTGCTCTAAGCTTGGGATAAACTTGGTTAAGACCTAATGAACTTACCAAGACCTCATTTATACACTAATGAACATATTAAATCAATTACCAAAGAAAACCAAGCTTGAAAACAAGTTTAAACACAAAATGTGCTTTAAGGAGTCTTAAAGCACATTTTTGAAAAATTGTCTTGTAAATGAGTTTGAGTGGCTAGATGTCCATCATTACTCTTAAATATATATGTGTACTATATAAATCACATTTGGGTGTCTATATCAATGGGAAATCAAAATTTCACTTCTATGTGCCTTGTTTTATGAATAGTAACTTTTACAAGCTAGTTTATAACATATGTATGTTAAGTAATTAAATTGACAAACAAAGACTATATTACCCTCATAATAAGGGGGCCGGTTTTCTAAGGTGTGGTGACTCACCACCTCTTGTTATTTGTTAAGTAAATAATGATGACTAATGAATGTACTATTTACTTAAAACTACAAATATCTTCTAAAAGTAAACCAATCTTCATTCTCTCATTTCCTTTCTTCATTCACACGGTTTCACCTTCTTCATTCTCCCTTCTTGCTGCTCTCTCACGGTAATACCACTACCACCATTAAAACACAAGCTTTGATCTCTTGTTAAATCTTGCTCACTTGTCCAAATCAAAAACAAACACCACCATCTTTCCTCTCCTCAAGCTCTTCATTTCTATCTTCTCCAAACTTCAAGACAACCATTTCGGTGCCATGGAGTTCCACCATTGAAGGAGCTTGAGCTTGTTTTTCTACATATTATTACTCTCCTTGGCTTCTAGGTAAGGAATCTCAAACAAAAATCAAGTTTCCTCCTTGTTTTTGTCATGTCCGAAAATACATACTGAAGGAGCTCTTTGTGTGACCTTGTTCTAGCTTCATTCCAACTCTTCATGGACTAGGTGGAGTCCTCTCTTGCTAGATATTCAAACTCTCTTCAAAGAGCAAGGTAAAACAACTACATTAATGTTTTTGAAACAATGTAAAATTAGGGTTTACAATGAGATGGAGCTTATAGCTTGAATACTCATTATAATGTTTGTATATGTTTAGAACTTATCAAAGAATCAAGTACTCTATCGGTTTTCTAAAGGAAACAAGAAAGAAGTTGTTTGGAAAGAGGTAAATCTACTAACCAATGTTATTTAAATGCCTTAGGAGAAATGAGCTTATAAATGATTATTAAAACTACCTAAAGAGCAAATGGTGAATGACTTAGTAAAGTGTTCTCAAGAGCTTAGTAAAAGGCATATGTGTTGTTGAGTGTATTTGCAGGTTAAAGGCAAATATATTGTGGAAATTCAGTGTTTATGATTTAAGCATCTTAAGGGCCTAAGAGCCATGTCATTTAAGGGCCTAAGTGCCATGCAATTTAAATTATACACTATATTGTGATGTAGTGCTTTGTGAGTGGAGTTTGTGTATAATAAGTACTTGATGGATTTTTAGTGTTCTTGGTTGTTTGTTGGTAAAAAAAGGTGTTTTGGTTTAGTAATGTTCTAGGAGACCTATGTCGAAATTTAGGTAACAAATGTGAAGTTCTAAGTGTTAAAATGAGTTTGATAAGTTAAGGAGTATTTAAAATGGTTAAGTGTTGTTCTTGTGTAGGAACCATGCATTAAGGTGATTTAGGATGTAACAAGGACTTAGGCATGAAGCTTGAGATTTTAGTATGTACCAAAGTCATTTTGGGACTTAGGTAAAGACTTAGGCAAACTTTGGCAAAATAAGGAGAAGTGTACACTAGGAAAAGAGTTTCAAGAAGGATATAAGGAATTAGTGTGAGAGATGATGCTTGGGAGATGTTGTTAAGATAAGGAGAAAAATTTTGGGATAGTAGTTAACATAGGTATGAAACACCACTTGAAAAACTAGGAAAAAATATTGTAAGTGTTAGGAATTTTGTGAAGAAATAAGTAAAGGTTAAGGAATTAGAAAAAGGGTTTTGTGAGTGTTTTAAGGATGGCTTAAGTTGTGTTTGAAGTGCCTAAATGAGGTTAGGGGGTACTAGGTTATATGGGGTGAAGTTTGGAGTTGAATGTAAAAAGGAAAACAAGGATTTGGGGCAGACCGGACTTGCGACCGGACTTTCAAGCCCGGTCGGGACCTGTTTACCCTGCGAGAATTGGCTTCTGGAATGGACCGACCTTGGGACCGGACTTGCAAGGTCGGTCGGGCCTGTAAATTGTGTACGGATGGAGTTACTGGAATCGACCGGACATAGGACCGGACTTGGCAAGTCCGGTCGGGCTAAATTTCCGAAGGGGAGAAACTCTCTGGAATCGACCGGACATGTACAAGTCCGGTCGGCAAGTCCGGTCGGACCAAAACTTGTAAAAAAAAAAAACAGAAAAGAATGTGACCTATGTAGTGAACCCTAGGGTGTATAATGAAGGTAACCTAGGGTAAGATAGACATTAAAACATGTCATACAATTATGTTAAACACTTAGTAAATTTGGAGGTTAAGTAAGTTAATTAACCGACGTTCTTGAATTATGTATAGGAGTGACCTACGGAGGAAACCAAACGAGGCAAGGACCAAGGTATGGTTTTCTTGCAGTCTGTTGTCTAGCAGTTTACACCGGTTTGTGTGTTGTATGTTTTTCTGTGTGTTTACAACGTTATAAGATTTAAACATGTAATGAGTTTACAGTTGTTCGTATTATTGTGATGTGATGTTGTGACTCAATTCCCTTGTGTGTGTCTAACATGACTTACCACCTATTGTGTGTTGGTTGTTAAGTTCCACTATGAACTTCTAACAAGTGTTAACTGGGAAGTGAGGAATCCGGTTATCCGGTCATGCATGTAAGTTAAGAGTAGATATCTGAATCAGATTCGACTCTTATGTTGTTAAGATTGTTCTCCTTAATTTGGCGTTCGATCTCCCGCTAGCTTCTTCCAAAGACCTTATGATATGATCGTTTAGTGGGAACATGTGTTTGTGTGGTGTGTTCGGGTCACTAAATCCGAACCATCTGTGACTTAAGTTACTCGTCGTCTAACAGAACGGTAATGAGTGTGTTTAACGAGCTTAACATGAGGGTGGATCACTCTCTAGGCTCTTATGTTATTTGACCCTTGTGGTTTGTTATTGTGGAACGAAGATCCACCGTGTATGTGATGATGAGTTGTGCACCATTGATGCTATGCTCCAGGTTATGTTATGTTATGTATATAAATGAATGCCATGTTATAATGACAATTAGCTGCGCGTATCCCGGTAGCCGATGGGCTGCGCGTTAGCCATACCAGCCAAGGGTTGCTGACCCCCTCGGGGATCCATATTTCTTATACTGCAGGATGAGGATCGAAGAAGCGGAGTGGCTTTAGATCCTAGGATGTGATTACTTTTGTATACTTTTGGATGTTGGCCCGGGATGCGCCTGTGCTCCTGTGGCGTTATATACTTTTGGTTGTTGCAGTTACAGTGATGTTATACAGTGAAGGATATGTAAAACACTCGGTATTGTATATAAAGTATTTATGGTTTAGTTTCATGCTCGGGAGTCTGATCATCAGACCAGTACAATTGTATTTATTCTGCCTTGTCAACCACGTGGGTGGTTGACGGCGTTGTAGCACCGAAGCGTTAGTTACCGTTTAGTTATTTAATTCCACTGCGATTCCGTTTAGTATCATGTGCGTATTAGGGGTGTTACAACACTCGTAGTGTTCGTCACACGTCTAGGTGAAGTATTCTATTGTCAACTCCTCTTGTATCATTCTATGATACTCACCGTAATCATGTGGGTTCGGTTTTTAAAATCCAAGGTTTTAAAAGAAGGTTTGTGGTTTTGAAAGAAAACTTGGTTTGAAAATTATGGTTCGGTGTTAAAAGAAGTTCTTTGTGGCATAGCCATGTTCGAAATCTTGACCAAGTCCAGCTTCTCGCTAACTGGTATGTTCTAAATACAGTGGTCGGACCGTTAAGCCTTCCCAAGGTTCCATACTTCTGGTTGTTAGGATGTGTGATCCTGTAGTTGTTTCATTATGGTCACAGCACATTACTATGTGCTTGTGACATATTAGGGTTCCTCTGTATGTTCCTGTCCTTGCTGCACTTGCCGTGGCAAGTGCGTGGTATTGGTGGTTTTTGGGTAAACGTACACCGGTCACGGTATGGTTTTCACTGGTACTTGATAGTCTTGTTGACTCTTCCCTCGATCTTATTGATCTGTAATTGGTATACTCAACCCCTTAGGTAGCTTCTTGGTGGTCTAGACATGGCTGTTGTAGATCTGGGTACTTCTCCAATCCTTGGAGATTCCCACTCTATTTGGTTGAGTGTCGTTCCTTGTGGCTCGTTCCCACACATCTGTGGTGGTTACTGAGCCTTCCTTGTTTAGGCACTACTCTTGTAGTCCTATTGGATTATATCTCGTGGTTGTTCTTGTAGTTGTCTGAGCTATATTGGCCAGGTATTGCAACCTTAATGGCGTCGTAGTTTGGAGTTAACCGCTTCCGACCATGTCCTTAGTCAGCTAGCATACCGTTGGCGGTGTTATTCAAGTATTACTATCCCGTAGACTTGTGTCTCGGGTTCTGTTGCTGCTCCCTTTTTCATTCCGTTGCACGGTTAGTGCTTCTTTCCTGTTGTTGGTTGACTAGCTAGGTTTCGCGACTGCTAAGCACGTCACCCCATGCTGTTGTAAGTTGTAGCCTCCTCGTGGTTGGAGTGCTCATTCTACCGCTGTTAAGTGCAGGTGTTGTGGTTCAACCGGGGTCCATCTCCGGGACTTCCAGTTCTTGGAATCTACTACGTGTCGGTTCTTGTTTACCTTGTGATTGCTTCACAACTGCCAGATCGGGTTTTCCCCGAGTATGAGAAGGCTTTTCCTTCTCTCCGACGTACTTTCCCAAGTTATACAATGGGGATGCGGAGGGCGGGTCTGGTATAGTAGGTACCCGGTTCACTCCGGGAGTTCCTATCTAGCATATCTCTATTGCTAACACTCAGCCCACAGCCCTATGCTTCCAAATCCTAACTCGGTATCTCCTAAACTCGGTATTTCCAGTCATCAGAGCGATACTTCGCTCTGATACCACTTTTTGTACACCCCTACCATTAATGTTGTGTTTACCGTCCAATCTCCTTACACATCAGATACACGCAGCGGATACATACTTACATAATGAGGGTGATACAATGCCGTTAGTCACCCACGTGACTAACAAGGCTACTGCTACTACATACAGCATCGGTCTGATGGACCGGAATCCCGAGTACTACACATCTACAATACATACTCCATTTACCAGTAAAATACTACAATGCTCCATTCAACACTTTACTCCTTTACAATACCATACAATACAATATTCATAACCGAGTTTACTAGGTTCCAAATACGATTATAATACTTCCTCCAAGTTCATACATACTCATTACGAGTCTATCCACTACCTATTCCTCATAACTACTTACTTTCTATGTACAGAATGTGCCGCCGGCCTCTTACCTTGACCACATTCGCTTCGGGTACCTGCACACTAAAAACGTTCCCCCTAGGGGGTCAGCTTTCGCTGCGCTTGATAACCGCATACCCCGCGTACTAGTGAGGGTACGCCGACCACTTGGTCGAATACATGCAGTTCATTTTCATTCAAACATACATGCATACATGCTCTTGTACACAGCACAATAATACTTACGCAAGCATACATACATTCATACACTTCATTACATACAAGGAATACAATACAAGTCAACCATCCATACTTACCTTCACCGGAATGCGCATACACAATACATACACAGTACTTACACAGTACACCATACTTGTTAGCTCCATTTGTCCGCCCGGGTTAATCGGGTGGAGATTACTCTTTTACTCGATCCACAGTACTTACGCATACATACTCATACTCATACATACTTACTGATCCATACTTACATACTTACTCTTACTCATGTTAAGCCGGTATGGCCTCTGGGCAGGGACTACACCGTCCCACCACCAGGCTTTACTTGGTTCACCAATCCAGGATACTACCCATTTAAGGGGTTTGGGCCGTGGACCAGTTTAAGAACCAGGAATCGGATCCAACCTCTTGTGTCTCCTTATCCTCACGCGTGGCCGAAACTATATCAGACTTCTACTCATTCCAATTTACTCACTTTCAAGTTAGGAGTTAGGTAGTTAGGAATTAGTAGAAGTCAACATCCAAGCCCCAATAATACAATACACATATACACATACATACGAGGTACAATACATTACACAAGTACAATACGAGGTACATACACACTTCATTCTCATTTATTCATTTCATGAATTATACAAACTATTGTTCGAGACAAATGTATCAAGAACAACATAAACAAGCACAAGTAAGTGCAAGATAATCCGATTCATGCATTTATCTTATTTAGGTGATCAAATAAGCACACAAATCGGGGTAACCAGATTAGGATACAGGGCATGAAGAAATCATACCTTGCGCCGTTGACTTTGGACTCACCGACTCCCTTCGGTGTTCAACTATTGAATCCTATCACATATACAATTGGATGGTTAATTATCCATAATTAACCTTACTTATTTCCTTTCAAAGTTTCCTAATTTATACTTACTAACTCTTTGTTACTTGAATACATTTACTTAAGTTACTTACTTACAATTATTTTCTAAGCTTGTTTATAGCCTTAATGAGCATTAAACATCATTAATTATTTCTTTATCATCTTATACAATCATTACCCATCCTTACCCTACCTTAGAATAGCTTTAGAACACATTCTGGAGGGTTTTTAGGGGTGTCCGGGTTAGTGTCCGGGTTTACAAACCCGGACCATGGTGTTTGTTCTGTCTCGGTTGAAAATTAGGTGTGGTCCGGGTTTAGGGCTGGGTTTACAAACCCGGGCCATACACTGCTATTCCTCTCGGGTGAAAAATTTGGGTGGTCCGGGTTTGGGGATTGGTTTGCAAACCCGGACCATCCTTTGCAAAACTCTCGGGTGTATTTTAGGGGTGGTCCGGGTTTAGGTCTTGGTTTGCAAACCCGGACCATCCATTCTGAAATACCTTCTGCCATGTTTTTTGACATGTCCGGTTTTGTGTACTTGTTTACAAACCCGGAAAAGTTACAGTATTGTAAAATATATATGTTTTTGATTATGTTTCAACTCCGAACTTCTACCAATCTCTTCCCCAATATTCCTACATATAATCTAGGGTGTTTTGATCTTAAATAAGCAATCAAAACTAGCCTAATCCATCTCCATACCAATCTGTAACAAACCACCTTCCACTGTCAATTTTCCTCTATTACAGTTGTTCTTTCTTCCACATATGTTACAGATTTTTCCTCTATTCTTCCCACTAATAGTGGCTCTTTCATTTCCTTACATTATACTCAACCTAAGTCTTACTCAGTACAATGCTCTTTTCACTAACTCCTACATACTAATTCTTCCTTGTTTCTCCAACACATTTCAATACTCTTTGCTACAGATTTTAGATCTTTTCATTCTCTTACCACAACTACTACTCCTTAATTACCAAATCATCTCTACTAAATCCAAATACACACCTTGGTTCTCCCATTCACCAAGTCATTCTTAATGCACAATTCCTACTAAAATTTCTCCATAGTTCACCTACAATTTCTACTTATCCTCATCCACACTTTTTCACCAAAATCATCCCTATTCTAGCCACACCCTTACAAGGGTCCTACCAGCATTCAAAACATTATCTCAATACATCAATACTCCATCAATTATAATACCAATACATCATTACTTCCTCAATCCACCATACTAATTCACATACACAATTTATTTGGCTCTAAGGCCTACAATCCCAATACAAACTCATAAGCACTCAAACTTCCACAAACCACGATACTAATACAATAGTTTAGGTTCTTTATTTATTCACCCATTCCCATTACTCTAATGCATTAAAATATAGCATTGAGAAATAGCTCTTACCTTTAATCTCTTATTTCCTCTTCCTTTTCTATTCCTTCTTCTCTCTTCTTGTACAATCGGTCACATGGGGAATGGAGTTGCCAAACTCCATTCCCATCACCCAATACACACAAAATAAGTGCAATTAATATACTAACCCTAGATTTATACTAATCCTTTGAAATGTTCAAAACACAAATTCTAGGGTTTACCTTTGGAGTGTTTTAGGAGGGGTTTTAGCCCATGGTTTGAGAAGGTGATTCCACCACCATTGCAAGGTTGAGATTATGCTCAAAGAGAGAGAGAAAAACAAGGCATTACATAGGGGTAAAAATCGGTTATGAAAGGAAATGGTGAGAACATGAGTTTTTCATGTAGATTTTTACCTTAATGGAGAGAGAAGACTCCAAGATACACATTAATGCCATTTTCTTCACCAATGGGGTATACCCACGAAAATGAACTTCCTCATTTTTGGATTTTGAAAAGAGGGAAGTGTAGAGAATGATGAGTGGAGTTCAAATATGTAATTTGTTTTTGATTTGGAGCTTGCATGTGGCTAGAGCAAGAGGATGAAGAGGGCTGCCATGGAAGCTTGTGGAGAGCTTCAAAAATCGCCAGATGCAGAGGGGAGAAAGAGAGGAGATCGGCTGGGTGAGAAAAACGGAAGAGAGAGAGTAGAGAATGAGAGAGTGAGGTGAGAGAAAAGGTTAAAGCACTTTTCTACTTTTTCTATTTTACTTTTTGGTTCCCTTTACTTATTAGCTAGTTACATGTGTGTGTGAGGGTTATTTGACCCATTAAAAATCGGCCCCACACATTACTACTAGTTGGAGCGTTTTTCGTCTTTACAGAAAATGCTCGTTATTTTACCCGGTTTGGGGTACTATTCACTAACCGGGCCCGTTTTTCTGGAATTTCTCGTTTATTTAATTTTATGGTTATTAAGCTTCCATAAATGCTTAATCATTGTTATTTAATGATTTATAATTTTTACGGGTTGTTTGACCACTTAAAGTCACGTTTTTCGGTTTTTCTCGAAAAACGTGCATTAAAGCTCCATTAACGTTTTAATGCATTATTTGGATCCGTTTTCTTCGGGAGTTGTTCCCATGTATTATTTAGGTCTTATTAAACCTTCAGAATCCATATAATACGCTAACCGGGGTCTCATACCTCCTATGGTTATTTAAGGCTTATTTAGCGTTTTTCGCTTTTTAAGCATTTCTTGATTCCTTTTGGATTTACTTTTCCTTACCAATATACTTAGGCGTCATTAGGCCCTTAAATATGTATTAGATAAATTTAATCCCCATATTTAAGTTCGGGGTATTTCAATCTACCCCCCTTAGGAACTTTGTCCTCAAAGTTGTTCGAGGTTATGGGATTACTATACTTACTCATTTATACTTGCCTAATACCGAAGCCATACATTCCTCCTCCTTACCATTCCCAAATTCTTTACTCAATGTTTCTCCTTTCCATACCATACCAATGTACAATAATTACTCCAATCCATATTACTATCAACCGTCCGGTTCCTCATTACAACATTTATACATGCGTACATTGCAAAGCTATCCCCAAAGCAATGCAATACACATTACAATTCCGCAGGCACTCTCTGGTCATCTCGACACAGGACTCCTCTATGTCCCGCTGCCCTTGGAATAGTACAACATGCTACACTACTATCTTCTCTCGGTATAAACTTCCAACAAGTCCTCATCCTCAGTAACAGAAATTCTTTCGCAACTACTAATTAAAAATTTTTCTAAAAACATACAACTCCAGATTCCAATTTGTATTCATTACTTCTATCCTATGCGTGATTCTTGTGACCACTTAAGGGGAGCTTCAAGAATCATTCGACCCTGATGTGATCAGCATCAGTGTTGAACTATCTTTCCACCCCAATTTGTGTTCGGTTTCCCCTGATCTGATCAGGATCAAGTTCAACTTCCCACATCAGTTTCAAACAACCAAATAATTTAATTGTTTTCATTTCTATCTTTTTACTCTTCCTAGTCGTGATACGAATTCATACATCTCGAAAAGATGGAATCAATCCATCGATCATCCTCACTCTACTTCCCCAAATGTTTTACTCCGTGATTCGATACCTAATTGCTCACTTCATCAGCCTTCACTACTTCCATCCATTACTCACCATCATCTCCAATATTCTATCCAAGAAATACTATACCTATGAGATTTAGTCGTCTTCAATTTGCTTCAAATAATTTACTTATGATTCCACTACTCATAAACTTCATTCATCTACATTACTATCCTCGTCATTCGTACTTCCTCAAAGGCTACAATACTTGTGGAGCTCCGTCCACTACTCATTACTTTTCTTTTACTAATACTCTTACATTAGTGTTACAAGATGGGTATATTCCTCCTATGGTATTTGCATGTCTAATGCCTAGTTACCATAATTACAATATGAATGAGTACTTATGTTTATTTAACATAGTATCAATCATCAATTTGGTTCTCATTTGTGCTATGCACATTATGGTTTATGTGTTTTATCCACAAGACTTACATTAAGCGGTTTTCGCTCTACCCCCTTAAAAGGGATTACGCCCACGTAATCTACCATATGTTATTATTGAACATTGGTTATTTATTTCGGGCACTCTGAAGCGTTTTAGCTTCTTTTCGGTTATTACATAATATACCCTTGTCAAAGGGTCTTAATCATAACAATGGTTTAGTCTTTGTTCCAAGGATTTCTATATGAGTTTATTTAACTCATAATTAATTCGATTTTTGTCTATTAGGCTTCAAGGCATTAATAGCCATTCTTTCATACTCACTAGGTATATTATCTCCTAGCTAGGGCCCACTAGCTTCTGCTGCGCGACCCTGATAACTTAGGTTACTTACCCTTCGTGTTATCCTTAATGTGTTATGCATTACCTTTTTACCCGTCTATTATGGGAATAACGTTTGACACAAATGTGGTATTCTTTTACCGCGTTTGAATTCAATAAGTATATAGATTATAACCAGCTCTCTGGTGATCTATTATGTGTACTATTCGTGCTTCCACGATTATTTGATAAGCTCCTCCGATTTATTGTCGGGCGAGGTTGAGTCACTACTTAGTTGTAGTGCTTCCTCTATTGTCGCAAGCTTATGAATTCTACCAGTTTCCCTGGTTCAGTACAAGTGTCTTTACTTGTATGACCTTGCATTTTCTATGCGTCGGTCCTAGTGACTTTCTTCAATCTTCTTTCGCCTTTTATTCCAATGGAATTCACATCTTGTGATCGTTAGTGTGCTTTGCACACTTCGTGCTTCTCTGGCCTTAGGCCGCACGTTTCGTTGCTAAACTTGCATAAATGGCTTATGCCGTGTTTGTTGGTGAAAGAAGGGTTTACTACGGTTTACATTTTCATATTCCTTACTATCCCACTAGATCATTAGCTGCACAAGTGCAATACCAAAACACTCAGTCATACAGAGTGCAGAGGCGTAAACGCTTGACAGTAAGTCACTTATGTGATAGGAAAGAATATTTCTGCCTGTCATCTCATACTTATACTCCGTGTCATTATCTGCTACTTCCTCATAGCGGTCGCATGTTGCGCACCGTATTCTTACTCATTGTACAACATTGTTTTTACTGTTCTGTTACTATGGTATTTCCTCCTTACTTATTGCTATTGTCATTGGCACAATTTCCTTATGGTGTAAATACACTAGGAGTTTCCTGTATTTGTGTGTATGACGGTCGTCGTAGCATACCACAATCTTATCCTCTTCCCAATGTGGGGATGTCTTATTCAACTTAGGTTTTTATGTGTAGGTTAGCTTACCTCACATTCTATCATCATTTATGATACAATTTACCAGGTATCTTAGTTGATAATGGATGAAGTAATTTATCGGGTTACAAGCTCTCTTGAGCGCTGGTCATTCATGGTGTGCAATGTGCATTCCCGTTGGTTGTTTTGACAATTATTGTCTTTCCGTGCTGAGCATTGGGTATAGGCTCTAGATGTGTAGTTCTACTTGTATGTACATCACTGGGACATCCCAAGAAAATTCAAGGGTTTTCTGGTCCCGTTCTATCATTGATAAGTGAAGTTCTTGTTGAGCGGCTTGTTTCCACTCATAGGTCTCATTAAGAGGTTGACTATGTTAGTATTTATACAACGGTTCACCACATGCTTGGGTGCATGCGGAGTATGCTTACTCCTTAAGTCATAACGGTTTGGAAATCTCATTTCCTTATTCCATCGCCCCTTGGCAATATCTATATGCGTAGGCTTTTCTGTTATAATAGATGGAAGCCCTTCTAAGGGTTCACATCTTCACCACATTGGTGGTCTTGGGCTAACGAGGGGTACCTTCCCTTGGTTTTCTCGTAGTGTCTAAGTGTGGACTAGGCCAATGTTGGCGTTATCATGATTCTTATGCCTCTGTGCTACCATTACTACAGAAGGCATGAAGGTAATTAAAAGCTTGTCAATGTAGACTTGACTGATGTTGTTAGTGACAGTGACACTGAGTTGGCCATTACTCTAAGCCACTCAGGATGTTGGGTTTGAATTGATGGTCCAGTTGTTGATTTCTTGTCGTATGAGACAATATCTCTTGCAAGTCTTGTTATCAAATGGTGTGGGTTTGCAACCATTTAAGTTACATAACGTATTTGGTTTATGGCTTCTGAGCCCTGTTTCTGCAAGCTATGCTCTTTGCAAGCTGCTTATACATGTTTCCACTCCTTGTATACCCCATAGGTTGGAGGTATTACTGGGCTCCATGGCAAGTCGTGACATCACGCTTCCATTCATAGGGGCCATCTTGGCATTCTGATGTTACTCAGTTCCCTTTTGTAAATTTAGGGTATTTCCTATTAAGTGAAATCCCTTCGGTGTCCTAACCGAGTGTTCTTTCTAGCTTCTGTGCTTTTATCATGTCGCTATTATTCGACTGTTGCAATTCAGACACCCTTCAAGGATTGCTCCTGGTGTTGTTAGGTCATGCCGTTACATCCGGCTAATGTTTATAACATGTCGTGTCTACTATACCGCCTTGTGGTATTGTATTTTGAGTTATCCCCTTGTGGGTTATAGCGTCTCCCGTCCTTGGGTAGACTGTTTATACTCCTCCTAGTGTTTTAGACTAGGTTTAAGATCCTCTCCAACGATGGATTATACTTTATGGTAATCTCGTGTCTGCTCTTGGGAACTCCGACCCGTTTGTTGAGCATTGTGGTGTTCACGTTAGGCTTTTGCCTTACTGTGTTCAGGCTGGGTATCCCTTCCAGCTGTCATGTGTTTGTTTGACATCTTGAGACATATCCAATGTCTATACTTATTAGTCTACGCTCCTTGTGCTTCCTAATTCTCATTCCTCATCTTCAGATGGATTCTCTGAGTTCCTTTATACTTAATTGTCTGAGGTGTCCAGCTCTTCTGATTTGATCTTACGATGGTCCGTAGAGCGGAGTTGGCTACTTCCCGTGTTTCGTGCACTACATGTATACATACGTGGGGTACCATGTTGATACGTTTCCACTTACCTAACTATATGTCAGGCCCGCAAGCTCCTTTAGAGTGCGGTTGTCCCACCTCCCGTAATTGAGTACACTCGTAGTGTTCGTCACACGTCTAGGTGAAGTATTCTATTGTCAACTCCTCTTGTATCATTCTATGATACTCACCGTAATCATGTGGGTTCGGTTTTTAAAATCCAAGGTTTTAAAAGAAGGTTTGTGGTTTTGAAAGAAAACTTGGTTTGAAAATTATGGTTCGGTGTTAAAAGAAGTTCTTTGTGGCATAGCCATGTTCGAAATCTTGACCAAGTCCAGCTTCTCGCTGACTGGTATGTTCTAAATACAGTGGTCGGACCGTTAAGCCTTCCCAAGGTTCCATACTTCTGGTTGTTAGGATGTGTGATCCTGTAGTTGTTTCATTATGGTCACAGCACATTACTATGTACTTGTGACATATTAGGGTTCCTCTGTATGTTCCTGTCCTTGCTGCACTTGCCGTGGCAAGTGCGTGGTATTGGTGGTTTTTGGGTAAACGTACACCGGTCACGGTATGGTTTTCACTGGTACTTGATAGTATTGTTGACTCTTCCCTCGATCTTATTGATCTGTAATTGGTATACTCAACCCCTTAGGTTGCTTCTTGGTGGTCTAGACATGGCTGTTGTAGATCTGGGTACTTCTCCAATCCTTGGAGATTCCCACTCTATTTGGTTGAGTGTCGTTCCTTGTGGCTCGTTCCCACACATCTGTGGTGGTTACTGAGCCTTCCTTGTTTAGGCACTACTCTTGTAGTCCTATTGGATTATATCTCGTGGTTGTTCTTGTAGTTGTCTGAGCTATATTGGCCAGGTATTGCAACCTTAATGGCGTCGTAGTTTGGAGTTAACCGCTTCCGACCATGTCCTTAGTCAGCTAGCATACCGTTGGCGGTGTTATTCAAGTATTACTATCCCGTAGACTTGTGTCTCGGGTTCTGTTGCTGCTCCCTTTTTCATTCCGTTGCACGGTTAGTGCTTCTTTCTGTTGTTGGTTGACTAGCTAGGTTTCGCGACTGCTAAGCACGTCACCCCATGCTGTTGTAAGTTGTAGCCTCCTCGTGGTTGGAGTGCTCATTCTACCGCTGTTAAGTGCAGGTGTTGTGGTTCAACCGGGGTCCATCTCCGGGACTTCCAGTTCTTGGAATCTACTACGTGTCGGTTCTTGTTTACCTTGTGATTGCTTCACAACTGCCAGATCGGGTTTTCCCCGAGTATGAGAAGGCTTTTCCTTCTCTCCGGCGTACTTTCCCAAGTTATACAATGGGGATGCGGAGGGCGGGTCTGGTATAGTAGGTACCCGGTTCACACCGGGAGTTCCTATCTAGCATATCTCTATTGCTAACACTCAGCCCATAGCCCTATGCTTCCAAATCCTAACTCGGTATCTCCTAAACTCGGTATTTCCAGTCATCAGAGCGATACTTCGCTCTGATACCACTTTTTGTAACACCCCTACCATTAATGTTGTGTTTACCGTCCAATCTCCTTACACATCAGATACACGCAGCGGATACATACTTACATAATGAGGGTGATACAATGCCGTTAGTCACCCACGTGACTAACAAGGCTACTGCTACTACATACAGCATCGGTCTGATGGACCGGAATCCCGAGTACTACACATCTACAATACATACTCCATTTACCAGTCAAATACTACAATGCTCCATTCAACACTTTACTCCTTTACAATACCATACAATACAATATTCATAACCGAGTTTACTAGGTTCCAAATACGATTATAATACTTCCTCCAAGTTCATACATACTCATTACGAGTCTATCCACTACCCATTCCTCATAACTACTTACTTTCTATGTACAGAATGTGCCGCCGGCCTCTTACCTTGACCACATTCGCTTCGGGTACCTGCACACTAAAAACGTTCCCCCTAGGGGGTCAGCTTTCGCTGCGCTTGATAACCGCATACCCCGCGTACTAGTGAGGGTACGCCGACCACTTGGTCGAATACATGCAGTTCATTTTCATTCAAACATACATGCATACATGCTCTTGTACACAGCACAATAATACTTACGCAAGCATACATACATTCATACACTTCATTACATACAAGGAATACAATACAAGTCAACCATCCATACTTACCTTCACCGGAATGCGCATACACAATACATACACAGTACTTACACAGTACACCATACTTGTTAGCTCCATTTGTCCGCCCGGGTTAATCGGGTGGAGATTACTCTTTTACTCGATCCACAGTACTTACGCATACATACTCATACTCATACATACTTACTGATCCATACTTACTTACATACTCTCTTACTCATGTTAAGCCGGTATGGCCTCTGGGCAGGGACTACACCGTCCCACCACCAGGCTTTACTTGGTTCACCAATCCAGGATGCTACCCATTTAAGGGGTTTGGGCCGTGGACCAGTTTAAGAACCAGGAATCGGATCCAACCTCTTGTGTCTCCTCATCCTCACGCGTGGCCGAAACTATATCAGACTTCTACTCATTCCAATTTACTCACTTTCAAGTTAGGAGTTAGGTAGTTAGGAATTAGTAGAAGTCAACATCCAAGCCACAATAATACAATACACATATACACATACATACGAGGTACAATACATTACACAAGTACAATACGAGGTACATACACACTTCATTCTCATTTATTCATTTCATGAATTATACAAACTATTGTTCGAGACAAATGTATCAAGAACAACATAAACAAGCACAAGTAAGTGCAAGATAATCCGATTCATGCATTTATCTTATTTAGGTGATCAAATAAGCACACAAATCGGGGTAACCAGATTAGGATACAGGGCATGAAGAAATCATACCTTGCGCCGTTGACTTTGGACTCACCGACTCCCTTCGGTGTTCAACTATTTGAATCCTATCACATACATACAGTTGGATGGTTAATTATCCATAATTAACCTTACTTATTACTTTCCTAAAGTTTCCTAATTTATACTTACTAACTCTTTGTTACTTGAATACATTTACTTAAGTTACTTACTTACAATTATTTTCTAAGCTTGTTTATAGCCTTAATGAGCATTAAACATCATTAATTATTTCTTTATCATCTTATACAATCATTACCCATCCTTACCCTACCTTAGAATAGCTTTAGAACACATTCTGGAGGGTTTTTAGGGGTGTCCGGGTTAGTGTCCGGGTTTACAAACCCGGACCATGGTGTTTGTTCTGTCTCGGTTGAAAATTAGGTGTGGTCCGGGTTTAGGGCTGGGTTTACAAACCCGGGCCATACACTGCTATTCCTCTCGGATGAAAAATTTGGGTGGTCCGGGTTTGGGGATTGGTTTGCAAACCCGGACCATTCCTTTGCAAAACTCTCGGGTGTATTTTAGGGGTGGTCCGGGTTTAGGTCTTGGTTTGCAAACCCGGACCATCCATTCTGAAATACCTTCTGCCGTGTTTTTTGACATGTCCGGTTTGTGTACTTGTTTACAAACCCGGACAAGTTACAGTATTGTAAAATATATATGTTTTTGATTATGTTTCAACTCCAACTTCTACCAATCTCTTCCCCAATATTCCTACATATAATCTAGGGTGTTTTGATCTTAAATAAGCAATCAAAACTAGCCTAATCCATCTCCATACCAATCTGTTACAAACCACCTTCCACTGTCAATTTTCCTCTGTTACAGTTGTTCTTTCTTCCACATATGTTACAGATTTTTCCTCTATTCTTCCCCTAATACTGTGGCTCTTTCATTGCCTCATTTACATTATACTCAACCTAAGTCTTACTCAGTACAATGCTCTTTTCACTAACTCCTACATACTAATTCTTCCTTGTTTCTCCAACACATTTCAATACTCTTTGCTACAGATTTTAGATCTTTTCATTCTCTTACCACAACTACTACTCCTTAATTACCAAATCATCTCTACTAAATCCCAATACACACCTTGGTTCTCCCATTCACCAAGTCATTCTTAATGCACAATTCCTACTAAAATTTCGCCATAGTTCACCTACAATTTCTACTTATCCTCATCCACACTTTTTCACCAAAATCATCCCTATTCTAGCCACATCCCCTAGTAGAAAAAACATTTTAAATGACGACACTTAAACCACGGTTAAATGAAAACCGTGGTTTAAAGTTATAAACCACGGTTTCTAGGGAAACCGTCATTTATAGTACACGCCGGAGAGAATAAACCACGGTTTTTGAAGAACCGTGGTATATATTTTATTTATAAACCACGGTTTGTAGGGCAACCGTCATTTATAGTACATGCCGGAGAGAATAAACCACGGTTTTGGAGAACCGTGGTATATAACCGTCACGCCGGAGAGAAATAAACCACGGTTTTTGGAGAACCGTGGTATATAACCGTCACGCCGGAGAGAATAAACCACGGTTCTTTAAGAACCGTGGTATATAACCGTCACACCGGAGAGAATAAACCACGGTTTTTGGAGAACCGTGGTATATAGTCTGAGCGGGAATTTTAATTTTTGGCCCAAATTAACGCGGCTCTTCTCTTCGGAATGTACTATAAATGACGGTTGCCCCACAAACCGTGGTTTATAAGTAAACAAAGAGAGCCGCGTTAATTTGGGCCGAAAATTAAAATTCCCGCTCAGACTATATACCACGGTTTTTATAGAACCGTGGTATATAACCGTCACGCCGGAGAGAATAAACCACGGTTTTTAAAGAACCGTGGTATATAACCGTCACTCTCGAGAGAATAAACCACGGTTTTTGGAGAACCGTGGTATATAGTCTGAGCGGGAATTTTAATTTTCGGCCCAAATTAACGCGGCTCTCTTGTTCTCTTATATATTTCTCTTACTGTATTGCAACCCACACTGGCGAACAAGGATTGAACGCGCCTCTTCCTCATTCTCTTCACCTCCCGGTAATTTTTACAACCCACGCCGGCGAACATGGAACATGCTCTACGCCATCTCTTCAACCTCCCGGTAATTTCGCAAACCATACTAGTGAATAAGGAACATGCTCTATGCCATATCAACCACACTGTAAATTTGCTACCCATACTGACGAACAAGAAACATGCTCCTACCTCTCTCATTATCTTGTTTTCATGGTAATTTTTGCAACCCACACTGGCGAACAAGGAACGTGCTCTGCGTCTCATCCTCATGTTCACTCATTGTAATTTTTGCAACCCCAGCCGACGAACAACGAACATGCTCTACGCCGCATCCATTTCTTCAACCTCACAGTAATTTTGGAACCCACCGGCGAACAAGGAGCATACTGCACCTCCATTCTTCACTCACGATTTCGCAACCTTAATTCGCAAACAAGGAACATACATAATCTGGCATCTTCATTGTCTTGTATATGCGCTCTGTTGAGATTTCCAGATTGAAGGCGAAGATTTGAAAATTCATGGACTATAAACCACGGTTTCATGTATAACCGTGGTTTATTCGTTGTTTTTTTCACCTTATATACCACGGTTTTAGAATAACCGTGGTTTATTCTCTCCGGCGTGACGGTTATATACCACGGTTCCCCAAAAACCGTGGTTTATTCTCTCCGGCATGTACTATAAATGACGGTTGCCCTACAAACCGTGGTTTATAACCGTGTTTTTTTTTACATTATATACCACGGTTTTTAGAATAACCGTCATATATTACTCACTATAAATGACGGTTTATAGAACCGTGGTTTTTCTTCATTTAAAACCACGGTTTTGAACCGTGGTATATAATATTTTGGCATTTACGACGGCCTCAAATACCACGGTTTTTAACCGTGGTATATAAGCAAAATAACCGTGGTATATAATGTTTTTTCTACTAGTGACCCTTACAAGGGTCCTACCAGTATTCAAAACATTATCTCAATACATCATACTCCATCAATTATAATACCAATACATCATTACTTCCTCAATCCACCATACTAATTCACATACATAACAATTTATTTGGCTCTAAGGCCTACAATCCCAATACAAACTCATAAACTCAAACTTCCACAAACCACGATACTAATACAATAGTTTAGGTTCTTTATTATTCACCCATTCTCATTACTCTAATGCATTAAAATATAGCATTGAGAAAGAGCTCTTACCTTTAAGCTCTTATTTCCTCTTCCTTTTCTATTCCTTCTTCTCTCTTTCTTGTACAATCGGTCACATGGGGAATGGAGTTGCCAAACTCCATTCCCATCACCCAATACACACAAAATAAGTGCAATTAATATACTAACCCTAGATTTATGCTAATCCTTTGAAATGTTCAAAACACAAATTCTAGGGTTTACCTTTGGAGTGTTTTAGGAGGGGTTTTAGCCCTTGGTTTGAGAAGGTGATTCCACCACCATTGCAAGGTTGAGATTATGCTCAAAAGAGAGAGAGAAAACAAGGCATTACATAGGGGTAAAAATCGATTATGAAAGGAAATGGTGAGAACATGAGTTTTTTCATGTAGATTTTTACCTTAATGGAGAGAGAAGACTCCAAGCTACACATTAATGCCATTTTCTTCACCAATGGGGTATACCATGAAAATGAACTTCCTCATTTTTGGATTTTGAAAAGAGGGAAGTGTAGAGAATGATGAGGGGAGTTCAAATATGTAATTTGTTTTTGATTTGGAGCTTGCATGTGGCTAGAGCAGAGGATGAAAGGGCTGCCATGGAAGCTTGTGGAGAGCTTCAAAAATCGCCAGATGCAGAGGGGAGAAAGAGAGGAGATCGGCTGGTGAGAAAAACGGAAGAGAGAGTGTAGAGAAGAGAGTGAGGTGAGAGAAAAGGTTAAAGCACTTTTCTACTTTTCTATTTTACTTTTTGGTTCCCTTTACTTATTAGCTAGTTACATGTGTGGTGAGGGTTATTTGACCCATTAAAAATCGGCCCCACACATTACTACTAGTTGGAGCGTTTTTCGTCTTTTACAGAAAATGCTCGTTATTTTACCCGGTTTGGGGTACTATTCACTAACCGGGCCCGTTTTTCCAGAATTTCTCGTTTATTTAATTTTATTGGTTATTAAGCTTCCATAAATCTTAATCATTTTTATTAATGATTTATAATTTTTACAGGTTCGTTTGACCGCTTAAAGTCACGTTTTCGGGTTTTCTCGAAAAACGTGCATTAAAGCTCCATTAACGTTTTAATGATTATATGGATCCGTTTTCTTCGGGAGTTGTTCCCATGTATTATTTAGGTCTATTAAACCTCAGAATCCATATAATATGCTAACCGAGGTCTCATACCTCCTATAAATAACGCTTTTAGCGTTTTTTCGCTTTTTTAAGCATTTCTTTTATCCCTTTTGGAGTTACTTTTCCTTAACCAATATTATTAGGCGTCATTAGGCCCTTAAATACGTATTAGATAAATTTTAATCCCCATATTTAAGTTCGGGGTATTTCAATTCTGCTTCCAACCATGCTGAATATTTGGGACTAAGCTTATGTGATATGGATGAATATCGAGGATAGCCCATTTCATCCCAGAGTGTCTGCTTGGGTGAGGTATCTGGCTGTAGGATCTGTGTATCGGTGGTTTCTGAATCCGTCTATACCTGCTCCTGGAATGGTCTGCTCACACCCAATTGACGCATCCCCTATGTGGATAATGGTGAGATCTATCAAGGCTATGAGGATCAGACCGTTATCACACCCGCTGATTGGACGGCCCCTCCTTGGACATCTCAATCTTTGATGACCCACTTAATCTATTTGTCACTAGTAATATCCCAGAAGAAAACTCTCCATCCCTCATTTGGTTTCAACTCCCGCGGGGTCGTGCTGTCATATATGTGTCCATATTGACCTCACAGACTTAGAGACCAGGTAGCATCCATAGATGATCAGCAACCATATATGAAGAAGTATAGGACTACCTACGAAGAAGGTCTCTACGCTCCTGCTTCTTTCCATCGTCTAGAGATCAAACTATCTCAGCACCACACTACTATTCCAATACTGCAACCTCTCTTAATGGCTTCTAATAGGTAGATTACTCACGGATTCATCCTTAGGCCTCTCTGTCTAAAGAGATAGAGGACCCATAAGACAAAGATCCATCACATGCCTTTAGGTTTCACAGGAGATATAAGGTCTGTAGAAACTGTTCAGGAGATCTCGCAAGCTCAAACCCATATGCCCAAAATTTCCAACTTCCTCCAGGTTGACCTCCAAGAATTAGCTGCGAACTTCGGGGTCAGGTTTCAGTAAATAGGGATAAACTGGCATCTCTCCTGACGCAGCTTTATCTTGAGGAATGTATCCATCTCGGCCGGCAGTATGATCAGCTCTTGCAGAAAGAAACGGTAATAGATGTCTGTTGTGTCCCATAGCTGCGGACTCAAATAAAGCTTCGTAAACCATGTCAACTTTGCATAGGTATGAGTCCGATCAAGAGTGGCGCACACGTGTCCTTTTTCTATGCACCGATCCAGAAGCTCAAGGGCATAAAGTTTTCCTCATTCATCTCTTGTTGGTAAGGGATGGCCGAACTTTGTTCTAGCTGTGGATCCTTCTCCTGGTTCTCCTTGGACCTTCGGCGTTTCTTTTCCCTCTCTAGTATACTGTACCAATCTGTTGAACATGATTATATCTGCAAAAAGAAAGTATAAAAGAAAATAAAGGGAAAGAATGTGATGAGTAAGGATTGAGGAGATGACTAAGCAATTAGTAGCATGGCCTTTGTCTTTGGAAAAAGAAAACCAGTTGAAAATTGAAAGAATTGCTTTTGAAAAATTGTTTTTGAAAAACTCTTTTTGAAAACTCTTTTTTTAAAAAACTTTTTGAAGACTGTTTTTGAAAATGTAGTTGAAAATCAGTTTTAGTTTTGAAAGGAGAAAACCTTTTGAAAGATGGGATGGTTGGTTTCAAAGAGTCCCAAATAATGGTGCGTAAAGCAGTTTTGGGAAACATACACGGGAGAATTCCAAACATGTTTTTGTGAAACTTTGGAACAGATTGGTTTAGAAAAATATTACGTACACATGTAACATATAGTAAACAGTGCCTTTTTTTGTGGAGCTGTAAGTGTTAATGTTGGGATAATCACTTTCCAAGTCAATTATGACTCCGTCTCACTGGGGGAACCATCATCCCTTCACTATCATATCTCGGGGTTTTTCTCTGCTATGCCCCTTGTGGGGCACATTATAAAGAAGGCCCCTCATCGAGTGAGTAAGTTTGAAAGGTCAGAATACCCAAAGTGATAAGGAAACATACACCACGGCCAATGATGATCCGACAACACGCTCACTTTTCGGGAAACTCGGGGTAGTACTGTGTGGGGTCGGGTCTCCCATCATCTGCACGATAAGGTGTGTCTAACGTCTAAAGTATTCACTAACTACACTGTGACATGTATGGGTATCCAGTAATACAGGATCCTCTATGGATTTGTAACATGACATTGGGCTTTAAAGACACCCATGGTGCAAAGGACATTTGGAGAACTGAGCCCATGCAATCTTCAGGATAAGGTAAAGGGTGGTCAGACAGACGGCATACAAAGGGGGTGACTACCCATAAAACCCGACCTAGACACCGGACCAGGCAGCTGGACACTGGAGGCTCATGGTTCACTATATGCTGGCTTGGACTCGGATAATGGAAGGTATTTTTGGATCATGAGCCTGTAGGGCGTAGGTCGATGACCTTCTTGCTCCGTGGGTTTAGCCATTTATATAAATGGCCCAGCTCATAGGGAATCAACCGTGGACCGATTGGGATCCCGTGACTCGTGGATAAATCGGGTGACACAGAGGAATGCATGTTCTAAGCTACCCACTCAATGCACCCCACAATCAATATAAAATGAAAACAATGAAGTTAGTATCATCCTATTTGCTAAGAGTTTTATCTTGAATGTGATTCCAAATTAGTTATTTATTAACCTAAAGGCAAGTTAGCTTCATTCAATCCTAAGTGTCTATTTAAAATCGTGAGCTAATTATTAACCCATTTGTTTTAATGTTTGTTGAGGATCTATCAAGTCCTAAATGTCCTCATCAGGTACACACTCTTTGTTGAGGATCTATCAAGTCCTAAATGTCCTCATCAGCTACACACTCGAAGTGTGGAGTAGAATAATCCTAGAGGCTTGGAATGAATCTCTTGAAGGTTTTGAAAGAAGTGGGAAAGTCTTGACAATTTTGAATGGAGTTCAGTCTTCCTTGAGTTTGAGAAAAACTTACTCAAGTTTTCCCCATCAGTCGACATTCTGTGGAGGGAGATTTTTTGGTATAAGGGGGGTCTATCTAAATATGGTCTGACTGAGAAGTTAGATCCTAAAATGCCATTCTGTGGAAGGGTGAAAACCCGTTATTCTGGCATCCCTTAAATACCTACTAAACCGTCCATCTTTCCCAGAAAGCATAAGGGAGAGTGCAAGTGTATAGTATACCCGCTCTCAATGGGCTCCACCCAGACTTATGCCCTAAGGGCGGAAATGACTAGAGTCCCCACCTAGTTTGACCTAAGGAACTAGGAAGGGAGCAGAAGGGTTCTAAGAACCTCTTATTGACTCTAAATTAATGCCTATGGAATGGTGCTTATCTGGTCATTTGTAGAGGTTCTGTTGTGGGTTCGCACTAGGTTACACCCCTTAGAAGTGGCAATGACCACAACTTCATATTGGTGTCCGAGGAAATCTTGGTCTCCAATTGTCGGGATTACCCTCTTTCAAAACCTTATTAAAGAGATTCAAATGAAGCCAAAGAATATGGGGTTGAGTGTGGATTGAGGAAAGGATGATTTTGAAGAGTTGAAGAAATAGGCCCATCTTGAGATATTGATTGGAGAAGTTTGTTTTAATTATGAGAGGTTTTGATTGTTTTGAGAGGTTTATGGTTGTCTTGGCTTTCCCAGTGCTTTGGAGGATGCTGAAAGTTTTAAGGAGTAAAAGGGCATCTTGGTCATTTTCGTGAAGATGAGGGGTCTTCGGATCATTTGACGATGATGAGGATTTTTTTGGGACATTTTGTGAAGTTGGAGGGTACTTGAGTTATTTGATGAAGTTAAAGGGAACTCGGGTTACTTTGAGGAGTTTTCTGGGTTTGTGAAGTTCAGGTTTGGAATGATCATATTTTTGAGGGGTTTTGGGAAGGGTTGGATTGGTCAGAGAAGGATTAGAAGTATTTATGTGACTTGAGGCTCTATGGGAAGGGTTGGATTGGTTTATTTAGAATTGTCTCTCTTAAAGTTTTCTAAAACCAAAAAAAATCATTTTTGTAGTAAAAGGGCGGATAATCCCGAGGGATTACCCTATGTACCCCCTCAAACACGACAGTTAATTAATGGTAAATGCCGAGGCTCGAAAGATGGGGTAATGAATTTATGTCAAAAATAGGATTTAGAGAGAAACACCATGAATGAGATGTACTCGGTCAAACCCTAATAACGACTCTAACTCCTGGGTTAAAAACCGATAACATTAAAATCGAGTGGAAGGGAGTTAGATGATTCTAAAATCCCGACTGCAGTTAGGAAGTTCATTACTTTCCTAGCACCCAGCCTTGTAAAAATCTAGGCTACAATTAGGGGAGGTTTGTCACCTTAATGCCCCGCATAAGAGATCCATACTGCGACAAGGGAGATTACGACCCCAGTGCCCCGCCTCGGATTTTTATTTTGGAAAGGGAGAGAAGTGATGTTCTAACCAGGAAGGAAATGTTTTGAAGGGGTCAGACATCCCATGATCCCCGAAAATGATTTAGTTTTGAGTTGGAAAACTGAGTTAGAAAATCTTTAAAGTTGTTTGGAATTCTCGATGAAGAAACACTAATTTTGAGAAGCGTTTTTTGGAGAAAACTTTATGTATATGTGTGAAGAACTTTTGCATTTTGAGAAGAGTTTTCTGTGATGTGAGAAGAGTTTTTCCTTTAAAAATTCAACAACATGGTCTCTTTTGAAAGCTTGACGAAAAGAATGTTTGAAATTCGAGAAAGAAAGATGAAGTTTTTGGGATTTTCTTTGGAGTTTGAATGGGATTTTGGATTTTAGACTTGATTTGAATGTGATATGGGTTTTCTAGGTGGAAGTAAGCCCAAGGTGGGTCACTTGGAAGTGACAGTCAACTTTGGGTCGAGTCAAAGCTCTGGGTAAAAACATGGGTTTGGTCAAAGTCAAGGTGCTGGTCAAGTCAAGGTTCAGGTTGGTCAAAGTTCGGGTTGGTCAAAGTTTAAGTAGGTCAAAGTTTGGGTTGGTCTAAGTTAGGATTGGTTAAAGTTGGGTTGGTCAAAGTTTGGATTGGTCAAAGTTTGGGTTTGTGGATCTTGGGCCTTGATTTGGGTACAGGGAAACGGGCCAATCTCACGGGCTTTGGGTCTAACCGAATTGGGCTTTGGGCTGATTTCGTGGACTTGGGCTGATTTTGTAGACTTGGGCTGATTTTGTGGACTTGGGCTTGATTTTTGTGGGCTTGAGTTTTGGTTGTGAATTTGGATTGATCTTTTTGGATTTGGATTGATCTTTTGGTTTTGGGTTTGTTTGAGTATGGAATTGGGACCGGATTGATGAATTGGGCCGGATTGGGGTTTGGGCTGAGCTGGGTATTGGGCCGAACTGGGTATTGGGATAGTTTGTGGGCTTTGGCCGGACTAGGTATTGGGCCGGGCTGGGTATGGGGTTTGTGGGCTTTTGGGCCGGACTGGGTATTGAGCTAGTTTGTGGGCTTGGGTTGGACTGGATATGGGGCCGGATCCGTGGGCTTTTGGGTCGGTTTGTGAGCTTCTGGGCCGGTTTGTGGGCTTTTGGGCCGGAGTGGGCAGGATTGGGTATTTGGGCCGGATTATGGGTTTTTGGGCCGGGCTGTGGGTTTTGGGCTGGATGGGCAGGATTGTGTATTTGGGCCGGATTTGTGGGTTTTTGGGCCAGGGCTGTGGGCATTCGGGCCGGGATGGGCCGGATTGGGTATTTTGGCAGGATCTGTAGGTTTTTGGGCCGGGGCTATGGGCTTTGTGCCGGTTTGGCGGGATTGGGTATTTGGGCCGGATCTGTGGGTTTTTGGGCCAGGGCTGTGGCCTTTTGGGTCGGGTTGGGCAGGATTGGTATTTGGGCCGGATCTATAGGTTTTTGGGCCGGGCTGGATATTGTGCTAATGGACTTTTAGGAATTGGGCCTCATTTGAATTTGCAATGATTCTGAATTGGACTTTGGAATTGGTTTTGGAGTTTAGCTTTTGGTGTTGTTTTTTTTTTTTTAAGAAAAAGAAATAAGAAAAGGATTTTCGAAATGAGTTTCATAAGCCGAATGTAATAAAAACTTTTGAGAGGCAAATGAGGTTTGGTTTGGGGCTTGGAAAGTATGGAATAATCTAACAAAATTGAGCTATGATGAATCTTGAGAAGGTGCTTTTAGTAATACAAATTATAATAAGATGTGGTTGGGTCTAGGGATCACCCAGCTTATTAGGTGGGACCATGGCTCACCTACATCTTAGGGTTGACCCTCAATCCTAAAGCTTGGTCCTAAGGTCTAATAACTAGGGCTTAAAATAGATTAGTATACAAGAATAAAAACACTATAGTAACATAAAGGGTAGAACATGTACAAATAAAGCACATGGCAAGGAACATTGATCAAAGCTAAAACCGTAAACAGATTATGCACATAAATATTTACTGATAAGCAAAACAAATCGAAACTGGAGTACAGAGAAGTTCATTGATTATTTTAAACAGAAACAAACATAGACTTAAATCAATTGGATCAGTTTTTAGTTCATTCCTGCTTAATGCTCCTTAAAAGCCAATGTTGCGTTGTCTAAGAACCTACCAGAATATGTGAAAAAGTTAAGCATTCTAAAACTAGTTCAAAGCCTAACTCAAATTTTCAGTGGAGATTAACAAACATGCTTCATAACAGCACAGAGAATATCTAAACTAACCGTATACAACCATAGCAGAGCCTTAGTTTCTTAATGAATTAACCTCTAGCAGTGAGAAATATGGACTTAACAGCCAAAACAAGCTCTGAATCATTTTCTGTTTGCCATTGATACACTGGTCTATTAACCGGATTGCTAAAGGAAACAGAAGGTGTAAACAATTCAGAGTTGCCATTACATACTGAAGAACAAACTTAGCAGTTAAACAAACAGACTAAGCATTTCCAAAGGCAAAGCAAGCATTTTAGACTAGGCACAAGCATCAAGAAACAGGGTGAGACAGACAATGTTGTGCTGGTCAGCTCAACAGATAACAAGGGTTAGAGTTTAGTACTGGGAGGGAGCATAGAAATTTCCTGCAAACAACACAATAAAAGTCAAAGCAAACAACAAAGAAGATCAGATGTACAATAGTTTATTAATTTGGAAAATATGGAACAAATGGGCAAAGTCTGGTAAATAATAAATTTAGATGAAATCGATTTAATTCATGTCTGATATGGATCTCGCCAAAATGTCTAATGGACAAAGAAGAACCCTGCTGAATCAGTTCTATAAGCCAGGAACATGATGTGCACTGAATACAGGCATCCTCACGAAAATGACAACAAAGGGATAGTTAGAATCAAAAGGGTTAGTGGAAAAAATCAGATGGTAACTCAACTTACATAAACCCAAGAGCAAACAACAATTTAACCATTAGGAGCTAGGGTAACCGACAAGGAGAAGGGTATTAGGACCGGAAATGACCAGTTTCACCAAGTTACAGAGCATAATGGAAAGTGTAAATTCAACAGATATTCCAGTCCGTTTTTGACCGGATATTAGCACGGTGAGTATTCCAAGTAGACAAAAAGTATAGTATGAAAACTCAGTAGAAGGATAAAATGCTAGCCATAGGGATAATGCTCAAAGGATCGAATCCCGGACTGCCACTGTAAAGAGGTGGAGCGTATGAACACAAAGGTCGGACAGGAACTCAAATATGCCCAGATTTTCGTCCTTTCCATGGACTTCAAGGTCCGTACTAGGTCTATGAGTCAGGGTAATGGTTCAAAATGTAAGTGCAGAGGGAAACGTAACGGCTTGTGCTCAAAACCGACACCAAAAGAAACCATGCCAATTCACATTAGTCGAAAAGAAGGAACACGACATTAGATGAAATTAACAGGTTGTATGAAATCCTTCAAAACCAGAAGCATGCAAAACCAACATTTGCAGTTCTAGTTCTAGGATCTTAACAAAACCAAAAAATAGAGCAAACTGAATATGAACCGAAGTAACCAACAGAAGGGAAAGATGGGGGAGAAAATTTGAAGAATAAACTAATGAGGAAGACAATAATCTACAGAAGATGAGACAAAGTAAAGCGAGAACCACTGACATGGCAGAATCAGTGCTACTTACTCTTCTGGTGGTCGAGATAAATCAGCGGGAATTTCAGGTTGGCAAGAAGATGGGGGCTGCGGATTTTCAGGTGGATTACGATGAAGGTGGTGATCGGAGTTCGATGGTGGAAGGTTTTTTTAGTTGAGTGGTGACGGTGAAGCTCTCAAGTGCAGACCAGGTCAAGAGGAAGAAGGCTCGGGGTTCTTTTGGTTTTTGATTTGGAAAACTGCTAGGAAGAGAATGTTCCAATTAGGAGGTTGTCAGCTCATAATAGAAAAATCTGTACAGTAGGGTTTGATGTCTTTTTATAATGTGGGGTATAGAACAGATGACTTGTTAGGGTTCATTTTGAGACATGGGCTCACTTGTTGTCTTCGATTCGGGCTAACCAAAAAGGGCCAGCCAAGACTGGGCCATGCTCAGACCCAAAGCCAAACGAGAGATAAAAAAATTGAGTCTGCAGTTACCCGGACTCGAACTCGGGATCTCTAGACACTCGCTACTATATCGTAACCAACTGAGTTGCGATGATATTCAATACACAACAACAATAACAAAAGTAAAAGCTCTGTCGTGAGCTAAAACAGAAATAAAATGACCCTAGTCCCTCACCAGGAATCGAGCCCACAACCAACCTGTTGCATGGTGAGCTTCTTGACCAATTACACTGGATCAAATTTCAGTATATTCATGGGAGAAATAATACGAGAGCTCTAAATTCGACTAGATAACTCTTCTGAAAACACAACGAGTCTAAAAGAAAATATATACAATAAAATGAGATGATTAATCTGTTGGCATGAAGTATTGGGATGTAACTAAAAATAAGGTTCAACAGTGTAACTGGGTATATAAATAAACGGAATAGCATATGTACATGAAATAATAAAAATAATGTCTCGTAATGGAGATAAAACACATAAGATAAATGAAAAATAGTGACGATGAAATAATGAGAAAATCAAAAGGAAATAATAAATAAATTACTAATTAAAAAAGTAGGAATCAATCGAGTACATAAAATAGTACTAGGTAATAACAAAACAATGAAATATTTTTAAACAAAAGCAACAAAATAAGTATACAAAATGAAGTAGGTTAAAACGAATTACGATAAAAAGCTCGTGCTCCTTTTCGATAGGAATGTGAGGTTTAAATGTCGGGAAAAAGAAACTCCTTTGATTGAAAACGGGGACGACCGTCCTATTTCTAAAAACAAGTTTATTTTTAGGGAAAATTCACGAGATACCCCTGTTTTCTTTCGTAATTCATAATATACCCCTGTGATTTTAGTAATTCAACTTTAAACATGCTTAAATGTTGTGCAAAATTGATAAAACTTTACATGGACGATGCTAAAGTGTTATATTTTGGTCCAATATCAAATTTGAAACTTTTTAAACTCACATGTGACCTGTGGGACCCAATGAATATGTGACTGTTCATTGGGTCCCACAGGTCACATGTGAGCTTAAAAAACTTCAAATTTGATATTGGACCAAAATATAACACTTTAGCATCATCCATGTAAAGTTTCATCAATTTTGACAACATTTAAGCATGTTTAAAGTTAAATTACTAAATCACAGGGGTATATTATGAATTACGAAAGAAAACAGGGGTATCTTGTGAATTTTCCCTTATTTTTTTTTCGTTTCAAAAATAAATAATAAAAAAACGGGTAAGAATTTTTGGTGTCCACACACTGAACTGACGGTTCCAGTGTAATCAAGACCTGGGCCTTGGGAAAACCTTGTGCAACAAGGTTGCCTTTCTTCTTTCAATTGTTCGTTGTACTGTTCTTTTTGTGCTAAAAATTTAACGAACTCTAATGAGATTTGTGTTTGGCAAAGGTGGAACAAGATGCCAGGTATGATTTGACAGTAGAGCTGCATTTATTATTTTATGGCTTGCAATATTCTATGTGGAATAGAGCTTGATTTAGGGTAGGGTCATCAGGAATTGAAGTTATATTAGTGTGGTGAAGTTGATAGTTCACTATACCTTTCGTTCTAATAATGGGTTCAATGAGTTGGTTTGGGATCTTGTAACCATAGGGTGAGATGGGGAGGATGGACAAGGTGAAATACCCCAAACTTAAATATAGGGATTAAGATTATTCTAATACGTATTTAAGGGCCTAATAACACCTAAGTAATATTGGTGAGGAAAAATAAATCCAAAAGAAATGAAGAAACGCTTAAAAAGCGAAAAACACTAAATAAGTGTTTAATAACCATAGGAGGTACGGGAACTCGGTTAGAGTATAATATGGATTCTTAAGACTTAATAATCCTAATTAATATATGGGAACAACTCCCAAAGAAAAAGGATCAAATAATGTATTAAAACGTAATAGAGCTTTAGCGCACGTTTTTCAAGAAAACCCGAAAACGTGACTTTGAGTGGTCAAACAAACCGTAAAAATTATAGTTCACTAAATAAATATAAATAAGCATTAATAGAAGCTTAATAACCAATAAAATTAAAGAAACGAGAAAATTCCGGAAAACGGGCTCGGTTAGTGAATAGTGCCAAAAACCGGGTAAAATAACGAGCGTTTACTGTAAAAGACGAAAAACCGCTCCAGCTTACATATATATGTGGGGCCGGTTTTATTAATAGAGCAGCCCCCTCACACACACACACAAAGTAAATAAAGAAAGAAAGAAAAAGAAAGAAAGGAAGGAAAAAGTACAAAAAGGCAAAAAAAACCCCTCTCTCCTGCCATTTCTCTCTTCTCTCTCTTCTTTCTTTCTTCCCACCGTCACCTTCCTCCTCCTCTCTGGTTTTCTGGTGATTTTCTTCCCCTCCATGGTAGCACACCTTCTCAAGCTTGCCCAAGCTTTATTAAAGCTCCAAATGCAAAATAAAAATACATATTCCTCTTCTCCTCATCATTCTCTACACTTCCCTCTTTTTAGAATTTCAAAATGAGGAAGTTCATATCCATGGGTTTTCCCCATTCAAAGGGAAAATAGCGTAAATGGGTAGCTTGGAGTCTCCTCTTTTAATTAAGGTAAAAATCTCCATGAAAAACTCAAGTTTTCTTCACCCTCCTTTGTAACCGATTTTACCCCCTATGTAATGCTCTATTTTTCTCTCTCTTTTGAGCATCATTCCAACCTTGCAATGGTGGTGGAATCACCTTCTTGAACCAAGGGCTAAAACTCATCTAAAAAGCTTCAAAAGGTAAACCCTAGAAATCGTGTTTTAAGCACTTCAATGAATTAGTGTAAATTTAAGGGTTAGTATTTAATTGCACTTATTTTTTGTTCATTGGGTGATGGTGATAAGTGTACAAATGAGCATGATTTATAGGTGTATTTCATATATAATATTAGCACTTTTCTTGCTCATTTCTCCACTTCGGTTAGTTTTCCTCTAGTTTATGTTTTATTGTTATCTCACAAATTTATTGTTTAAACATGAGGAAAACCAAGCTGGGAGTAAAGTAGACGAAGAGACGAACGCATAGACGCAAACAGCTCAGAAAACGGAGTCCAAATGAAGAATCTAGAGCCGGTCAAAGTTCGTAGAAGGAAATAAGTCAAATGTGTCCGCCCCTGTGACCGCGTGAGTCTAGGCGGACAAGGAGTAGAGGACCACATATGTGACCGCATGGATTAAGGCGGACACTTAGGCGGACAACACACATGCGTCCGCATGAAACCAGGCGGACAGCCACGCGGTCGCGTGTAAATGTCCAGAAATTAACGCGACAGTTATCTTCTTCGCCGACTGTCTGCAAGTTGCTTCTGCCATATCCATTACCAGTCGGCGCCTACCTTAATTCACTCACGCGTTTGTCTGCAGCTCTGTCCCCTGCAATCAATGAGCTGCAATCAATCAGCAATAAATGTTCTTCCAGATCTGCCTCTTCCCTTCCTCTATATAAACACACGTTCCTTCTGTTTTCATTTACACATCCACCACCCAACATCATCGATCCACTACAGAATACCATCGTCCATCTCATTTCTCTTCTCCCGTCTTCTCCATTTTATTTACTTTTCATTCCACCATATCCACCTCTAGTCCTACGTATACAAAATAGCAGAACGAATGCAGGAGTGACTACAGATGATTTCTATTACTCTTGTTTCTGTTTATCTATTTAATATGTTAGGCTAGAATATTTATACTCTGGGAATGGTTATTATGTATTTGTATTAATTATACGATATTTTTACTGGTTTTAATTTAAATACAGTTTGTTACGATTAAAGGTTATCTCGCACCTTTTTAATAAATGTCATGAGTTTATTAAATTGCTTTACTAAATCTATTTCTAATCTGATCGGTGACAAATAGATAGGTTAATTAAGCCGTAAAACTGGAGGAAACTTATTTTCATCGTTTAAGTTAGTACTAAGTTGCAAGAATAAAATTCCTCATACTCCTCTGCCGTTTACACGTATTTGCTTGAGTTTTCATCGGACCTTGCATTTTCAGGTAAACGAGTTCTTATGAGTTTTCATCGGACCTTAAGATAATAACAGGAATCTTGCCAAATTATTATATTAAACCAGTAGAGATAGCATAGTTAAGCAGATTATATTAACCTGACCCAGAGTCCCGTTTAATTTATCTATTAACTTAGTTTATTTTATCTTTCCTTTTTATTTTAATACAAGTCAATTAATCCCCCCTTTTTGTGACACGCTTAGGTACTATAATATGCACATTAGTCCCACGGTTCGATATCCGGTCGCTTACATTTCACTATACTACCACTACCGGGATTTGTTTGCAGCCCGACGTTTATTTGAGTTTTAATTTATTTTCTTTTATGTTAATTACACCAGTTCTAACCACTCAGATATACACGTCTGCAAAATGGCGCCGTTGCCGGGGACTAGATTTATTCTAGTCCCTAAGCCCCGGATTATTCACTTTTTATATTAGAATATTTTGTCTATTTTATTTTGTTTATTGTTTATATTAATTATTTTTATATCTTGTTATATTATTATTTTGTTTGTTTTCTAATCTGTTGTTTCGGTAAGTACGTAATAAAAAAAAAGAACACAACAGAAGCTGTCCGCCTAGCCTGTCCGCCCCAGCAGCATGCGGACGCCAATGAGGCGTGTCCGCCTTGTCCCATGCGGACGTCCAAGCGGACGCCACTGAGGACCGCTACTCCGCGCGGGCACACTTGTCCGCCCACCTATCCGCACCCCTCCACGCGGACGTCACCAGCTAAAGCTCCGCGTTTCACTCTCTGTTCTTCCCCAACTTCCAAATTGCTCCAGCTCGACCGAAGAGAAGATCAAGCTCGCGACTCCAGTCCACCTCCAAATTGCTCCAGCTTCTTCATTTCTCCACCGAACCACTTATGTTATTATTGTGTTTGTTTCTAATCATTTTATTTTCTAATCTGTTTCAGTAGTTACGTTTTATATACAGAAACACAAAAAAAAAATTACGCGGCAAATGGAGGAGCTCGAACAAAAGTTTTCTATTCACAGTATTTATACTGCTGTATGTGGGGGGCTCATGATTATGAGGATTGTCTCATATTACAAGAACAACTCTGGTTAGAAGATCAACCAGACTACCTGGAGAGATTCGCTCAACGAGAACAGCAACCAAAGAGCGAAATAGTTCATGAGGTAGAACACCCCACTACGGATGTAAGTTACCTCTTCCCTCTATAGTCACCTACCGCCAGTTTCCATCCTTCTCTATGCTCTATCCAGAAGTTGAGGATATTTACATCCTCGAAAATGAAGAGAAGGAATTGCCATCACCTCCCGCCAAGATATCCAAACAAAACGCCACTATCACCTCGAAGAATTAACTTTCTCTGAAGATGATATCGATCAGTGTTCTTTCTATGAGCCTCACCAACAAGAGGAGGATGTTTACATCCTCCAAATTAAGGAAGAAAAATCATCACCACCGGGTCTTCTGTTAGAACTACGTTACCGGCAGTACTCGTCAAACACCAGATTTTGTGGAGTATTCATTTTCCTATTATATTTGCCGAAGTAACGTTTTTTCTGATCCAGGTGGTTTGATTTTAATTACTGCTAACTTCGTTATCCTGGCAAAACTGTTATCTACTTTTATTTTTGATCCAGGATAACAAAGTGGGCGTCTAGCCAAAGACGTTAAGAAGGGCAGCTTCCCGGGAGGCAACCCGGATGAACTTTTTTTATTTGCTTTTATGCTCTTTTAATTTTCAGGTTCTCTTTAAATTTATTTTTGCTAACTTTTAACTCCGTTGTAGTATGGTTGCTTCGTGTCTTATGCAGGTACAATTTCATGTCTACACCGCAACCAAGCTACGCTACTTGAGGCTGAAGCTCAAGTGTGGGGGAACTCCTATAACGCTAGCAAAAATAATACAGGGGAGTACCAGTTTCTTTAATTATGCTTTTATTTTAATAGAAACTGTAGAGGAGCGTTTATGTGCTTAAATGTTTATTTGGGACCTTTGTGTTATCTCTATTTATCTACTTACCAAAAAGGTCTTCTGAAACCTTCCCTTGTTTTTCTGGTGAACAATGAGGACATTGTTCAAATTAAGTGTGGGGGAGTGTGCCCTTTCGGTGAAACTTTGTGCTTAAATGCTTAATCTCTCTGCTTAACTTGCGTTTGTCCAATTCAATATCGTGGACCCTTTATATGTGGGTTGTTCTCTTTAAGAATAAATACTGTTATGAATTGTGGGATAAATGGTAAAATTTTAAAATTTTGATTACTTTTGAGGAGCATTCTCTATATGCGGTGTGACCAAATGATCAAATGGTTGGATTTTATTGCTCAGGGTTCTTTTGCCTGCTCTCTTAGGGATTGCTAAGGGGTGCTTCTCTGTTAAAAAAAAAGTAAGAAAAATACAAAAAAATAAGGGACTTGCGAGACACCATTGGTAACCAACAAAAGAGAGTTGAGTGTTCTTGATAAAAAGGCGTTATGCCTAACATTTTCTCATCCCTTATGTGTAACACCCCATCCAATAACAAACACACTTAACAACAAACTGCAGCGGAAAACAAACTTCAACACATTACTTAACTTCTTGGTGTTACACGCCGTTAACAACCCACGTGGCTAACAAGGCTAATACATATACATTGTACCGGTCTGATAGGCTAAATTCCCGAGCAATGCCACATTACTATCCCTTTCCATTAACAACAACAACAACATACACCTTTCAACTGTACCGAGTATTCACAAACTGATGCCGATAACAATCTCGGTCTTACTACGCCTACTGTACATGTACAACTTAAAAGATTACCCATGTACAATGACTACCCTGTCTACTCTCGAACGGCTTCCTGCTCTTTGTACCTGAAATGAAAAGGGGAAGAAGAAGAGAAAGGGTGGCCCCAAGGGGCTCAGTACCTTTGGTAAGGTAATCTCGCAGCCCACATGCTACCGGGCCAACGCACAACTAATTGTCGTCTCAGCATGCGATTGATTATATTTAAATCATGCATGCAACTGTAAACACACAACACATAACATTTCGCCTCAATGGCTCAACAAACGGATAATACATCCTTACTTGATAAGTCACTCATGGTATTCATTATCCCTAGAGTGTCCTCCTCTAATGGAGCTACTTCCTTAATAGACGACACTTACCCGTTATTCGGGTTATCCTTAAACGCCTCTTATCACAAACTGGATTCATATCCATGATCCACATACTCCACATTTTACAACATATAACATGCATCCCATAACAACACATAACAACACTTTCACGTTTCAACGTGCACATAATAACATCGCAATAGAAATTGCATTACAACAACATCAATAACATAACGGGAATGGTTCTCTTAGGAACCGACCCAAACATCGTTAATACACTGGTGAGCCTAGAGAATGTTGCCAGTCTCATGATAAGCTCGTTACATAACTCGTTACCGTCTCGTTAAATGAACGGATAACTTAGCACAAGGTGTCTCGGATATAGTGATCCAAGCACACCGAACAAACATAACATAGTATGCCCCGGTGGCCCGACGTGAAGTAAGAGCCTTGGTCAAGCTAAAGGGAAGGTTGGAAACCAAATGGGAAAACAACCTTAACATACAGAGAGGATCGAACCTGATATGACAACGACCCCCATACTCACACGCGTGCGGAACAGACCGGACTCCTCACTTCCCCCGTTAGCACTTGTCAGAAATTCATCATTGAACTTAGTTAAATAATCACAACATTGAGTTAAGTCTTGTTAGACACACACAGGGAAAGGAGAGTCATACATTCACACACAAATCACACACAACATGACATAACTAACTCACGCATAGCCGTGGTTAGAACGTTCCTTAGGTCGGAAACGTTATCACCGGATACCGTTCTCCTACGTTACCTAATAGTGGTTAACTAGCCTTCAAGCGCATTCGAGGTTACCGGTATCGGCACGTAAACATACAACAACAATAACGACTGTAAACTCGTTTCATGATTTATCTTATAACGTGGCAAACATACAGAAAAAACACATTGGCATACAGCCGGTGTAATCCGGTAGGACACAGGTTGCAAGAAAACCATACCTGTCACCGGAGTTTCACTTTATCATGTCCACTTATGTTCCTCGAGCAATTCTCGAACAACTGAAACATTACATGTTTTATTAACATCGGGTAACATGATTGCTTAAAGTCTAATGCTTATAACTTTCCCCGTTAACTTAGTTAAATAACTTGGACTTTTAACTTGTTTTACTTTCACATTTTATTACAACTTTTCTGATAGTGTTAAATGAGCATGATTTAGGTGTATTTCAGTATAATATTAGCACTTTTCTTGCTCATTTCTCCACTTCGGTTAGTTTTCCTCTAGTTTATGTTTTATTGTTTATCTCACAAATTATTGGTTTAACATGAGGAAAACCAAGCCGGGAGTGAAGTAGACAAAGAGACGAAGCGTAGACGCAAACGGCTCAGAAAACAGAGTCAAAACGAAGAATCTAGAGCCGGTCAAAGTTTGAAGGAAAATAGGCCACGGTCAAGGGTGCAACTGCCCATAACTGGCGGACACCACCATGCTCAACCGCCAGGCGGACACCACCACATCAACCGCCTACTATCAGGCGGTCTCCCAGGTGGACACCACACCACCAACCGCCACTTATCAGGCGGTCTTCCACAGGCGGACAAGATTAAAATCGCGCCCGAACATAGTTTTCTCCTCGCGCGACTCTGCAACTCGCCTAATCTACCATCTACCCGCCGTCGCCTACCTTATTTGCTCACGCGTATCCAGCTCCTGTCCCCTGCATTAAATGAAGCAATCAATGCTTCAATCAGTGAAGAAATCAACAGAGGCAATCAACTGCAAGTCTTCTACGTCTTCCTTTCTTCTATAAATAACCATCCACTGCACCCTTATACCAGTGCCGGAGAAAACCGAAAATCACTCACACTCACCTCATCTCATTCTCTTCCAGTAAATCACTCCTGTATATCTTCACTCCATTAACTCTCTAATTCACCCACTTCACATACAAATAACATACTACATGTACCACTCTTCTTTCTCCTCATTTCTCCATTCACTATTCACGTCTCCGTGCTGTTATACGTCCAACCTCTGTCACATATTATACCAGCTAATATGTCTGGCTAAGGAGGATTTGCTCCGGGCAAGGTTTTAATTATGGGTTGTTAGCTGTAACATATTTCTACCGGTTAAAATAAATTCAGTTTGTTACGATTAAAGTTTGTTCTCTCCCTTTTTAATAAATTTCATCGGTTATTAAAAAGCCTTACTAAGTCTGTTTTTAATTTCATCGGTTAGAAACAGACGGGTTAATTAAGCCGTAAACTGTAAGAACTTATTTTCATCGTTTAAGTTAATACATGTTGCAAGAATAAAGCCTCATACTCTCTGCCGTTAACAGGCTTTTGCTCGAGTTTTCATCGGACCTTGCATTACAGGTAAACGAGTTCTTAAGAGTTTTCATCGGACCTTAAGAAAATTACAGGAATCTTGCCAAACTATTTATTAAACCGGTAGAGTTAGCACAATTAATTAAATCATATTAACCAGAACCCGGAGTTCCATTTAATTCATCTGCACTCAGTTTTTCTAATCTGCTTAATATTTTCTCTAAAAACAAGTCAATTAACTTCCCCCTTTTTGTGACAAGCTTAGGAACTATTTTATCTCGCTATAAGTCCCACGGTTTGACCCCCGCCGCTCTGTCTTCTATACTACTGCGACCGGTTTTTAATTTGCAGCCCGACGGATATTTTGAGTATTAATTTCTTTCTTTTAATAACTGCACCTCTTCTAATCACTCACGATAAATCCATTCAGCAAAATGGCGCCGTTGCCGGGGACTTGATTTAATCTAGTCCCTAAGCCCCGGTTAATTCACCTGTTTTAATTACAATAATCTGTTAATTACAAAAAAAAACTGTTAATCCATTTTGGACATATAACCTCGGATATCTGACTTGGACAGTGGACATCTGGACTTCTGACCTGACTTGGACATCTGACTACTAACTTGTTAATATTATTGTCATTTATTTCTGTCATTTCGTTCCATTGTCATTTCGTTTCATTGTCTCTAACTACTAACTTAAAATTTCCAGTCATTTCGTTCCATTGTTATTTCGTTCCATTGTCATTTCTTTCCATTGTATACTAACTACTAACTATAATTTCTGTCTACTAATTCCTAACATTTTTATTATTCTATTCTAACGTATAACCAGTTTTTCTTTCTCTGTTTGGTGGTGTATGCCTTTCACCAGCTCACAGAGCCTCCAGAGAATATTAATCACACGGTTGGTTACATCCCAGAAATCGAGAGAACGTTTTTTGCGCAATCTCAGGCAGAGACGAACTCAACAGAAACATAACCCACCACAGTGATAGATTCTGACCCGGAAGCTAACATGGCAGCTACCAGCAACGGTTCGAAATATCAACAGGCCGTCACCGCCTGCCATCGTCCTTCCTCAACTGCCCATCTGAATACGATGAGTGGCAGAACTGAAGCCATATCATCAGATTCTATGTGTGAAGGAGTTGGGCATGTTTGATGCACCAGTCCAGACGAAGCCCTGTTGCATGTTACAAATTCTTACAACATGCCAACAGCCTTACTGCAACCGACGCAGTACTTCAATATGCAAGATTGTCATTATTCCCACACAGGTGACGGGAAACGCGAGCAAGTGGTATCATAGCTTAACAACCGAGTACCATTGGTACCTGGGACGACATGGCCCAGTTCTATGACAAATTCCTACCCCGAGCCGAACTTTGGAATGATTGCTGAAATTTATAATTTCAAGCAACCAGGGTCGGAGATATTGTGAAACTTGGGACCGTTTCAAAGGGTCTATTACTCACTTGTCCTCACCACGGTCTGACGAAGGAACAAGTATCACAATTGTTTTACAAGGCTGATCGGTCCATGCAGAACAATGGTGTTATCTCGTTAGGGGCTACATTCTGAAAAAGCCAGAGCACAATTTCTGAACAGCATGGAACTCTCTGTGAGGAAATCAGAGACTGGGCCTCCGGTGGATCAAGGAGCGGTACTCCAGGATTATATCATGTTGGGGAAAGTGATAACAAGTTCGATCAATTGATGAAAAGCCATGAGCAACTCATGGAAAGCAATGCTCAGCAAGCAACAAAGTGAGCACTCTACAGAAAGTGGTCGAACAGATGGCTATGAATTCCTTCCCTCAGCAAGTTAAGTCAATGATTTCCCGACCACCTACTACCCCTCAGGCTACGCTCCTCAATCCCAACCATCTCCAAAAATTCTTGTACGCAATGTTGCGGGCCTCATGAATATGATCAATGCCCCCAACTACAAGAAATGAAAGCAGCGGAGGAAGCAACTACATCACCAACAACTCAGATACAGACAACCATGGCAACGTAACATGCAATCTAACCTTAGCTACTCAAACACCGGAATATCCAGACCCACATACCCTACAAACACCCCAAAATTACAGACCTCAGTCCAATTTCAAGGAGGCCAAAGGCAATATCAACAACAGCCTTATGGCATGAAGCTTCATCGAGCCGACCAGCTCCACCTCTTCGAATCCTGAGTCTGATATGTCTTAGATGCGGAAATGTTTAAGGCGATGATGGGTAAATCACGAGATACGCAAGAAGAGGTCGCAGCTCTGCGCAAAGACCAAAAAGCCTTGCAATCTCAAATCCACGCTACTCACTCAACAAAGACCACTTGGTCAATTCCCTTCACAGACTAATCCCAATCGAAGGAACAAGCAAATTCAGTCCTTATAGACGATGGCACATTACAATCAACAAACTTGTGTGCAGTCTCTTTAAGGAGTGGAAGGGAACTTGCCACCAGCAAAGGAAAAGAAAAAGAAAATCTTGAAGATTCCTATCAATGTTGATGAAACCACCAAACCAACTTCACCTCCCTCAGAAATCCCAATTCCTACTCCTGTTACTCCACTCCACCTCCATCTCGAATTACCATCGACATCCCAACCTCCACTCATAAAAACAATGAACTCCCATTTCCGAACAGAATGAAAAAGAAACATCTTGATGAGCAGTTCTCCAAGTTCTTGAGTATTTTCAAGAAACTGACCCTCGACATACCTCTGATCGATGCTTTGCAAGAGATGCCTAACTACGCAAAATTCCTCAAGGATCTCTTGACAAAAAGAAAAAGAAACCTGGAAAAGAGACAGTGCACCTGACAGAGGAATGTTCTGCAGCCCTTCTTCGAGCACTCCCTCCTAAACAAACAGATCCGGGAAATCCCGTGATCCCGTGCTTTATAGGTGGGGTGGATGTGGAAGTGGTCTATGCGACCTAGGAGCCAGCATTAATATCATGCCATACGCCACCTTCTTGAAAGTTAAAGGAGGAGAAATGCAACCGGTTCCTTTTAAACTCCAACTAGCAGACAGATCAGAGATCAAGCCCATGGGCATAGTCCGAGATTTGGTAGTTGGAGTGTCTCGCTTCATCTTTCCAGCTGATTTCGTCATTCTAGAAATGGATGACGATGTCGAGGTTCCCCTGATTCTAGGTCGACCGTTTCTAAGTACCGCCAAAGCTATCATTGACGTCCACGACGGGAAAATCACTCTTCGGTACGAAGATGAGACGATTGAATTCGACATGCAGAAAATGATGAAGAAAAGCTCAAACTTTTCTCCTCATGCTAAGACGGTGGGATTCACAGATGACGAGGAGGAGGAAGGCGATTTTGCTACAGAGGACACGTATTTTCCATCTTCCATCCAGGAAGCTGAAACTGAACCCCTAGAGCAGTATTACTTACTTCTCTAGAAGAAAAGATGGAGGATCCAGAAGTTAACGCCATGCTGGCGTACGTAGAAAAAGGAAGGGCTGGTTATCAATCGTTCCGGCCACCAATCGAAGAACTCGACAGAAAACCTCAAAAATCAATTCCATCAGTAGAACAACCACCAGAACTCGAGCTTAAAGAAATACCCTCTAACCTCAAGTATGCTTTCCTAGCTGAAAATGACCATTTGCCTGTCATTATTTCCTCTTCTCTGAATTCCGGGAGGAAACGAGTACTTGAGGTATTAAAGAAGCACAAGACAGCAATCGGGTGGACTATCGCTGATATCAAAGGAATTGATCCCTCCTATTGCACGCACCATATTTACATGGAGGAAAACTTCAAGCCTATCCGACAACCTCAACGCCGGCTAAACCCTAACCTCAAGGAGGTAGTTCGAAAGGAGGTTCTGAAACTCCTTGACGCAGACATCATCTATCCAATTTCTGACAGTCCATGGGTCAGTCCTGTTCAAGTTGTCCCTAAGAAGGGGGGCATCGAAGCTGTTATTAATGAAAAGGGAGAGACTATCCCTCAAAGAAAGATCACAGGATGGCGCATGTGTATTGATATCGGCGTTTGAACTTGGCCACCAGGAAGGATCATTTCCCTCTCCCCTTCATCGACCAGATGTTGGAACGACTTGCAGGGCAAGAGTACTACTGTTTTCTAGATGGGTTCTCGGGTTATTTTCAAATACCAATCGCACCTGAGGACCAGGACAAGACAACCTTCACTTGTCCTTACGGTACCTTTGCATACCGACGAATGCCTTTCGGTCTATGCAACGCCCCTGCTACCTTCCAGAGATGTATGCAAGCAATATTTGCTGACTTCATCGAGCAGAGCATAGAAGTCTTCATGGACGATTTCTCAGTCTATGGCTCTAGTTTCGACAAATGCTTGGCACAACTAGATTTGATCCTGAGACGGTGTGAGGATACGAATCTCGTCTTAAACTGGGAGAAGTGTCATTTTATGGTCAAGGACGGGATCGTCCTTGGACATAAAATATCAGCAAAAGGGATAGAGGTGGATAAAGCCAAGGTAGGTTATCGAGAAGTTACCAGCACCAACTACAGTTCGAGATATACGAGCGTTTCTAGGGCATGCAGGATTTTATCGGCGGTTTATTCAGGACTTCTCCAAAATCAGCAAACCATTGACCGACCTGCTACAGAAAGATGCCCCGTTTCATTTTGATGAAAGTGTTCAGCTGCTTTCCAACATAACACAAAAATTGGTGACAGCACCTGTGTCATACCACCTGATTGGTCTCTTCCTTTTGAGATCATGTGTGACGCAAGTGACTATGCCGTGGGGCAGCTCTGTGCCAAAAGAAAGAGAAAATCTTGAGAGTGATCGCCTATGCTAGCAGAACACTGAACGACGCGCAGAAAAACTATACGACCACCGAAAAAGAACTTTTGGCTATAGTTTTCTCCCTCGATAAGTTCAGATCTTACTTATGGGGAAGCAAGTCATCGTGCATACAGACCACTCCGCTCTCAAATACTTATTCACAAACAAGAAGCCAAGCCTCGCTTACTGCGCTGGATTCTTCTACTTCAAGAGTTTGACATCGAAGTCAAAGATAAGAGCGGGAAACTGAATGTCGTCGCTGACCATCTCTCTAGGTTGGTGACTCCTACGGATAGTGTGCCCATCAACGAATTCTTCCCCGACGAGACTGTCTTCTCCATCACCAAAGTACAGGAGCCATGGTACGCAGACCTGGCCAATTATTTAGTCTCAGGAACAGTACCCTACGATTTTTCCTACTCCCAGAAGAAGAAATTCTTTCTGACTCGAGGCATTATTTCTGGGAGGACCCGTACTTGTTCCGAGTTAGTGCTGATGGGTTATTCGACGATGTCTCCCAAGAAGAGGTTTCGAGCGTCATTCACTTTTGTCATTCTCGGGAAGCCGGAGGTCACCATGGACCCACGAGGACCGCTGCTAAGATCCTGGCCTCAGGTTTTTATTGGCCAACCCTTCATAAAGATGTGTACCAATTCTGCAGACAATGTGATAATTGTCAGAAAATGGGTAACACATCCAGGAGACATGAGATGCCACAACAAGGGATACTAGAAGTAGAGCTCTTTGATTGTTGGGGCATAGATTTCATGGGACCGTTCCCTTCCTCGCAGGGCCACGAATATGTTCTAGTGGCAGTTGATTATGTGTCAAAGTGGGTGAGGCTATACCCTGTCATCATGCCGATGCAAAGACAGTAACCGGTTCCTCAAAAAGCACATCTTTACCCGTTTCGGCGTGCCAGAATTATTATCAGTGATGGGGATCTCACTTCTGCAACCGTTTATTCGAAGCACTTATGGTTAAGTACGGGGTACGTCACAAGGTAGCTTTACCTTATCACCCCCAGACAAACGGCAAGCAGAAGTTTCCAACCGAGAGTTAAAATGGATCCTTCAGAAGACGGTTAACTCATCGAGAAAGGATTGGGCACTTAAACTGGATGATGCGCTTTGGGCTTACCGTACTGCATTCAAGACTCCCATCGGGATGTCTCCTTTTAAGCTTGTTTATGGGAAATCATGTCATCTGCCAGTCGAGCTGGAACATAAGGCGTATTGGGCACTCAAGGCCCTAAACTTCGATTTAGAAGCCGCAGGAGAAAAGCGGAAGTTTCAACTCTCTGAACTCGAGGAGTTAAGAGATCAGGCATACCGAAGTGCGACGATATACAAGGACCGCACCAAGAAACTTCATGACCAGATGATCCACAAACGCGACTTTCAGGTTGGCGACGGAGTGCTGCTTTATAATTCCAGATTGAGACTATTTCCTGGAAAACTCAAGTCTCACTGGACTGGCCCATTCCAAGTCGTTGGAACCACTCCTTTTGGTGTTTACGAACTCCAGAATCAAAAAGGAGAAAACTTCAAGGTCAATGGATCACGTTTAAAAAGGTATGTCGGAATTCTTGAAAATAATGGTGCTATGTTCGAAATTTCTTTCATACAGGAATACGAGGAAGCTTCCACCCCAAAGGAACAACAGACAACACCTCTACATCATAAGTTTACAAAAGTGTACAAACTTCCTAACACCAGCAGTTCAGATACCTCGCCCTCGAACTCTTCTCCAACATGAAGCTTGGTCAAATACGTCTAGCTAGAGACGTTAAACCCGGGCAGCTCGGTGGGAGGCAACCCACTATCTATCTTTTATCTTTCCTTTAATTTATGTTGTTTTCTTTTTGTACTATATTTCCCTTTTATTTGCTATAATAAAATGCAGGCTTCACTTGAGTTCTTCTCGCTGTGTAGAATATTCTTTACAGGTTAATTCATGACATTCCACAGCAACACTCAAGTGTGGGGGAGCTCTACACACTCTACGAAATCTGGGGAGTACACTCTTTCCTTTACTAATTGCATGCCCTATTAATTTTATTTCCTCTACGCAATGAGGGCATTGCTTAAGCTTAAGTGTGGGGGAAGAGCCTTCAGGACATTTATGCTTAAATTGTCAATCTCTCTGCTTATCTTCTGCTTACCTCGCATTTGTTCAAAAATTGAATTATGTACCCTGCTAATGTAGGTTGTTCTCTTTAAAAACAAATACTATTATGAATTGTGGGATAAAGGGTACAAATTTTTAAAAATTTTCATTTGATTACTTTTGAGGAGCATTTTTATATGCGGTGTGACCAAATAATCTGCAAATGGTTGGATTTTATTGCTCAGGGTTTCTTTCTTCTTCTTAGGGATTGCTAAGGGGTATTTCTCTGTTAAAAAAAGAAGAATAAAAAAAAAAAGGGACTTTCGAGACACCATTGGTAACCAACAAAAGAGAGTTGAGTGTTCTTGAATACAAAGGCATTATGCCTACATTTTCTCATCCCTCATGCAAAAGTGAAGCAAATGCATAAATCTTTTCTTCCTTTTATTTTCTCCTCAATGCCCATTCTTGAGAGAAGTTGGCCATGGTAAAAGTCTCGGAGTCCTAAAAAAAAACATTGAAGTACCTTAGATCATACCCCGAAACTCTATATTTTGTTTTCACCTGAGCACACCTATGCCACCAGCAGATAATTTTTCACACTCCTCAATAAGTTTTCATGAACTATTGACTTTTTTATCCTACCCTTCATAATAATATTTGTTAGTATTGAGCATTTCCTACTTGCTTAGGTACATGGTTTTACTTGAGGACAAGCAAAAAGATAAGTGTGGGGGTGTGATAAGTGTCTAAATGAGCATGTTATTTAGGTGTATTTCATGTATAATATTAGCACTTTTCTTGCTCATTTCTCCACTTCGGTTAGTTTTCCTCTAGTTTATGTTTTATTGTTTATCTCACAAAATTATTGGTTTAACATGAGGAAAACCAAGCCGGGAGTGAAGTAGACAAAGACGAACGCGTAGACGCAAACGGCTCAGAAAACAGTCCAAACGAAGAATCTAGAGCCGGTCAAAGTTTGAAGGAAAATAGGCCACGGTCAAGGGTGCAACCGCCCATAACTGGCGGACACCACATGCTCAACCGCCAGGCGGACACCACCACACCAACCGCCTACTATCAGGCGGTCTCCCAGGCGGACACCACCCACCAACCGCCACTTATCAGGCGGTCTTCCACAGGCGGACAAGATAAAATCGCGCCCGAACATAGTTTTCTTCCTCGCGCGACTCTGCAACTCGCCTTATCTATCTACCCCGCCGTCGCCTACCTTATTTCGCTCACGCGTATCCAGCTCCTGTCCCCTGCATTAAATGAAGCAATCAATGCTTCAATCAGTGAAGAAATCAACAGAGGCAATCAACTGCAAGTCTTCTACGTAGTCTTCCTTTCTTCTATAAATAACCATCCACTGCAACCTTATACCAGTGCACGGAGAAAACCAGAAAATCACTCACACTCACCTCATCTCATTCTCTTCCAGTAAATCACTCCCGTATACCATTTCACTCCATTAATCTCTAATTCACCCACTTCACATAATAGCCTACGTACATGTTTCACTCTTCTCTCCTCATTTCTCCATTCACTAATCACGTCTCCGTGCTGTTATTACGTCCAACCTCTGTCAGATTTATTACCAGTTAATATGTCTGGCTAAGGAGGATTTGCTCCGGGCAAGGTTTTTAATTATGGTTTGTTAGCTGTGTAACATATTTCTACCGGTTAAAAATAATTCATTTGTTACGATTAAAGTTTTGTTTCTCTCCCTTTTTAATAAATTTCATCGGTTTATTAAAAGCCTTACTAAGTCTGTTTTTAATTTCATCGGTTAGAAACAGACGGGTTAATTAAGCCGTAAAACTGTAAGAACTTATTTTCATCGTTTAAGTTAATACATGTTGCAAGAATAAAGCCTCATATCCTCTGCCGTTTACAGGCTTTTGCTCGAGTTTTCATCGGACCTTGCATTACAGGTAAACGAGTTCTTAAGAGTTTTCATCGGACCTTAAGAAAATTACAGGAATCTTGCCAAACTATTTTATTAAACCGGTAGAGTTAGCACAATTAATTAAATCATATTAACCTGAACCCGGAGTTCCATTTAATTCATCTGCACTCAGTTTTCTAATCTGCTTAATATTTTCTTAAACAAGTCAATTAACTTCCCCCTTTTGTGACAAGCTTAGGAACTATTTTAGCTCGCTATAAGTCCCACATGACCACTCTACCAACATCAAGTTGCGGTCTGCATGACTGGAACCAGCTCTCACCAAAACTCATATACAATATAAGATACAATTCCAAATGTTGAGTGTCCACAACAAAATTGCCAAATTATAAACTGAAAATTACATCTCGGGTACATTAAACATACGACCACATCCTCAAACGTTATGCCCTGATGGACTACCCCCATGGTAGCCATCCCGCCTACGCTCCGTAATCGTCCGACACAATACCTGTAAAAATTTGGGTGGGAAGGACTCAGCAAACTACGCTGAGTATGAACGTGTGTAGCCCGTATGTTGCCAGGCCACACGACTACTTGGTCGAATATTATTAAATCCAATTTGCATGGTATAAATCAGCAGTAAAGCACACCACAACACATCATGATATCATACACACTCAAGGTAGCAACACCTTAGTAACAAGCATAACATATTGGCATCATAGCAACATAAAAACACACATCCAAGCACAACGAGCTGCTAGTATGACACACAACAATCATGTAAGTAATCAAGCACGTGCATAGGTATGTTTACCAATGATCCTCACTATGGGATCGTTTGAGCGTTGTGTGTTTCCATTTCTTTTCTCTTGTTCCCATAATGTATATTTTCTTCCTCTTTCCTTGCACCAGGTCTGAGGGTAAGGTTCAAATCCCGTGACCATATCTTGTAGGTGTTAATCTTTTCCTTGTTTCTTTAAGGTTTATTTGTGAAATCTCTTATCACCATAATTTGACGAACGTCTTCTCCATAGCTAATCCTCCATTCCCGGCGTCGTGCGTCGGGAAGGAGGAATCTCTAGACTTCAGGATGTGTTCCACCAATAGGTATTTTACTTTTCGTTATCATTATGAGTTCGACACCATAGTGGGTGTCATTAGAAGTCCTCTATAGTTTAAGAGGAGTTTTCTTCTTGTATAGTTGTTTCGTTTTGTTTGCGTAGTTCGTCGTATTTCATTTCAAGTTCATACACGAGAAGGGACTAAACTACTGTGTGCGCGCAAATAATATGCGACATTGATATAGCAATCATATAAGCAAGATAAGCAAGCAATCCAATTTCATGCTTTAATCTTATGGTCATTTTCACACAAGGCACACAGCAAACAAGCCGTGTAACACGGCAACATACGAACCACACATGTCCATACCTTATTCCGAAGCACGAGTTATCTCACACACACAAGGTCTCGGTTGGCATTCGTCACGGCCCTAACGTTAATTAAAAACAACTTGTCAGTTTATGATTTTATGCACAACCGTTGTGGCATTGTCCTAGCTTATCTTATGCTAGCATGTGTAATTCCCTAGGTGAATCGTTAAATGCTCAGTTTATATTAACCCTTAGAAACTTTCCTAGTATTATCCTTAGGTTTATCTTACTCCTAGGGCATTCACATTGTCAACTCACACGTTAACTAAGTCCTATCCTCTAGCTAACGTTTTAGAGTACTCAAGGCACTTAGTATGTAACCAGTTTATCTAAGATGGGTTTAACTTGTCTAAAGTGCATTCCTTCCATAGCTAAATAGATTAGCAATGTTTTAACCCCAGTATCATAATACTGTAGTCCATACAATACCCCTAAAACATGCTTATACAGAAGTCCCAAAGTCTAGAACATTAGCACCTAAGTTCGGTGTTTAATCTCACTTAACCTCTCCTTTAATGCATCCACTAATGGTTTCTCTTCCCAAAATGTTTCATCAATTAGTTAGGTGTATTAGCACTGTTTTGGGTTCATTACTAAACCCACACAACATTTTTAACAGGTTTGGAAATCACTCATACTGAGACATACATCTCAGAAATTGAAACACCACATCAGTGCACCTTCCATTCATCCTCTTCTTTTCATGCCTTAAACTGTTTTCCTGATTTTTTCCCCAGTGGTCACACTCTTAGGTAGATCTATTAGCCAGGTTCTAAGCTCATTTCCAGACCTATTCCATACCCCTGCACCCACTGGATTACATTTATACAGAAACAACAACTTTCAGAAAAACTGAAAGCACAGTTTGTCATCTCTTCATTAAGCTCTCTTTTAATTCATTAATCTGCTTCTAATTCCACCCAAAACTTTCACCCAACTAGATAAGTGTATTAGGGAGGTTTCAAACTCAAAAACAACACAAAAAAACTCTGTCAACACCTCTGAATGTTCATTATACAGAAACCAGAAAGTGCAGAAAACTGAAAACACCAATCCTGTACAGCCCCTCCTTAAGCTTGCTTTTAGGTTTTAAATCAGTCTCCAAATCTTCCCAAAGTTTTTACCCAACTAGCTAGGTCTATTATGAGTATCTTAAAATCAAACCCAACTCAAAACAATGCTGTTATCACTTCTGAAAACCCACTTTACAGAAACTGTAACTGCAGAAAAACTGTAAACTCCAGTTTGGTACAACTCCTCTTCAACCTTTTTTTAGTCCATAAATCAGCTTCTAATCTCACCCAAAATTTTTACACAACTAATTATTGTATTAGGGAGGTTTTGAACTTAAAAAAACTCAAAACAAGTCTGTTAACATCTCTGAAGTTGGTTTACAGAAGACAGAAACTGATATAACACCTCAAAACTTTTGCAGATTACTTGGGTGTATTAGATAGCTGTTGGGTTTATTAATAAGCTAATACAACACTCTCATGCCACTAACAATTTAGTTATACCGACACTCAGGTTTTTCAGTTGGATTATGAACTGGAATATCACAACCTGCTATCCTCTCTTTCTTTCCTTTCTATTTGTTCACCAATTCAACTTAACTTTTCCCCAAACTTACTTATCCAGTTAGTTAAGTGTTAAATCAAGACTCAATCCCCGAAACAGACTTATAGTAACATAGACAACACCCCTGGAAGCTCTTTACATAGAAAAACAGAAACTGAAAGAACACTGAAATCATAGCTTTAGTACACTTCTCCTTTATTCCATCTGTTAGGTTGTGACACTGCCTCCTAATCTTCCCCCTAAATATTTATAACTTACTTGAGTGTGTTAGAGGTGTTTTAGATTCGTTAGTGACTCAATTCCACCCCTTATAACCCTCTGTAACATGATTATACATAATACATAGGTTTCAGGAAATAACTGAAAACTGTTGCATTTTCCTCTCTGTGGTTTTTTTTCTTTCTGTTCACAGTTGACTTACAATTTGTTTTTTTTCCGAAGTGCTTACACAATTAGTTAAGTGAATTAGCATGGTTTTAAGATCTTGAAACACTCAATGCAACCTCTTATAACTCTCTGTAACAGAATCATACAGAACTCAAGGTTTCAGAAAAGAAAAACTGTGCAACTGAAAACACAAAACCATCTTTCTTTCTTCTGTCCTCTTGTTGTTCTTTAATCTGTGTAAGTTCGTAATGTGTAAAATCAGAAGCCTCAGTACGAGACTGACAGAGAGCAGAAACGAGAACGAGATAGAAAGTGTTTTAGAAGAAAAAACTCCGCTACCAATCTTATTATTGATAACTTGAAAACTCCTCACCTGATCTGTTCAACACTTTGAACAATCACTCTCACGTCTAATCCTAGACAAAATTTGATTACTATCAACAACTCTCTTCTCTCTCAAAGACTATATTTTTCACGGTAGAAGCTCTACCTTTTCTGATGTTTTTGCTGTACATTTATACTACTTGGAGGCAGATAACAACCTCCTAAATATCACAAACAATCTTTATCTAAAACCAATATAAATACAAAATACAAGATCCTAAAATATCTCTAACTGTTTCCTAGTATAATGCTGGCGCCTCTGATTTATCCTTCTGAATAATGAGTAAATATTCTGTTAAGATCTTCTAAAGGCTGGCTGTAGAGGTTGTTGAGATAATATAGGAAAGCCTATGCTTGGTTGTTGAGATAATATTCTGGTGATTTTGCCACATCAAAAACCTTTAGTAAATATACATTTACAGTTTCCCCTTTTTGATGTGAGCAAACTTTGTATGGTGAGATAATGTAGCATTCCCCCTCAAGATATGCATTCCCCCTGAAGATGTTAAAACCTTGCAGCACTTGAACAAGATTTTGTTAATCAAGTAACATATTCAAATTATCCACCATATTTCCCCCTTTTGCGAAATCAAAAAATGGTACTAAAAGTATATCTCACGAAGTGTAAAATAGCACGCAGGATCATCAAATGGCATTTATACAAATTCATGTGTAGGAACACAGAACATAAGGATAGGCTGTCCATGAAAAGGCACTGTAGGTGTGGCAGGGTCAGGATAAGGCTGACTAGAAAGCTGGCTATCGAAATTAAAGGCAACAATGTAAAAGATTAACACATACTTCAAGAATAGCTTCTTCAAATTTCTTCATCTGTTGAGGTAGACAGGCCAGAAGCTCTGAAGGTTGTGAAGACACACCCAAAGCCTTTAGTGGTTGTTTAACAATGCACTGATCATTGTTCAGTCCAAGACTCATCGTGGAAAGAGTTGGGGATCCAATCATGATTATGATCCAGAGGCGAAGACATGACAACATCCAGAGGTATAACATGAACAATTATTTGTGGAATCTTGGCAACATATGGTACATCATAATTGGGCAAGATTGAGATGAATTTTGTAGGGTGTTGCATAATTCCTTTATTTCTTCCCACTAAACCTCAGTCTAGTCTTGGACCAAGTTGTTCAGCCTTGTGCTGAAGCAAATCTAGCATCTGATGTTGGATAATGCTTGTACAACCAGAATCGAATCACCCCTTTTTTATGAGACTATTCGAGAATCCTTTATGGGATAGAAGAAAAGACTAGCAAAAATACCAGTATGAAAGCCATTGGTGAGGTAATTGTGTGCAGCAAAGAAACTGGAAAAATGGTACGGGAATCTTGTGGAGAAAATGGTGAGTGAAAGTGACCAACGAAAGTGGGTTCTATGCTGAGGGGACAGTTGGTCAGGTACGGATAACCGGAAAGATAAGTGGTGGTAACAAATGGATAGTGCCACCAGATGTTCAACGTTCCAACTTAGAATTTGATCCAGATCAGCCAAATTAATAATCAAGAGATGCCACGGAAAGAGAAGTAATCCTCACTTTATTATAGAGGGAAATGAAATAATAAAATATACGTCACGCTCCACTCACTCTAAAGTACCAATTCTGATGCACACAATAGAAGTCAATACGATAAATAAAAGAATACACCTTTGTCAACATTGAGCATCCATAGTGCAAGTCTGAATGAGGATAATGTTTCGTGTGGAAGAGCTTTGGTGAAAGTGCTTGCCAATTGTTGAACAGTGGCACAATGTGGGAGATCCAAAATAATCTTGCCAACTTGATTCTGAGAAAAGTAATGACGAATCTCAATATGTATAATCAAGGAATGTGGAACTGATCCTTCGTCAGTGCATACTGAAGAGAGTATCGTAGTAGATTGGACAGGAGACTGAGAACACCATAGTCAGCCAATTGACATTGAAGGTAGAGGATGTGGGCTCATCAAGCAGTAGCAACGATATATACCGCTTCAATGGGGAGAGTGCAATATGTGATTGCCTCTTAGAAGAACCAAGAAACCGGGCTTGAGCTGACCAATTTGAGGCAGAACCAGAAATAAATTTTATCAGTCTCGATCTGCGAAAGCCCTTAGGAAGAAGGCGGATCCTACATCAAAAACCAAACCAAAGTTAGTAGAATGTGATTTCCTTTCATATGACAAGAACATCCAAACTCCATCAGCCGCCAGTTTGGAACTTTATTATCCTGAAAAGAGAAAACAGTTAGTGCCGCTTAGGGACCCATTGTTGTCTGGGTCGTCTATGATTGATATAAAGCTGAGCATTTAACAGTATTAGACTGAGCAAGTCGAGCATTCTTGCGTTGAAGCTTATGACATGAACGAATATGGTGACCATGTATATGACAGTAACTGCATTCAACCCTTACATGTGAAGTAACATTCGGAGCAGTGCTATATGAAGTTTGTGGATTAAAAACACTAGAATATCTTGTAGGAACAGTCCTAGTCTGGCAACTTTGTTTTTGGGGTAAAACATTAGACGTCGATGAAGTAGTGCCATAAAACCCTAGACCAGCACGTCCTTGATTAGGTCGTCCTACCATTTCATTAAGTTTAGCTTTTCCTTTATACCAAGAGGGATTTTTCAAAGTATAATGTCTAATTTTTACTAAGTGCATCACACTGCCTTTGTAAATCAGCATTATCCTGACGTATCCACTCATTATCAGCTTTGAGAGATTGAATTTCTTTTTCTGCCCACTCAGGAATAGAACTCAGTTTAGTACTGACGGGTGCAGTAAGTGGATTGAACAACCTTAGCTGAGTTTAAGACTAACTGAGATGCCAACCCCTTATTTTGTTCTTTCAAAACAATAATCTCTTCTTGTAGTTTACTAATCACAGTATGAGACTCCGTGGTTTGTTTCGCTTCCAAATCCCTAATTTTTGAAAGACATCTTTCAACTATCAAACACTTGTGACTTAGTAGAATTATCATAAAAATCATTCAAGCTTTGAGAACTTACCTGATCCCTTATGAGAGATTGAAGTACCTTATCTCCAGCCATCAAACACATAGTCTCATCATATTTTGCAGTGTCAGTGTGAGACCGGTGGATTGCAGTCATGCAAAAATGTGCTTCATTGTTGTCTTTGCCATCTGGTTCAGCATCATCCTCACCCCACGCGGAAGTTTCCATGCGTGACTCACATCCTCGATGTTGTGAAGATCTCGATGGTAAAGGGAAATCTTTTATCAAATGTCCTATTTTGTGACATCGAAAACATTCTATCTTACTAACATCAGATTTCGGCGGTTGTTATTTGCTCCTTGATATCCGCCCCTTTTTCTGTTCATAATTCTCTTCAGCCCTTGTGCCAGCAGATTCATTTCTGATCAAAATCATCATCTAGCTCCCAATCATGACCCTCAGACACCTTCTTTGCTTTCAAGGCGAGATCTCTTTCTTTCGATAGTAGCTCCTTCAAGAGTCTGCTCCTTCATTTTACTCTCCTGAACTATTAAGTCGGAACATAACTCTTCAAAAGATACCGAAGCAACTTTGTCCAGCTTTTCGAGCATAGATGTGTAATTCAACCAATCCTTAGTGAGAGACTCCAAAAACCTTTCATTCATCTGCTCTTTTGCAAGCGACGCACCAACTGACTTGATTTCTATCAAAATCAGATTGAATCTTTCAATGGCTGAAACAAGAGTTTCTCCTTCCGACATTTTAAAATTATTGAACTCTCTTTTGAATTGTTTCTCTTTTGCCTTTCGAATAGATTCGGTTCCTTGATAAGCACTTTTCAGAAAATCCCAGACTCCTTTTGCAGTTGGATACCAAGAACTCTTCCTTGATCCTCATCTGAGAGGGAAGACAAGGATACGTAAGGCTTGCTTATTTTTGCTAAGCAATTTTCATCATCCTCGGTCCATTGTTCCTCAGGCTTGTCCTGGGGACGCCCTTCTACGATAACAGTTGGCTTAAAATCTCCTTTAGTAACCACCTTCCAAACCTTGTAATCTATGGACATCAACTGAGCTTCCATCTGTTCGCACCACTTGGAATAATTGAATTTCGTCAACCTTGGTGCTTTTACATAATACGAACTCATCTTTCAAGATCTACCCAGAAGTGTTAACCTCTATATTGGGTAAACCTGCTCTGATACCACTTGTAAGTTCGTAATGTGTAAAATCAGAAGCCTCAGTACGAGACTGACAGAGAGCAGAAACGAAACGAGATAGAAAGTGTTTTAGAAGAAAAACTCCGCTACCAATCTTATTATTGATAACTTGAAAACTCCTCACCTGATCTGTTCAACACTTTGAACAATCACTCTCACGTCTAATCCTAGACAAAACGTTGATACTATCAACACTCTCTTCTCTCTCAAAGACTATATTTTTCACGGTAGAAGCTCTACCTTTTCTGATGTTTTTGCTGTACATTTATACTACTTGGAGGCAGATAACAACCTCCTAAATATCTACAAACAATCTTTATCTAAAACCAATAAATACAAAATACAAGATCCTAAAATATCTCTAATGTTTCCTAGTATAATGCTGGCCCTCTGATTTATTCCTTCTGAATAATGAGTAAATATTCTGTTAAGATCTTCTAAAGGCTGGCTGTAGAGGTTGTTGAGATAATATAGGAAAGCCTATGCTTGGTTGTTGAGATAATATTCTGGGCGATTTTGCCACATCAAAAAACCTTTAGTAAATATACATTTACAATCTGACTTTAAAATTTTTCCCCCAGGTTGTTCACCCATTTAGTTAAATGGTTTAGCAAGGCTTTGAATTCACGACAAACCCAAAATCACATTGTTAAAGCTACCTGAATTTCCCTTATACTGAAACGACACCTGCAGCAACTGAGATCTACTCTTACCCAATTCTGCTGCTAACTTCTCCTTTAATATGTTGACTGTTTTCTCTTATATTCCTAGTTGGTTTATGCATTAGTCCAGTGAGTGAGTACACTACCAAGCTAATCATCACGCCAACACAAAACCTCATATAACCTCTGAAAACTGATGCTACAAAAAACCAAGTTTTCCAGTTTCTGCACCACTGTTTTTTTTTTCTTTTTCCTTCATCAACATTCCTACTTACGTGTCTACCAAGTTAGTAATTGGTTTTATCTTTGCCTTAAGTTCATTTTTAACCCAACACTGCATCTATATCACTTCTAGGCAATTAGTAGATAGAACACCAATGTTACTGACTCTTAAATTGCTATCAGGTCAGCGTTACCTTGAGGTGCTGTCCCAACCTACAGAGCTGATCTCTTTAAAAAAAATTTGGGGCCTTCATGGGTAGAGTGGCATGGGGTATTCATGCAAAACAAAAAGGAAGACTTGAGTGAGTTATGTGGTGCCTTTCGGACAAAGCAACAGCAGATAGACAGATTGTGAATTGGGAACTGATGGGAGTTTTTTTTTTTTTTTTTACCTTGAGCTGCTGTTCAAGGGACTGTGAGCTGATTCCTGGTGGGATTTCCTGAGGCCTGCTTATGGCTATTTCCAGTAGATGCTACGCGTGAAAGGATAGAGAGGCCAGGAGTACAGGTTAGAGTTTTCTCTTTTGGACAGAAAAGAAAAGAAAGACAGCAGGATAAGAAGATAGCAAGCAGACAGTTTGGAGCATCACCTCATAATGATTTCAAAACCGCAATGTAGCTGACTGCAAAGGCAATTTCGGTGCACTCTTTGAAGAGGCAACCAGAGAGGTTCATGCATGTAGTTGTAACAGGGAAGAGCAATCTTGGTCCATACTTTCGGACAGCAGCATCACAAAAGCAACAAAACTAACAAGGGTTGATTCTCGAACAGAAGTGAGCAAGAGGAGCTAGAAGAAACAGGGAGTTATTTGCGTGGGAGATCAGAGAGTATTGAAGGAGTTTTCTGATCAACCGGGGGCGTGTGCATGCCAGAAGAGGAGGAAGGGAGGTTTGGGTATCATAACTGGTTAAAGCATGTAGCGATTACAAGTTGCAAGGAAGTGGCGTGGAGGTTTGGGAAGCACAAACTCTGATGCACGACCCTTGGCTACTGAAATGCTTTTACTGAGAACCATGGTACAAGTTATGCTTGTGGTCTTTAATAAGGTAAGCTGGTGGGCATGGACTGGACATTTGAGCATGATGACATAGTAACCCCCACATGAGTAAGGCATCGGTTACCAAGACAAGCTCGCGGTCTGTTTTTTTTTTTCTGGGACTGCCAATCGACATCAGTCAGGGCTCTTGTCTGATTTCTCTCTCTTTTTTTTTTCTGTTCAAACAGCTTACGATACCATGGGAAGAGCATGAATGCAGATGGTGGTGTAATGCTAGTTAGTGCTCATAGTTGTTGGATACCACATGAAAATTCGTGGAGCTCAACTTTTAACATCAGCTTGATCTTGCTGTCTCCAAATCTGTTTGTTTTTTTTCCTTCATGAGAATCGGCATGGGCAGGTTGCCCTGTTTGTGTGATTATTATTATTTTTTGTTGTGAATTCAACTTGCTTTATCTTATATCACAGCACGCATAGAGTCTGGTGACCCATCCTGATATTGCCAGGGAATGTTGCATGGTCTGATCAGTGCCCCTTGGAATCAGCACTACAGCACTTTGGTTTCAGGTGTTGTTGCTGTTTACAAGAGTTAAGCAAGTGGTATTACCGGAATGACTGAGAGAGGAATTGAGTACAGGGGAAGGATTCTTGACTGGAATTTGTTATTCAGTGTTAATAGTCACGAGATCACCAAATGAAGTTGTGGAAGTTGTGCCTTTTCCCTCTGTCGGATTCACTCTGCGCAGCATCCGATAGTAGCCTGCTAGTTGCTGTTGTTATTTTTTTTTGCAGTGACTTAGTAGTCTCATTACTAGTTTAACTAGGCTAGTAGTTGCTACTGAATTCGAGCATAGCTCAACTGGTTAAGGTGTTTAGGGAAGGTACAAGATGTTCCATGTTCGAATCCTGGCTAGAACATGTTTGATCTATATTTTTTTTGTGTGTAAGTGTATACTCATGTTTATTTTATCTTGGTTACCTACATATACATACATGCGACTATTTTATCTTGTCAAGTTATTGATTATACCTATATATATATGTACGACTATTTTATCTTGTCGCGTTTTAGTTATACGTACTTATACGACGTTATTCGTTATTATTTACAATATTGTAATATTATAACGTTACGTATATGTATTTTCATATACGTACATATATAAGTACGTGACCGTATTAATATGTAACGTTGTCATGTTTTCAGACTTGATATAAATTTAATGTTCGTACATATCATATGTCCGAATTATGTAACGAGTTATTTTCGGATAATCTCCTCGCGTTTATGATTTTATGTGTTTAATTGTTTAGGGGTGTTTCAACTGTAGCAACCATACATAAACATATGATCATCCATCCACTCCAACAGTCATTTCATATCACAAACAACAGTTGCATATCGAACGTATCGAATAATTTCAGTACAATATATAATCGCCTTAGCGAACAATTTCCACATTAATGTGTTTGGCCTTCAAGGCCCCATCCATCCAAACCATGTTTAATTAATTTACCAATTGGGCGTCATGTTGGGACAACCCGGTTAACCTTACCAATGGACAGTAGTCCTCCCGTACACACAAAGGTGCTCGTTTTGCCAGAGGTCCGGAGGCCCCCGTCTATTCACTTTGCCTCGTAAGGCGTCCATATAAAGGTCGTAGCCATGTACCAATAATAGGTACCACCTGTCCACGATCCAATTAGGGCTCGTTGGGTAATTTCTAGAGCGGGACCCGATCGGGTACCACTCAGTGATCACAAATGCACAACCAAGTAGTTCGTAAACTACCGGATTCCTCCAACTCATCTCATACCAACTCTCTCAACTGTTTAAGATGTACTCTTAGTTTTATGGAGATTACATTATACCAATTAGCCGCCCAATGGGTCTTACGCATGCCTAGAAGTAATCTAGGTATATTCATGTTCGAGATCCATGCTCTAGAGACCGACATTGTCGTATCTCGTACCTAGTATTTTACTTAGGTTATTCATATACTTATATTAATACTAGAGGTATTATATCAAGTAACCATTGTGTCATCACATCAACGCATATGTATGTTTATATATGCGATCTATAGTCGACGTAGTGAGTCCGTAGGACGCTCGCGCATAATTAAATAACGCATTAACACAATCATCATATGCGCATATCCACAACAAACATACAAGTTATCAAACGGTTTCCGGGCCTTTTCTTAGGTCAACCCGGTTCAAACCCTTCTTCACAACATACCTTAGACCAAGGATGCGCAGTGTAGTCACTAAGCTTCTCGACACGCACGTCCGAAAGGTGATCTAAAAAATATGAGGAACGCTAGGTGTCAATCCACATGACAAATTGACTCGGTACTTCCGAAAAAGTCTGTGACCCCAGTACTACATCCCCGGGATTCCCACTGTTATTAGTTAAGTTACCGTTATCCTTTAAACTCCTACTCAATGACTGTATAAATATTTGGTTTAACAGTGGAGTCGGTTTTGAACGTAAGAGTTTATATTTTTCCCACTCATAGTAGTTTATAAGGTCACGCTTTCACATAAGTTCATTTGTTCTGTACATTTAATTCAACCGTTCCATCGCATGTATAGGTACGTATTGTAACCTACAGTTGCATGCATAATAATTAAACCTATTGTTGCATGTATAAGCAGTATTATCGTAATTATTATTATCCCACCATTATTATAATTCAATGTATTATAATCCACTAATCTTGTAAAACTATATTGAATTCAAAAACTTATAACTTATAGTTTATAAACTATTTTCATGTAATAACCTTCACCAGTATTATATGGTTTCCAACCACAATTATATACCCATCCTTATAGACATAATTCTCGTATATTATATTTACCAATATAGGCAGTTCCATGAGTTTTAAAACTCTTATATCTTATGTCACATTTTATCATCTTATGTGAGATGATTATTCCATTATTTGTGTTATATTGTCAAACCTATATTAAGATCATTATCTATTAATCTATACCATTTTATGTTGTATAATTCAACTCCTAAGGTTTATTCACATACTTACCTTAGTTTATAAATCTCATTTATTTATAATTGTCACATTATTTAAGTGAATACCCTTTTATATTAATTCCATTTAAACCTATTAATAACATATAATTGTTATAACATTTATAACATTGTAGACCATAGTCTAAAATTCATTTTCCAAACCTTTATAAATTCGGTACAGCACTATATTTTATTTTAATTTCATTTTGACCACATAACATTATGTAATGTTATACCATATACTAATATCATATAATATGATATCTTTATTTCCTTTAATTTAAAACCTATAGTTTTTATACCAAACTATATTATATTGCCGAGAAGGCAACAATGTTATAACCTTATTTCTTTTCATAACCCATAGTTTTGTTTATTTATTTAATCATCCCATAATTTATACCATGTTATATATAACATATAATATAACATTTTTAACTTATAAAAGGGTATAACCTATGGTTTTATTTTTTGTAAAATTACCGAACAGACCATGTCTGTTTATAAATTAATTTCCAACCCCTTTAACTTTCCAAATTTATAATCTGACCACTTATATAATGTTATGTAATATATATCATATATTATAACATTTTAAACCTTAATATAAATATAACCTATGGTTATATGATATTATAATTTGCGAACAGACCCATATACTGTTCTAAATTATTTTTCTAACCCACCAAGTTTCTATAATTGCCATTTGGCCCAACTTATAACATATAGTTTTATAATATCATTAAAACTATATATTATACATATATCTTATTAAATACTCTTATAAAAAAGATCACCAAATTTTACCCAAGGGTTATATTTAACATCACTAACCCCATATATACTCGGTTATTACTATTCCACCACATATATTTATCCAAAGTGTCACAATGACATAATAACTATATATAGTTTATTTTAAAAAAATCAACCCAATGAATTCCTAAAAATTCCTAATAGCCCATGGGTGTTTATAATACCATTTTACACCCTTTATTTTCGGTAATAACATATTTACCACATATGTTATAAAATTGTTACAATTAAGTACTTATCTTATTATAAAACCTTAAATAAGTTATTTAACTTATCTAATTTGGTCAAAACCTACCATATGGTCAAGGTTGACCTCCTTAATATTGCCTTGACCATTAATTTCCATATATTACGGTTTGTACCCCATATATTTCAGAAATTACCATTTAACCCCAAAACTTTATAAAATCTTATAATTTTTATTTTAAATCCTTTTAACCTCTAATTTTCGGCTTTATCAATATATAGCCCCCAAATTTAATTTAATTACACTTTATACCACAATTCCTTGCAGTAATATATATTTGCTACTTAAACTTAATTAAAACCTTGTAAATACATAAATAAAATGGCCTAAAGTACATGTCCTTATTACAAACATTAGCTTATAAAATAAATTACACATAAATGCCCAAAAATGCTTTAAACTCCCGGCCTTACCACATAGTTTTCCCTATTAACCAATTTTCCACATAATGTCTTAAATTTGACAATTATGTTAATTAATTACTTATATAAATTTACTAAACCATTCCTTAATCTCCTAAGGTCAAAATAAGACCTTAATAACCATATTCACTCACGGCATATATATACATATGTATAAACACATTAATATACCAAGTGTAGGCTTAAGTGATTTATACCTTATTTTTGCCAAGTTTAGGCCTTGTTTGGCCTCGGTGTTTGGAGATAAATTTTCCACAGCTTTATTTACATGTTTTCAAACAGCAATTAAGGCATGATTAGTCTCCAAAAGAGCTAACCATAAGAAGTGTTTAATGTATTTTCAAGGTAAAATTTACCTTAGAATACCAAGGTAACCAAGGGTAGTCTTCGGCCTATTTATACAGAAGATAAAGAGCATCAAAAGAACTACTAAAACCAGGTTTAAAACCGGTATAACTCAGATTAGAAGATGGCTAATTTTCACCTTGATTAAAATGCCAAAAATGGTGTTTTTGGCTTGGATTTGGCTATTCCTTGAAGCTCTTGGTATACCAACTGAATAAGTATGTTAAGAAAGAGATAATAAGCCTAAGAGAACAGGTTTTACAACCGGTAATGAAAGGAAACAAGATATAAGTGCTTAAAGCTCATTTTTATACCTTAAGAACAAGATTAGAATTCTCCACCTCCTTCCCTTTTTACAGCCGAGAATTGCCCTCCTTTTAACCTCCAAAACAGGCTAGAAACATGGATGGAAATGGTTGATGCTTAGCTCCATGGAAAGAGGAAAGAAATGTGAAGAGAATGAACATAAAATGGTTTAATAAGCTTACCTATGTTAATTGGTGTTCTCTTCTGAATTTGGAGTGTTCCTACGGTTTTGGAGAAGCAAAAGAGAGGATGAAGGAGCTTGGTGTCGGCTGGGAAGCAAGGCAAATGAGAAAGAAAGCTAGTTTTACCTTTTATGTTAATTAATGTTACTTTATGAAATAGTAAATAATGGTTCATAGCTGATTGATTGGTGTCTATTATTGGAGGGGAAAGAGTCTCTCACGGGAGAGTTAATCATCAAGGAGCAAAAGTGTAATATTTAGATTATTTGTATAAGAAAGGTAATAGTAGTTTCCTTAAATCATGGAATGGTGTTGGAAGCTTGTTACTTGTGTTTCAAAATGACGAATCAGCATGGGAGAGGGCCCCATGTGGCCGCCCAACATAGTCAAGACCAAGGGAGATGTGTTGACTTGTAATTAGATTAAGTAGTTAAATGTTGATTTCGGGTACTATTCATTATTAAATGCCTAATTATTATTATTTTTGAAAAATTTGAATTAGGAATGATAATATGATATAATAGGATATATTAGCATATTTAAAGGTAATTATAACTTTTAAGCCCATTGAAAACCAATTTAGAAGGCAATTACACAAAAACATGCTTTAAGGAGTTTTAGCGCACATTTTATGTTTTCTTATAAGTCTAACTTGAGCATTCTCTTTAGAATATTAATTAAGGGTGATAGGAACTCTAAGAATTATTTATTTAGAGTTTCGTGTCACTTCGGCATTCCCGGGCCTTTTCTAGGGTTTGTGGGGCCCACGAGGGTTCCTCCAGGTATTTTTCGTTTAATTGAAAATTTACTCCGAGCATTTTGTTTTAAATGATAATTAATGACTATCGGGTCATATTATGATCATTAGTTGACTTGTATGACTTGGTTAACTCAAGGTCCGGCTTAACGCTCGTTTTTGACCTTAAGGAGTTTAGGTGCGTTTTTAACGCCTAAGTGTTTCTGCGCTTCTTTATGGTTTCATACTCCCATAAATAAACCTTTAATTTCCATTATTTAATTATTTAATAAGTAGGGGTATTTCAGTCTACCCCCCTTAAAAAGACTTCGTCCCGAAGTCACTTTACTTAAATAGGTGTATTAATAACTACCCATATCACCCATAATGTATATCTGTGTGATATATCATTTACACATAGCATATTGTGCCTATATATAGCACGTAGCCACCATTTGTGGCGTTAGTTCAATCATATATGGATATAGGCGATCCATCAGCGCCATAATTCCTATCAGTTCTATCCTTCTTGACAACCTCCCCGAGGTGTCCACATCATATGGTCATTCCATGTTCCATATCTGATGATTCATTTCGTATCTAGGGGATACCATATGTAATCAATATACAAGGTAATATACATATATATATCACAATTTTCCTAAGAAGTACTACACACATGGGTGTATACACATCATTCAAACAGGTATCTCATAGGATACATGCATATAAGTGCACATTACACACAAACAATATCAACAACGTACGCCCCGCATACCAAACAACATACAAACAAAACCTCGTATGCCCCGCATACCACCAAAACAACAAACAAACAAACATCGTATGCCCCGCATACCACCAAACATACCAACAACTACCGAATGCCCCGCATGCAAAACAACAAACCTAGTGCACACACGTGCACAGCCAAGAGGCTCCACCCCCCTTAAAAGGGTTACGCCCCCGTACCCCACAAGTATACAACAGCCGCTCAACGAGGAGCGCTGGATACTTGGCTCTCATAGAGACGGGCATGACTCTAGCCTCTCCGGGCTCCACAATACATAGAGGGTGAGGCACTCGACTATTTGTGCTCTCTCCCGAATTCGTTTTAATGGGCCCACTCGCTCCATACCGAAGTGTAGACCCATGAACATATGGTTTAGTTTAACCCTTTTGCTGTCGTATATTCTATCTTTTGGATTACTAGCATATATGCGCGTGTTTTCTGTCACCGATTTTCAGTTTGAGGTGCAATATGACATTGGCTATTTGTTAGTACTTGGTGCTCTTTGCACTTGTCTCTGTAATACTGAGACGTACTAGCCTTCATGTCCATGTAGATAATGATTATCATCCGTGTCTCATGGTGGTTTTGTTCTGGAGTAACACACTGTTGTAGTTTTTTTTATATTCACTTCGTGTTGATATCCATTACATCCTCCCATATCCCCACTAGATTACTAACTGCAGGAGTGCAATACCAAAACACTCAGTCCTACAGAGTGCAGAGGCGTAAACCCTCGGCAGTTAATATCTAATGAGACAACAAGAGGAACCAATGATCATGTGAGTTATCATAACGTTTGTTCCTTGCTTAAGGTATCTGCTAGTAAATTAGCTTTGTCTTTCATCATTGTGTAATCACCCGTTTGTGTTTATGTTATTTGGTAGATTCCTCTGGATTTCAAGAACTTGCTTGATCCTTATTAGGGTTCTACATACTATTCGCCCATGTAATGGGTTTTCCTACTTCTGTCATCAGCGTTAATGGCTTCGAAAAGTTTCCTTTATCTTTATATGTATCATGCTATCCTATGTTGGAAGTTCTTGGTTTCTCTAGCCGTGGTTTAAACGCGGCTCTTCTCGTCCATCTTTGAGGTAATCTGCATCACTGTCCGTAGCACGGAGTTGACTACTTCTCGTGTTCCTAACACTACTTGTCTACATGCATGGGGTACTGTACTGATACATTACTACTTACCTGGCTAACTTATAAATAAGTCTGTCAGGCCCACAAGCTCCTATCGGAGTGCGGTCGTCCCACGTCTCGTTTAGTAAACTGGTAGTGTCCGTCACACGGCTATTGTGAAGTATTTTGTTGTCAATCTCCCTTTTGATGGATGTCCTTGTTGTAGCTGATGTTAATTATTTCCCATGTCGGTCATCTTGTCATAGGTGCTAATGTCCTAGTGGCATAGATGGAAAAGCGGTTGAAGACAATATTTTTGTTCGCCGGACCCATGTCCTTCTGGTAATATATTGTATGTGGCACTCCTTTCTAAGGTAGTATTTAGTTGTCAATCAGTTAAATGTTGAATTTTGATTCGCCTTTACGGCTGCAATCCATTCATATAATATTCGTGCAGAGTTTAGCAACATCGGTCCTCATATCTCGATCTCTCTGAGTACTATACATATTCTTTTCCTCCAGGTTTAATTATTAACACATCTCATCTATAGTTCCTATTTGTTTTCCCTCATCCGTTTAATTGGATGTATGGCATATTGCATAATAGCTTGAGCAACATGGCTCCTCACTTCCCAACCATCCTCTCTGACGGTGGTGTATTTACAAAGGGTATTCTATTCCACACAAGGATATGCTTGCCCATAAGGATTAATCATTCATCACCATTAGGGATTATCATTAAATGTTGGTAAACACTCCGGGTATTTGGCTAATAAGCCATGCCTGAGAATTCTCGAACAGTTAAACTAACATAGTTTACAGTGACTTTATAATTCCTCCATTTGTAGTGGTTGGTCTAACAAGTCTTCCCAAGATTCCATAGGCTTCTTATCCTAAAGGTTTGTATGCAAGACTAGTATGAAATATTTTTTGGTATTTACTAAGGAATTAAAAATTTAGTGGTAGCTGCAGCACTTGCCGTGGCAAGTGCGCAAGACAGATGGAAATTTCAGTGTGTTGATTGTTATAGCGCTTGCAGTAGCAAGTGCGCCATGCAAGATGAAATATCGGTTAACAATTACTAGTCTCGTTGACTCTCTCCTCATTGAGTATGGTTCACATGATAGTGTGAGCATTAAAATTCCATTCATATAAATAAGATCCATCAAGGTTTAAAGCTTACAGGTACTGAGTACACACAACTAATCCCAAAGTCTTACACAAAAGGGGAGTGGTCACTGACACACTCCCACATACTGATAGCATAAGTCTGTTCAACATCCAAGGCTAAGTACATAACAAGGTAAGTAAAAATGTTCCACTAGCGGTGTCTTGGAGTTCGGGGTACTCATGCCCTGACAACTCCTTTCCCTTTCTGGGCTCCAGCATCAGTAGATGTCTAGCCCTCCTGTCCGCCTCGTGGTACCCCAGATCCTCCAGCTGAGGTCTTCTGAGTAGTCCTAGGTGGTCTATAGTTACGGCTCTCTGGGTTCATCCAGCACTCGAACTCCCGGTGGCCCTCTTTCTTGCAGTACCGGTACTCCACTTTGCGGCCACTGCAATCGACCCCAGAATGGTCCTTCCCGCAACGCTTACAGTAGAAGTGGCGTTGGGGCTGTCCGGTGCCTGATGATGGTATTTAGTTTTAAGTTAATATTTGATAGTGTAATGATTAAGGTTAAAATTTGATTTAAGAGGTAGGTGTTCTCACCTTTAGGAGGTGCAGATCTCAGAGGCTGAGCATCTATGGCTGGGCTGGTCAACCTAAGGACGGGCTCTTTCCCTCTTGCTTCCTAGTGACCCTGTTGCCCTTTCTTCTGAAAGAATTTCCTGTTTATGGTTTCGTGTTAGTTTTCATTAAAGGTATTTAATATGGTAAACGATTTAGAATGGGATAAGTCCTTACTTTGCCTTCTTCTTGCCATCGCCTGGAGATGCTCCTCCACCCTCAGACTCTCCCTCAGGATTCTTTCTCCTTTTTGTCCCAAGAGTCTCTTCCCGAGTCTGGAGCAGTATCTCCGTCCTCGAGGCAGCGTCATAGCACTCCTGAAATCTCATTGGTAAGTCCTCACAAGGTTAGTTACTAGTTTAGTAAGTAAAGAATTAATGGCACTCATGCTTATACCTGGATAGTAGTGTAGATGGTAGCACCCATCGCCATCTGGATGCGAAACAGTAATCCTCCCCGGAACTTCTCGATCTTCACGGTCTCTGAGTAGTCGACTCCGGGGATGAAGTCCAGCAGACTAATGAATCGAGCGTAGTACTCGTCCACGGTCAAACCTCCCTGGGAGAGTGTCTTGAATTCCCGACGCTTCTTCTGTTTGAGGAGTGCTGGGTAGTACTTCCCCCTCAGCAGTTCAACAAAGGCAGCCCATGTAAAGTCGGGCGTAGCCAGGTGATGGTCCTTGACCAACCTCCACCAAGTGCTGGCTGCATCATTCAAATGGAAAGCAGCAATGACGACTCTCTTGTCGGCAGGTACTTGTAAAGCTTCGTAGGTCTTCTCGTGCTCTACTATAAATCGCTCTAAGGCTACGGGGTCTGGTTCCCCTGAATAAGTAGGTGGTCGGGTCTCGGTAACTGACTTCAGCCAGTTCGTCTCCCTGCGCTGTGGCGGGTGGGATGGTGCTCCTCCAACCTGAGTTCCGAGCTGTGCGAGAACGGCAGCAATCGTCTCTGCAACTCCTGGATTCACGGGGTCACCGCCTTCACCTCTTCCGCCACCACGTCCTCTAGTTCCTCCTGACATCTGTAGTACAGAATGTCCTATTATTACTCGGTAAATATACCGTACTCAACCAATGGATACTAAATTGCCTATAAGGCAAGTATATCACGCAATTTGCGTTACTAAACATGACTCCCGGTAAGACGAATCGTCTCGTACCTCACAAACGTTTCCCGTATTTTCCCAAATCCTAAGCTCACTGTCTTAACCTAGTATCTCGTCATCAGAGCGGGACTCCGCTCTGATACCACTTTTTGTAACACCCCTCTCAATAAACACGTAGTAATCCCTCACGTAGCATAATTAAAAGACGTCTCACCGCGGAAGCATAAACAACATAAACTCTCACACGGGTGTCACCTGCCATTACTCGCCCATGCGAGCAACGAAGCATAAACTAAATCCAACAACGGAAATAAACAGCACTACCATACCGCTGTGACAACGAGATAAATCCTATACATCATACTAAGTCCAAAACATGACCGTCGACAAGTGAGCACCTACCCTGATCCCGTACTCCGGCTTCAACGACGAACAGCAACCTGCAACATGCCATAAAGGCTCAGCGATAAACGCTGAGTATACGGGTCTAGACCCTATTGGTCATTTGTCATTTTAACCATCTTGATATTAGATTGATTTCATGTTTTACCATTTTACAGTTATAATCAATACTGTAACAACCATACATAAACATATGATCATCCATCCACTCCAACAGTCATTTCATATCACAAACAACAGTTGCATATCGAACGTATCGAATAATTTCAGTACAATATATAATCACCTTAGCGAACGATTTCCACATTTAATGTTGTTTGGCCTTCAAGGCCCCATCCATCCAAACCATGTTTAATTAATTTACCAATTGGGCGTCATGTTGGGACAACCCGGTTAACCTTACAATTGGACAGTAGTCCTCCCGTACACACAAAGGTGCTCATTTCGCCAGAGGTCCGGAGGCCAACGACTATTCACTTTGCCTCGTAAGGCGTCCATATAAAGGTCGTAGCCATGTACCAATAATAGGTACCACCTGTCCCACGATCCAATTAGGGCTCGTTGGGTAATTTCCTAGAGCGGGACCCGATCGGGTACCACTCAGTGATCACAAATGCGCAACCAAGTAGTTCGTAAACTACCGGGATTCCTCCACTCATCTCATACCAACTCTCTCAACTGTTTAAGATGCACTCTTAGTTTTTTGGAGATTACATTATACCAATTAGCCGCCCAATGGGTCTTACGCATGCCTAGAAGTAATCTAGGTTATATTCATGTTCGAGATCCATGCTCTAGAGACCGACATTGTCGTATCTCGTACCTAAGTATTTTACTTAGGTTATTCATATACTTAATATTAATACTAAAGGTATTATATCAAGTAACCATTGTGTCATCACATCAACGCATATGTATGTTTATATATGTCGATCTATAGTCGACGTAGTGTTAGTCCCGTAGGACGCTCGCGCAAAATTAAATAACGCATTAACACACATCATCATATGCGCATATCCACACACATAACATACAAGTTATCAAACGGTTTCCGGGCCCTTTCTTAGGTCAACCCGGATCAAACCCTTCTTCGCATACTGTACACCTTAGACCAAGGATGCGTAGTGTAGTCCACTAAGCTTCTCGAGCACGCACGTCCGAAAGGTGATCTAAAAATATGAGGAACGCTAGGTGTCAATCCACATGACAAATTGACTCGGTACTTCAGAATAAAGTTTGTGACCCCAATACTACTGTAACACCCCTACCGCTAATCCTGTACTTACCGTCCAATCATCCCAATAATCAAAGTTACTCGTAGCGGAAATACTACTACTACGGCGGGTGATACAACACCGCTAACTGCCCATACAGCTAGCAAGGCTTACTCTACAATACATTGACGGTCTGATGCCTAAGTATACCAAGCTACTAAAACATTGCTTACTGAATACAAAATGCCATTCACTTACATTAATGGATTACCGAGTATCAAGCATAGTTAATTACATTCCCTTTTCCAAGTTTACCAAAAATAATGAGTTTGAAATAACTACTCATCTATACCAAACCCAATACTTTCATTATCCAAAAAGGTGTACCCCATGGTACACCGGCTAATAAAAAAGGCTCCTAGCTGTGTACAACTTAGTACACCATTCAAGTCTATTAATTACATCAAAAGAAATCATCATGTTCACAATCAAGTCTTCACCCTTCTCGTGCACCTGAAAATATTAAAAACGGTGCCCCAAGGGGCTCAGCAAAAGCTGCGCATAAACTCCGTATATACCGAGTGCTAACAAGGGCACGCCGACTATTTGACGTCCACTAAACATGTGATTAATTTATTTCATACATACATGCTTTACATTCATCATACATTCATACACAATACAATACACATGCTAAGCAACAATACAATGGCATACACAACTCTTACCTTTACAAGGGTTAGCCAAATTACGCATCCGGGTTAATCGGATGCTTATTAATCTTTTACTCATTCACAATACTTACATACAAATTCTCTTACTTTACTTACTTACTTTTCCATACTTGTTTACTCATTCTTACTTACTTACTTTTACTCATGTTAAGTCGGTATGACCTCCGGCCCGGGGACTACACCGTCCCACCACCGGGATTTACTTGACTCACCAATCCGGGATGCTACCCATTTAAGGGGTTTGGGCCGCGGACCAGTTTAAGAGTCAGGAATCGGATCCAACCTCTTGTGTCTCCTCATCCTCACGCGTGGCCGAAACTATATCAGACTTCTACTCATTCCAATTTAATTACCAATTTAAGTTAGATTGGTTAGCTTGTTAGGAATCAATTAGAAGTCCAATCACAAACACATTCGGTCACAGTACAATACATCATACATTCACACACTCATATTCATCCATACATTTCATGAATTATACAAACTAGGGTTTAAAGACAATATTCAACAAGATACAACACTACATATTCACAAGTAAGCATACTAACTCCGATTCGTGCATTTATCTTATTTGGTGATCTATTAGCACACAACACACAAATCAGAGTAACCAAGGTAGCATACGGGGTATGAGGAATTCATACCATTCACCGTTGTACTTGTATCCAACTTTCCTCCGGTGTTCACAATCCAAGTCCTATAACATACATGTGATCGAGTGGTTAATTCTCTATGGGTAACCCAACACGTTTCATCCTTTATGTTTTCCCAATGTACCATTACTAGTTCCTTAGATTTCTTACTTAATTCTAAAATCATTTACTTCACATCATTTCCTAAGCTCATTTTCTTAGGTTCTTATGTATATTATTTTCTCCTTACGATCATTATTCTCCCTATGGTTTAACTGCTTAAGCCCATAATTTTTTTGACCGGACCTCCCTGTGAGGCGGTCCCTAGGGGCGGTCCGAGATAGAAGCCATCCGGCCTGGGATTTCGACTGGACCTCCCCACAGGGGCGGTCCGAGACAGAAACCATTTTTTTTTAATCTTCTCTGCACTGGCCTCCCCTGTGGGGCGGTCCCTAGGGCGGTCCGTGACAGAAACCATCTACGCTGCGAGATTCCACTGGACCTCCCCACAGGGGTCCGTAGGGGCGGTCCACAACAGAACCTATTTTTCAAGGTGTTTTTCTTCTCATTTTGAACTCCAAATTCACCCCAATCTTTTCTCAATCATTCCTAACCTTCCCACAAGTTTTCTACATGTTTAAAAACTTAAAACACTCCTTAACACATCTACTAACTCATTACTCTTTTATATCAATTCACACAGTTTGTTTTCTACATTTTCATTTCAGCACTTACATTTTCTTCCTTTAGTTGTATTATGCTACAAATTTTGTCTCTCGCCTCCTCCATCTATTGCTCCCTCTTATAATGTCATTTCCAAGGCTTACAATGCATTACACATATCTCCTAACCTACCAACTAAACAGCTCCAATAAAAATCTGTTGAAAGTACATGGTTTCACCTAGTTTCTAGTTTCTTAAGTGTTCTAGTTCTAGGTAAATTTTGCCATAGTCTCCCCTATATTTTTACACTCTCACCACATGTTTCTTGTTCATAATTCAACACTTATTTCACCTGTTTGAAAACATCATTAATACACCAACTCTCCAACACCATACTACATCTTAAACACTTCTAAAATTCCTGCACATTACATCTCATTCCCAATTATGTTTTGACAGTTTTTTAACTTCTTTAAGCTTCATTAATAGTTTTGATATTCTTCCACATTACACTACTACTCCTTACTATTTTACAATACACATTTAAAACTTTTAAATCTGTTACTAAACATTTACAAGACTACAAATGTGAGCATCATTTACCTTGTTCTTCCTCTTGTTTCCTTTTTCTCCTTTTTCTTCTTCCTTCTTCCTTCTCTCTTTCCACGGTTTTAGCAACTCAAATCCTCTAACACTACAACCCATTGACATACACATTTCAATACACCCAAAACTAACCTAATCATTCTTTAAGTTTTAATGCAAGTTTTAGGGTTTAGAAATTTCATTACCTTGCAAGGGTGTAAGTAAAGCTTGGAATGGCTCAAGAGCAAGATTTCAACTCCACCAACAATGCCAAAATCGGCTAGAGTACAAAGAACAACAAGGGTTTAGTTTCCAAATTTCGTTTTGCCCACAAGGGCTAGAAAAAGATGGAGTTTTGAGAATATTTTTACCTCAAAGTAACAAGGAGAAGGAAGTAGTTCTAATGGTGGTCTTGAAACTCCAAATGCTACAAACCCATGGAGATGAAAGTTCTTGTTTTCCGATTTTGAAAAGAGGGAAATGTTCCCCTTGATGAGAGGAACACAATGGCGTAATTTTTGTAATTTTTGGAGAAGGTTTGATGGGTTAACAAGAGGAGAAGTGGAGTTTTGTGAGTGTTCTTCATTTCTCCATTGTTATCGGCTGAAGGAAAGAAAATAGAGAGTGAGGGAGATAGGGCTGTACGTGAGTGAAGAGAATGTGAGGGTAGGAGAGAGAATGTGAGGTAGTAAAGTAAGATATGTTACTTTTTTTTTAAATGTTTTTGTTTTGTACATAGAGGGAGTTAAGAGAGTGTGTGTGAGAGAGGGATAAAAATCAGACCACCCAGCCCACACACACAAACTCTACTCTTTTATTTTAAAAGTGGACACATAAGTTTGAGTTATTTATGTTTCTACCCCACAACTTCCCGTTTTTTGACAGTTTTTACTATTTTCTCGTTTTCTTGATTTATTGGTTCTAAAGCTTCACTAATATTTATTAATGATTATTTAGTTGACCAAAATTGTTACGAGTCTATTTGACCCGCTTAAAGTCACGTTTCCCGGTTTCCTCGAAAAACGCGCTTTAAGGTTCGTTAGTGATTTTAATCCGTTTTAAGGATCCGTTTTCTTCGGGATTTGTTCCCTCATGTTTATTTATGCATAATTAAGCTTCTAAATTACTTATTAGCCTTATTAATCACTATTTTTAATTACGTGGTATTTCAATCTACCCCCCTTAAGGAACTTTGCCCTCAAAGTTGCTCAAGGTTAATAGTTTAATAATTCTACTCATTAGGCAAACCAATTGCCATAATGTGTCTTGCTACCACCTATGAGGTGTTTAATTCTTCCGCATTGCAAACATACACAATCCAAGCACAATATGAATTCACATACACCATACACCATTTCCATACATACCATCACATTCACATTACACAATACACATTACACATACATCACACATCGTACATACACATCCATACACTACACATTACACATACATACATTCACATACCAAATTCACTTGCACTACATGTGCCATAATAAAATCTATTACAATACCTACACACTATGCAATGCTCACCCGAAGCAATGCATAAGCAAAAAGGCTCTACCCCCCTTAAGAAGGGGTACGCCCCGTACCCGTATTACTAAATACTAGACTATCTGGTCTATGAATAATTGTAGGTACTTAGCCTTCATGGCATCTTCCAACTCCCATGTCGCTTCTTCGACATCATGGTTAGACCATAGGACCTTCACCATTCGTATAGACTTGTGGCGAGTGTCTCTGGTCTTCCTATCCAGGATTCTCACAGGGGTCTCAACGTATCTCATGGTCGGCTCAATGGATAGTCTCTCAGGTTCTAAGACATGAGAAGGATCAGCAATATACTTCTTGAGTTGTGACACATGAAATACATCATGGACACGTCCCAAGTCCTCAGGTAATGCTAACCTGTAGGCTACAGCTCCTACTCTCTCGGTAATAGCGTACGACCCTACAAACTTTGGGCTCAGCTTGCCCTTCTGGCCAAATCGGAAGACACCCTTCATAGGTGAAACGCGCAAGAACACTTGGTCGCCCACGGCGAACTCAAGGTCGCATCGTCGCACATCCGCATAGGATTTTTGTCTATCTTGGGCTGCCTTCATATTGGCTCGAATCTGCTGGACTTCAGCTTGTACTTGCTCAAGGTACTCCGGTCCTATGATGACCGCTTCGCTTGACTCATCCCAACACTAGGGTGTACGACAAGGTCTACCGTATAGAGCTTGGAAAGGCGACATCTTAATCGAGGCATGATAACTATTATTGTATGAAAATTCGATAAGATGAAGCTTGTCTAACCAACTCCCATGAAAGTCTAAGGCACATGCCCTAAGCATGTCCTCCAGTATCTGGATGGTCCTTTCTGTCTGACCGTCGGTCTGAGGATGGAAGGCGGTACTCAGCTTCAATTCTGTACCCAGCGCTTCCCATGTGGCTCTCCAGTATCTCGAAAGAAATCTGGTGTCGCGGTCAGATACTATTGTTTTCGGGACTCCGTGATGTCTGATAATCTCCTTGTCGAATAGCTCTGCAAGCTTCACTACCTTCCAGGTGTCCTTCATCGGTATGAATCTGGCAACCTTGGTAAGGCGATCGACTACAACCCATCATGTTGAGTCCTCCCCTAGCAGGTGGGAGTCCTACAACAAAATCCATGGAGATATCATGAAATTTCCACTCCGGAACTGGCATCGATTGTACCATTCCGCCCGGTCTACGATGTTCAAACTTTACTTTCTGGCATGTTAAGCATCTCAATACGAATTCTCTCACATCTGATTTCATTCTAGACCACCATAAGTCCTCTTCATATCTTTGTACATCTTGGAGGCTCCTGGATGGACTGACAACGTGGAACTGTGTGACTCTCGCAGGAATTGATCCCTTA